>OZ023331.1:26897600-27102600 GCA_964007535.1 Brachyptera risi | reverse complement strand
TATTATGATTATCGATTTTGTTACTTTGAATTCAGTGATGAGTTTCTAGTTCTGGGAACATTGATCAATGATCGTATTTCATAGCATTTTGATCAATTCCATGCCTACCATTTTCCAACTGGTAATCCATTATTTATAAAATTTCATTTCACGAATAAGGAAACCATATCATTCAGATGTAATTTATGTTGTAATGCTTATTTATTTGTGGTTGTGTCGTTAACGCAATCATTCCGCAATTAATCTGATGTTAATTACATTTTCTCTGTTCTCTTACTTTTCGCCTTTCCCGCGGAAAACATCTCACACACGTCCACACCCACACACACATACAAACACACACATAAATAATGATTACACATTTTGTAACAAATGTCACGAAAATATTCACAGGTTACAACCAACAGTTGTTTTCAATATGGATGAATTTTGAGAAAAAAAAACTTTTGAGGTACGCTGATGCAATTCTCCACATATTGTTGTAGGATCAAATTTGAACATTTTATTGTAATCATCCCATTCTCTTTGTGCTACACACGTGTCTGCTAGCGCTATCGAACCAATAGCAAGGACGTTCGGATGTTCTCGGGAAGCTATAGGTATCTTCTCCTGTATTCGTTGTCGTTTCCAGGATGAAATTATAAAATTTCAGCAATTTGTTTCGCCGAGTTTCGCATTTAATTCGTCATTAGTGTAGATTGAACCCGCTGGGAGCTAGATTCTTTGGTGCCTCGTGATGATGTTCATTTCACGAGGCATGCTGTTGGTGGGAGAAGGGATGGAATGATGGTGAGGAGGGGAGTAGTAATTTTATGACGTCATTGGGGTGGGTTATTCCAGTCAGAAACACATCAAAAAACAAACGCTAATGTTGCCTTTGTTATTTATTACGTATCCTGGAGGGTTTCAGTTATATTGCATCTCCATACTCGTTCCTCTTTTTCCATGATCAAAGAATTATGATGTTTTATTTGGAATGGAATACTTGGAATTTTATCATATTTTGTACATCCGTTTTTTTCGCATTTGGCCCTGACGTAATCAACCACAAGGCTCATTTTTATAATTTGCACACGTAAATATGATGAAGTACCATGATATATATATCTACTCTGTCTGAAGTTCAACCAGAGTCGATAAAGTAGCATGGCTGAAGAGGTCATTCGACTAGTGTAGTGGTGGTATGTAATGGTGGTTTGTAGTGTTGTATGTGTGGTATTGTAGTGTACTAGTTCCAATGTTACAACCAGGCGCGCTGACTATACTTATACTGCTTCAAACAAAAGTATACAACAATACATTTTCGAGTATACTGACTCAAGAATCTGTCATGAATCTGTATCAAGAATCTGATTCGGTCAGTTTTGATGCCTAAGTAAATAAGATTGGTGTCGTTTTAGGTGCTGTCAACTACGTCTTTTGATTTCGACAGTGAATTGTCGGATACATGTGTGATATGGTGGAGGGTAGTTATTTGTAAACACGGATTTTGAAATCGTTTGGTTCAAAGTTCTCGAAACACTGTTCAACGATCAGGAAAAACTCATCAACTACTTTAAAATTCGCATACATCATACATCAAAGTCTGATCAAAAACCCTTCCGTTCCCATTACCCTATCTAACTGTATCGAATAAAACGTTGGAATCAGCAGCAAAATGCACCTTCTAGTCCTATTTCATTATCATCAAGGAGTATATCGAATTTTGGTAAATTTACTGATTAACGTACCACGCCATTTAAAAAAAAACAATTTTCTCTTCATTATTTTTAAAGTATTTAAGCTCCGTTCCGCCTGCCAGCGGTATACGTGAGGTTTGTACACTGACCTGACCCCAACCTAACCTACTGTCCACCTTTGTCATCTTAGTCAGATCATAAAGCATCAACTTCGAGTGATTAAAAAACATATTAAAACAAACAAAATACAAAACGTTCAAACTACACACAATTGATATGAATCATAATATCATGATGAATCATGATATTGATCTATCAGAAAACACAAAAGACGCAAACATAGGACAAAAATTGGCCATGGTAAGTTAATCAGTAAAAATACCCGAATTTTTATGACAGGTATGATCAGATATATTTTAATGATCAGCTGTATCCTGAATGAGGCTTCTTAACTAATCAACTACGAACATTCAATTACAAAAATAAGTTCATAAAGGATATCACTCACTTGAGGATATCCAGTGATGAGTATATTCAGCGCTCTCAGTGGCATTTTAACTTGAGCACATCTATCAGCATTTCAGTTCAGGAAGACATTAAAACTGCTTTCTTGATTCTGGTATATCTTTTTGTAAGCCTGTTCGAGCACTCCCACTCAACTCAGTAAGTATTGTTCTGTATGGCTATCTCACAGAAAGAGGCGATCGTTTATAAACTCTCTTCTGATCCCATCAAATCTGGGAGTCATTTCGAATTTTCATAAAATTTGGTAGTCCATTTTGTATTTCAACGATGATTTCACCTACCATACTTCACGGAAGCAAATCATGCACGGATGTGAAATGTTCTCATTTCGTCGATTAAATATCGAAACTTCCTCAAAATATTTGAAATAGTACACGCTATTATTTTGCAACTGGATCATTCTCTTCCATCGTTCTCCTTCATCATTTACCATAGCGATAATTCTCCAATATTCCTATTTACACGTCCACGAAACAAGAACACTGCAGTATAGTAATAACAATAATGGCATTATAGATGAACATGCAGAAATAAATAGAACACCCGACCACGTTACAAACAAGTTTCTGGAAAACTATTCGCTTAACTGAATTATAGTTGACAACTAACATCGCTGCCGACGCTAAACAAAAGCCCTTTTGTTAATACTGAAATAACAAAAGTGTTATATATCATATTTCAGAAAATAGAGAAAACGTGAAACCACAAAATGTCTTTGGAGCAGAATTAACTGCTATTTGCGAAAGCGGAAAGTTTATACGTGTGCTTTGGTGGTTCCAGTAATTGATGGTGTCTTTATTCGTAGGTTGCCGCCTCGAAGTTTCGAACTAAGTTTATGGTGTTCAGTCAAGTAAACGTTAACTAGGTCAACATTTGGTCGGATTAAGTTGATTGGTAATGTGAAGCAGCGATTTAGTTGGATTAAGATGTATACTGCTAATATAATGCTAATATAGTTCTGTCATCTGGCTAGTGATTGGCAATTACTATATACTATAACTTATATTTGATTTATAATTCATATTTGAGAATTTATTGTGGTTGTGTCGAATAGCCTCCATTACACTGAAAAAAACGAGCACCGAAAGAAACGAACACCGAAAATCTCGAACACCGAAAAAAACGAACACCGAAAAAAACGAACACCGATAAAAACCAAGACTATTAGTATCTAACCTCCTTGAAAAAAACGAACACCGATAAAAACCAAGACTATTAGTATCTAACCTCCTTGAAAAAAACGAACACCGAAAAAAACAAACACCAAAAAAACGAACACCAAAAAGAACGAACACCGAAAATCTCGAACACCGAAAAAATCGAACACGGGTAGAGGTGTCACGTATTTTTTTGAAAATTGAAGACATGTCGACTGTTTATGAAGATGATGATTCTTATTATGTGAATAAAATACCTCATCAAACACATTTAAGAGGGAAAATGAGCGGATGATGATTTCAAAATCAATATCTCGTGCAGGCCTCGAACCCATGCCCAACTTGACGTTAATTTCTGAAGCAGTACCAAAGCAGCTAGGCCAACAGTTCAAACAAGGTCAAACAATGTTGATCATGGGGAATGCATGCATTATGGTGCTCCTGATTATATCAACAATAATGATAAATATAACATGATGGAGAATATACATAATGATAATATAATCGTACAAGAGAATGATTTAAACTGGTTGACCTTGAAAATATGAACTGGAGATATCTGAAACAAATGTGGATGGGTTGCAGAAGATGAAAAAAGGTTTGAGATATGAGTAGGCAGATGAAACTTATTTTAGTTTCTAGTGAGTAATGTTACACTTCATATGTAATTATTGCTTTTGCAGTATGGTTTTCCCGTCCAAAATTACGTTGACATTTTGTTGAATTGAATGAGTTAATAGCTACAAGAACTTGATTATACGAACCAAATATAAGAATTCGAATGGATGAATTAGTTCATCCTCAAAGTGGTGTGCTGAGTTAGGGTAATTAACTATCAAAGATGACTGAGAATTGCTTTCAAGTGGAGGTAGTGAATGATTTTTCCTTCTCTGGATCTTGAACTGCGTCAAACAGAATCTTTTATCATTCTGATTGTTAGTTAACAAGAACTTGGTAACTTTGTCAAGAGAACAGAACTTAATTGAAACTAACATAAAAACTTTGTTGACAAGTACTTATTTATTTCTAACTTTATAATTATATTCTTTCTCATTTTTTAGTACTCTTCTGAATTCAAGAGTTTCAACTACTTGAGCTTCATAACTTATCATATTGTTTTTTTGTAATCCATTTGTTTGAATGAAAAAAATAATTCTGGAATTGAAGAAATGTGCATTGTTTCATCTCATCTTTTTCTGTGCTTGTTTACAACAAGTATCATTTACATTTCCGCTATGCCATAAAATCATCAAAAGTTTGAAAGTGAGTAACTCCTAACTGATATATACATATTTTCTCCAGCATTCGTTTTCCATGAATAAAACAAATTCACACATCGTAACAATCATTGAACTCACTGTTAACAAACATTGTTGTATATAAATATATATAAAAACATAGAATATATATATAAATATATATATATTTATATATATATATATATATATATATATATATATATATATATATATATATATACATATATATATATATATATATATATATATATATATATATATATATATATATAATATATATATATATATATATATATATATATATATATATATATATATATATATATATATATTTATTCAACTTTTAGATGTTAAACACTTGGTTTCGAAGTGAACTAGCATGTACACAATGAATGATCGTGAATATTCTCAAAGTGGAAAGATCGCAAGAGTTGAAAATTGAATATGTAACAAAATAAACTGAATCTTTCCCAATTTTTATGTAAATCAAGTTAACAATCATTTCATGAGGAAATTGATCAAAGATCACTTTTTTAAGACCATCAACTCATTGCATGTTCCCATCAATTTGTATATCAAATCACATATTCTCAATCACAAATTCAAGTTTATCCGCATTTCTAATGAGCATGGTGAAGTTATATCACTTCAGTGTACTTTCTGATTTCGTGCTAAATATTCATACACGTCCTCATATACGTCGATATAATTCACGTTTTCATCAGGATATTCATAATGTTTCCAATACCAATCATTACTGAGTTTCAAAGAAAAACTTGAATTCCTCTCGAAGACGAGAAAAAAGCATGACAAAAACAACAATCTACAGAAAAATTGTGGATTAAATATATCTGTTCCTGCTTGCTCCGTCGTTCAAAGTTCCCCTTTTGTGAGAACCTACAAATTCATGTTCATAATCGTTAAAAGTTCATTACATGCTTCTTGTCTCAGGATAATTCTACTATAATTTGACTTCGGGTGAATGTTGACTGATAATCAAACTGTTAATCATTCATTATATTGAACTAACGTTCAACTTTCAAATGTTGTAATCTTCTATTGAATCGAAATGTCTGCTATCTTACTTTCTTGACTCGATACTTGTTACAACTTGCTTCAATTTGTTTCTTTGTTGGTATTTCTATCTGAAAATAACAGTTATCTTTTGTTCTCATACTCATCCACAAACGTTCAGTTTACTATGTCTCAAACGAAATAGAAGCGATAGTTGATGTGAATTGATTACTTTCTCTTCACTCTCATATTCAAATGATCCACATCTGGAATATGGAAAGATTTAATACATTTGGTCCTTAACTTTTTTTTTCTCATCACGTTGAAATTTGTTTGTTAACATCCCCATCTTTTTCATCAGAATATAGATCCTTTGCCTCAAGTTTGCGATGTCAATTGAAATAAAAATGATTCGAATCAATGTATATGAGTGAGTGTATATTTGATTGAATATCATTGATTCACTGAAAACATTCGGATTTCATCAGTACTGTTGAGAACTATGGGTTGTATCCCATGAAAATGCTGGGCTTCTGATATTTTGGAGAATATCGAGATGAAAAAATTGAAGCAGAGGGTGATTTGAAATGCATTATATTAAATGCAAGAAACACAGAACGTATATCACGATGCTCATCTGAAAACGATCAATATTCAGTTCATAATATATATATATATATATATATATATATATATATATATATATATATATATGTATATATATATATATATATATATATATATATGTATATATATATATATATATATATATATATATATATATATATATATATATTTATATATATATATATATATATATATATATATATATATATATATATATATATATATATATATAAATATATATATATGTATATATATATTCATATATATATATATATATATATATATATATATTTTTTTTTTTTTCATATATATATATATATATATATATACATATATATATATATATATATATATATATATATATATATATATATAAAATATATATATATATATATATATATATATATATATATATATATATATATATATATATATATATATATAATTGATATAAATGATATGAATTATCACTATGATATCAAGTTGAGATGTGGAAAAATGCTGGATCCTCATAGTCGTACTGAAATTTTAGGTTGCTATTGCTATAATCCTCTCAAGTGAAGAACTGTTTGATGATTAAACTCACGTACACTAACGGATATTTGAGGATACGAATGTGCGACTAGCACATGAACGATATTCACAGAACAGTGAAAACATCATTCGCTGTGCGGTACTCGAACCCACACCCAAGTTCACTTCAGTACCTGAATCGAAGCCTCAGTTAACTCTTTCATATTTTCTCAGACGAACAAGAAATGCAGCTCTATTCTATGTATGACTGACCCGAAACCCATTCAAAATGTTGATCGTTATTATGAAAGTTGATGAAGATTCGATTGGCTGTTCCGTTATATACTTTTCAACTGACGATTTAATGTTCTGAGCATTCATATTCTCAGTGTACTAAGGACACGAGTTACGGGGTCGGTAAATGTGTGACGCAGATGTGTTTTAAAACTATTCATTCAGGTTCAGCTCCCCTAGGATAGTATATACACATTGTATGGTAGATATGTGTACGTGTTGCACTAGAAGAGGTGAAACTCGTGAATTGAAGTTAAAATATCACGTATGAAAAATGCTTCTGTATGTTGTATGCAGGTAGAAGTTGAAATACCGAGGAGAGATTTGAATTCTAGTTTTGTCATATCTATGTGTGTGTGTGGTGATAGTGGTAGCATTTCATCGTAAAGATAATATATAAACTATCTCAGCGACTTGATGTTTCAACATAGGGGGGGGGGGAGGTTGCCTAATGTGAACCAGTTTTGACATTTTGGGATTTTTTCGACTGAAATTAGATGTTACAGGAAAAACAAAAAGCGAGGTGAAACATACATCTTGGAAGAATATATTCTGATATGTAGGAAAGTATACTCTCATTACAAGTATCAATTGAAAAATAATTTGCAAATTACTGCAATTGGTTCAGATTAGGAAACTGGGTTCCTAATCTGGACCTATGGCTTCTTATTCCGGACTTATGATTTTATATGTTGCTAAATGAATAATTGTAATAATTGTGAGCCAATTCCATCTCTGTAGTGGTCCATTTACTGTTTTCACCTCGTTTAACCATGCTGAAAAGGTGATACAAAAGAAAATCCAACAGAACAATATTTTAAATTTGAGGTTATGTTGCCATTATTCTATATTAGAAAAGGTGGTCCTGATTTGGCAACTCCATACGTACCAACTCATAATTCAGTACAGTTAGTATTTATCTAAGACATATTGACTGAACTCCTGAATTCGATCTAGAAATGAATTTTAAATCATATCGAACTATTACATTTGTGACTTTACTCACGTTTTATTTCTTATTGTCTTACAAAGATGGGCGTAAAATTACTTCGGGGCCGCGCTTCAACTGTTTCGTCGATATTTCAATCAACGTACGCTATATCGAAGTAAATTTCGGTATACAGTCTCTTTTTCTAGTGTAGTTTTCATATTTACTAACAGATTGCAGCTCACGCCAATAAAAATACGAAGTACACAATAGGAGGCAGTCCACAATAGGATACTTTCCCCCTATTGTAGTGACATTTTTCCTTACAATTAAATGGAGTATATGTTGAAATACTGTCGATTCATGACAAAAATTAAACTTGTTTTAGTTGGATTACGAGGTTATCCACATGTCTGAGTGAATATCATGTAATATATACACTTGTCAAATATGGATGATTCACATTCGATCTTTCCTCTAGAGTTTGTATACAATTCACCAATGTGTAGCAATTCTTACATCAATTCCACCTTTCTTCAATTCAAATTAGTAATTTCTTGGATAGGACTACTTGGACGATTTATATTTCACCACCTGCTTCTAATGATTCAATGATCACTCTTTATTCGTGACATGGGAAGTTTGTGGGTAATTATTTATTCATATTATAATCTTCCATTACAAGCTTTCAAGACGTCAATTTTGAAGACCATGGTTTTAAGAACATCAGTTCGATTCTTGTCCCATTCTGTTATCAGATACACCATCTCAAATTACGCCAATACGTGACTTTGATGAAGTTCACGTACTGAACTCGATGAGGGAACGGACTGACTATGGGAACGATTGGGTTTGCCTCACGAATTTCAACCTTATATCCTTATCAGCCAATTGACGACTCACAGTCTCCGCCCCTTTGACGTCACAAATCATACCGTCCAATCAACAAGGCTATCAGAACTGTTGTGAAATTTCAATATCCAATCGGGGTATCTTCAAATGACCACAAATGATATAGATCCAACTGGCGTACTGATGAAGCCACACCTATTTCAAATCGTTAATTCAGTAATTAAATATATATATATATATATATATATATATATATATATATATATATATATATATATATATATATATCATGTGAAACAGACGGCAATATAAGTATGTTACATAATTATAATCTATGTAGCCATAGTCGATATAACTATACGTACCGCCAATGAGGGACTCGGCTTGCGTGATCTACACCGTACTTCGACTCTCTTGGAATGATTAGGTAAAGTAGAAATTGTGCCTTGTCAGCTTTATGCCTCTCAATGGCACTGTCTTGCACGTATATGTCTTCATTAAAAATACGCTTTGTCTCTGCTATATAAGCCTGTGCGCTAGTGCTCTCTAGGGTGCAAACCTATAAAGAGTGGCGCAACGTACTTATAAGGAAAAAAAGCACATTTCTTCACGGATTTTTTCTGTTTTGTTCTTCGTTTTTTGAACAAAATCTTTTGTATATTTTTCCCTTATGTATGTATTTATCAAGTAATCATAGTTGTATACATAGTGTGTGTATACGTGCACACGTACGTCACGTGTATATATTGTTCTGTTTCACTTGAGGCGTTTGAGATTTGTGGACAAATGACAAGGCGATATTATATAAAAACGTGTAACTAGAAAAGTTGGAAATAGACCGAAGGGAATAATTTTGTAAAGTGTCTCGGAAATTTTACAAATTCCTAGTGGAAGAAAGGAGGTATTTTGTTTCATAAAGTACTTTTTCTTTGCTTTGAAAGAGAATACAAACTTATTCTGTTCTTTCTCGATTACATTAGACGTTATTGGAAAAGTTGGATCTTGTTCTGAATATCCTCTCAAATATAGTTCCAACACAACGACTGTCTGAGAGCTCGGATTCTCGTTGTTCCCAATGACATTGACCTGGAAAAAAACGAGTTATTATCCCAATAAAAATGCCAACAATACCTCGAATATGTCATCACATTGTTGTTTAATATAGCATACTGTATACAGTTAATACGGAACAAAATAATACAATAATTATTTCACACTATGCGATGGAATATTGAATGAAAAAACTTCAGAATTCATTAAATCTACTTCAATTTTCAGCTTGAGAGTGTTCACGTGAATTTGAAATAGTAAGTTCAAAAAAATGAGCTTGTGCCATGATTATCATTTACAGTTGTAAATTATAACAATTCAACGCAATCAATTCCACATGATTTCATTCATGAGTGTATTGAATATATATATATATATATATATATATATATATATATATATATATATATATATATATATATTTATTTATACAACATCAAATTCATATTCGGAACGTTCAAAAGTTGTGTTGCGATTTTTTTGGAATGTATCGTTTCAAGTATTTGTGAATTAATATTTGTGTGAAAACTCTGTTCAAACTCTAGATTGATTTTTTTTTATATTGGATTTTAACGACGCAATGTAATGATTACTAAGATCTATTGGGGTCGGATGAATGATTGATGAGATGATGGGATGATGAGATGAAGGTTTTTATGGGTGGTGGAAGGATAGTGGGAAGGAAGCGGTCGTGGCCTATATTGTGGGAACCATCCCGGCATTAGCATAGACTACAGAGGGAAACCACGAAAAACCCCTGTAATGATGGACGGTGGCGGGGATCGAACCGGGTCCGATATGTCCCTTCACCTCCCGGATCACACGAAGCAAGTGAGCTAACCACTCGGCTACTGTACCGGTCTAGATTAATTAATATTCAGATTTGATACCTTTATTTTAATACTACTTCACTCAATTATCACAGCTCAACGATGGAGTATGGGAAATGCACTGGTTGAATTACTAAGAGGGATGGTAATTCAAGGGATGGCAGTTCCACAGAAGCGACTCGTGGGATTTCAGGAGGGTATCTTCGGTTCAACAGTAACTTCTTAGATCAATTCTCATGGTTAACATTCAGAGAATAGTGAATTTAATGATTAATAAATAATATAATAAATAAATATATGATGAAATGATATATAATGATGATATATCATGATGATATGATGATGATATGACGATAATGTACATGATGAATCGATACAAATATAATTCAAGATATGATTCAAGAGAACAACTGATGCATGTTGTATATTTGGTGAAAACTCGTATCATAATGAGGAAAATCGATACATCTCTTATGACCGATGTTTGATCTAAAAGTTGTGTTCAGGACGATAGTATGAGGAAACATTCTTGCGGGACCATGATCGCCCTTGTGGAGCCCCGCTCGAATGACCCTGAACTTCCATCATTTTCCTCCATGAGCTTCGTACCAAGTTCTTGATGTTGATGTAAAGAATATCCCAGGAAGTAGGATCCATTTTTCCCTCACCACCAATGCGGTCATTTGCCCCCAAAAAAATATATTGAAATAGTGAGGATATATGAATAAATAGTAAGAAATTGGAAGTGTTCTTATGATAAAATATTTCGGAATATATATTCAAGAGCGTGTACACACCATATTCATTTTTCATAATTGAATACTCTAAAAGAACACTTGAATATGATTTAGTAGTTAAACGAATAATCAAATGACAAAGTAGAATGTATTAAAATGTTTGCCTCGTCGTGTCTTTTTCAATTTCAATTTCAATTCAATTTTACGCAACACAACTCTTCAAATTTCACTTAAGCCTAAATTACATTCCCTCTTTTTTCCTCCAACATCGTCAATTTCAGTCGACATGTTATTAAACGCGGTTCACTTGACGCATATATTACATCAGTCGATAAAAGAGTTTTCTGTCTTGCTTCTGTTCTTTTTTTTTCGGAGATATGTAGATGTATGTAGAGATACATATAGAAATGTGAAGTTATGTGTTACGTACCGTACGTCATGTAGAGACTTGAGAAACAAGTAGAGACACGTAAGTGCACAGAGAGTCATACACGTATACAAAACATGCCCGCACAAGTTATATGAGAGTAAAGCTTGATACATATAGACGCTTAAAGTCAACGCGAAATGTGTGAAAATCTTCAAACATCTTTGTGTGCAGCCTCTTGCTGAACAGGAATGTCTCCAAGTTGAAGTGCTTTTGGTATAATTATTTTCACTTCTCTCGAAGTGTTATTTATAAAAGAGTCTTGCACGCAATGACAGGTCGAAACTTCCGACGTGCATTGATAATAAGTGACAAGAGACGTCTGACCGAACCACTACACGCCAAACAAGATGAAAAAAAACGTTTCGCAAGTTGCAATTCTTAGAACAAAAGTTCTTTGATCACATGAATATAAAAATTTAGTCATACAAAAACCACTATCCATCGGTTTTGATTTGTTTCACAATATACTCAACATCGTATGAGAAACGCTTTCATACTTTTCCCACATCAAAGTTAGCATTCCCACAGTCATTTGACTATGAAACATAGTCCTATGCATTCGAAAAAGATCTCAATATCAAGAAATCGGATGAAATGACGAAGCAAGTATGTAATTTTCATTGTCACTCCTTGAATCGATGTGTTGAAATCAAGCTATTCTCAACAATCAGTCCGTTACTAAAATCACGCCATAGGTACGATGCAACATTTTTCAATTCAAAAATTCATGAAATTTCACTTCATGAAAGTTTTTTTTTTTTAATAACATCGAAACTTGATACAAAATCATTGTTCCCCAATTGAGGCTATGAATGAAAGATAGGATCGTTTGGACGGGGCACCACAAGGGCGATCTTATCACTTCAGCTTCATGAACTTCATGAAAGTGAACTGAATGATACATTCTGAACTAGCCTTCCTAATCAACAGCTAGATTCCGTTGATCTCTCTCTCGGTATTGCTCTTTCAATATCTTTTTCTCACTCTTCTCTCCTTGTCTCCTTGTATACCTCTATTGATTGCCGTGCACATTTCCCATATTTTTCTGGCAAACAATAAAAAAAATCATGAAAAATACTATTCTATAAATGTATTGAGCCACCGACACCTATTTGCAGTCAACAACATATCCATTCTTACACATATGAATAACTCGAAGACAAGAATTTCCACTTGAAGTTTCTCAAATAGAATATTTCCCACGTAAACAACTTTC
Source organism: Brachyptera risi (assembly GCA_964007535.1). NCBI lineage: Eukaryota > Metazoa > Arthropoda > Insecta > Plecoptera > Taeniopterygidae > Brachyptera > Brachyptera risi. Next base: position 27,089,489 of record OZ023331.1, on the reverse strand, counting down.
TCAATAACAAAATATCAATTCCATTTTAATATGTTAAAAATCAGTTCCTGTTTTTTATCAGCCGTATCTTTCCCTTACTTGACATTTTGTTTGAAAATGACAGCTACGAGATATTACGTTTCCATTTCTACGTTTCATTCGTATATTCTGATATTATTATACATCCGAACGACAGGAAGGGAAAAGTTGGTCAAAGAGTTATTCTTCGCGTTCATCAAAAGAGAATATCAAATAGATCTTATACATGACTTATTCGAGTTCGTCTTTTGAACGTAGTCGACTCTGCGAGCACAGTCGATCTGAAACCTTAGACATACACGTACGTGTACTTGCATTCGAACTTACATATATTATATGTACGTACATTCACTAAAATGAGATGTACAGTACTCACATATAGTATGTACAGTCGCTATGAGCTGAGTCAAGGTGTATAGAAGAACTGGATGGTTATGGTTTCTGCACTATAACCTAAATATGATCAATTTCGCACCGGAGTGATTATTTGTGACCATGTTAAAATAGAATAGAATAGAATAGAATATGATTTATTGGTTCAAATTGATCATATAAAGATATTAGACGTGTCAATATAGTATGTGGTAATGATTACAAAATGTAGTAATGACAATTAATGATTAACAATTTTAGAAATAAATATAAGAAACACATTTAAACATTATGAAAACAGTGAGAAGCAATAAATTATTCAATAATCTAGAAACTGTTCAACACCATACAATTAGGTGTTCTTGAGTCGAAATTTGAATAAATCCGTTCTATTAGTTTTTGAGTGCAAGAGGTGGTGAATTATAAAAGTCAATGTCAGCATGTATGAGTCCAGTTTTGAACATTTATAAATTACACTTAATTGCTTCCATATTAATTTTCCTGGTGTTATGATTATGTTCTTCATCGAAATGGTGGATAAGATATTAATTTTCCAAACCATGAAATTCTATCGAAAATGTATATTATGGATCCACAATATTTGAAGAGATCAAAAGGTCTTATCGTACGGTGTGAAGCAGTTTCACAAGAATAAGTTCATTCAACAAGCCACTACGATTGTTATGCTTCAGTTTACCATGAAAATGATTACAAAACATGTATCTCGTGTTGCATATATGATTTGATCACTTCTTGATATTCAATCGTGTATGGCATCGTTGTGTTTGTGAAACAACTGTCTTTGGGCTGAATCGAAAATAAACACTTCAACAAAATGCGCTTGGCATACAAGATCAGGAAAAGTTACGCCAATTTTTGTTGTCAATCGAAGTGATAGAATTTATATAAATATATATATGTATATGTATTATTGTATATATATATATATATATATATATATATATATATATATATATATATATACATATATATATATATATATATATATATATATATATATATAAATATATATATATAAATATATATATATATATATATATATATATATAAATATATATATATATATATATATATATATATATATATATATATATATATATATATATATATATATATATGTAAATATATATATGTATGTATATATATATATATATATATATATATATATATATATATATTTATATATAAATATTCATATATATTCACATATTCATATATCCATATATATATATATATATATATATATATATATATATATATATATATATATATATATATATATATATATATATGAATATATATATATATATATATATATATATATATATATATATATATGCACACACATGAATATCTTTTCACATGAGGATACAGAAGAAGAAAACATTTCCATGTCGTATTCTATCCGAAAGTTGAGCTACCGTTGAGAAGAGTGTACCCAGAGAAAAACGCATGATATCAATAATGTAGACCCAAGGCTGGGAATAAATCATTAACACAATCAATAACATAACTATCCAATAAATCATCAGTACATTTGAATATCGTACTTTCGTTTTATTAGTTGAGCCACCGTTCAATTGAGTTTATTATCTTCTCGTCGTCACAAGTGTGGTCCATCTCATAAAGCAGTTTCCATTCTGTCATTATGTTAAAATAGCGTTCACGATAGTGTAATAATTTTAGAGTAATATAATATAGGCGATTTAATATCTGGAGCAGATCAGTCCCCTACAACTGAGAGCTGCTGATTTTAGCTCAATTTATATTTTGATTTATCTTGTGCTTTTGTTGGCATCAGGTTGGCTATACACGCTATTGTGTTTTACGATCGTCACGGCCACTAACAAGCGTCAACATTTCGTAGACTACATCATATGGAGCTTACACATACTGTCAATGTTTATCGTAGCGATTATGACTCCACCATAAATTGTAACGCTCAATTGCATATGAACGTTCATTTTTCATATATGTGAGTCATTATAGTGACGTATAGTTGGCAGTGTGAGCTTGATTTTCATTATTGTATCTACTATCAGAGCTGGAATCAACCGTGGAACTCAAAATTGGGGACAAAGGGGTGGAATGTGATTTTGATTCATTGTAAACCTGTTGAAAAGATATACAAGAAGTGGAGTTATCAAAATTCAGTTTCGAATTATCGAAATTATCGAAACATATGTTCATTTTTTGAAAATTCATCAATGAATGTAGACCTACTAGAATGAATTGAATGCAAGAACCACATAAGCTGTAGACTCTGTGTGGGGGAAAGGAGAAAAATATATTGACCAGTACAAACTATAGTTTGTTTTTGGAGATAGCCCGCACACAAGAGCGTATTTCTTATGCGGGGCGCTTCTCTCTATTTATATGAATTCTGTTTCATTTACCCGTGTATTATTATGTTGTATCATGTACCAATAACTTGTTATTATCATTATGTATTGTAATGTATCATCATTGGAGAGAATCAAAAAAAAAATCGAATGAAATAAAATAAATATCCCGAAGCCATTAACTACAAATGATAAATCAACGAGATATGACAGTAGTGGTTCACTATTATATCTCCAATTGTTATGAATATCCACTATAATCCACCACGATGGTCAATTCGGTCAAGCAAACAAAACCTCTGTGGATATATCTCCAGTCATATTTTTCCCGCAAAAACCGTCAATGTACACTTTCCACATCACCCTCTATTGTGTGTGAGAGCAGAAAAACGAGAACCTTTAAGAAATGGTGGAGTATCACTAGAACAGAACAGCATAGTATAGCTGCACTTTTCCAGTCGGACGATTACGCACAACTACTTTATCGATGACTGTAGAAAGTTCAGAAAGTTCAGAGACAAACGGATAATTACCTTTGTCAACGATTATTGTAGAGTCGATAAAGCAGTTCTCTCTTCTTCTAGCTATGCAACTTTACCGACGTAGGTTATAGTAACATAGTAATTGTAGTCGTTTCAATTCGCAGATGAAGTTTCCAAGGCTCCTTGGATTACAGCCGGGCCACTTGGACAAGTTACAGTGTGTATTTTCTCAACCAATAGAAAGTTACACTTGAAAGTTACACTGGACGGTCAAGTAGTCCGGGTGTATATGTATATGTGGATTTGTGTGTGTATGTGTGTGTGGGGGAAGGGGGGGGGGAGTGAACTTTTTCAACTAAACGAAGCGAGCTCCTTGTTTCTTTCTTCTTCCGTTTCTTTTAAATCCCCAAGAGAAACATTTCATCGTTTAAACTAATCAATAAACTACTTGGAAACAATGATAAATAAAGAATTCAGACATTTCAGAACCAAAAGTTGCTGAAGCTTTTTTGTACAATATAAATAAACAAATTATTCAATACCGGTATGTTGATTTTTCCTTTTGCTTCGTTTTTCTTAATTTCATTTCGCAAGTGAATTTATACGGGTGTACGTTATGTTCATTAGACAAGTTCTTATGAAAGGGTATTTCACAGAGAAATAATGGTTTGTTAAGAATGAGGTTTTGAACATTCCATAATCGCATATTTCACTTTCATTACTAACGATCATGCAAATAAGAGTGATCTGAAATTCTAAACAGTTTATGAAAAAAGACTTGGCGGTACTTGGAGAGTACACTGAAATCGCTCGTTAGGAAGAGGGTGATTATCTACGAAACATTGCTTCAAAGATGTAATCTCTGATTATTCAGCTTGCATGTGTATGAATGAATGAATATATAGGCATATATATATATGGATATATATATATATATATATATATATATATATATATATATATATATATATATATATATAAGTTGATAATTCTTATGGATAATTCCAGTCGTTTTTAAATAAAGAAACAATTCAACACAATACATATACTATGTATATTAATTATATTAAATTGAACAGCTATATATATATATATATATATATATATATATATATATATATATATATATATATATATATATATTATGCATGGGAGAAAAATCGGTGAATAGAATTTGAGAGGTAAAAATTTGAAGCAATAATGATGACAATATACATGATAATTCTGATATATTATCATTGTATTGTGAATTGTTGTTACAACCGAACGGTATTCAATGAAAATTCACGAAACAATCAGCTAGAACAATGTTGAATATACACTGCGCTAATTTTTTTTTATTATTTTTAATAGATTTATTCGAAGTTTGAAGTGAATAATCTTTCATTTGTGTACACTTACTATGAACAAAAATCTGTTCTCTTCTTGATCCGTCAACGAAAAAATTAGATGAAATCTATGCAAATTCAGCGCTTATGCTTCAAGTCCATCCTTGGAGTGGACTCTGGACTCGTCAAGAATAGCGGCCTATCAAGCCATAGACAAAATACATACTACCAAGACAGTTCACCCAACAAGTATAAATCCCCGTGTATACACCTCCATTTCCCTAGCCTATGTCTTCAATAAGTACCTACGCTGGCCACTGACTGAAACGGCACTGGTGACTGCTTCGTAAAACAGTACAGTCCAGCATGTATGCAGCGCTATGAAGCGGTCTGCGTGAGTACTAAATCTATTATAGGTGAGGAGTTGAGAAGAGAGTGGTGAAGAGGGGGTGAAAATGGGGGTCAGTCTTATTCCAACATAGCCTGACATGCCTTGGTGGAATATATTTTATCTATAACTCATCATGCTATCCACTGATTCACCCATCTCAGACACTATGAAATACACAGTTATGGAAGCTCACAACACACTTTTGCCATAATGGTAACGTCACTACGTTCCCACGTCAGGCTGTGTAACCACCTATATGCTCCTGAATTGCATTAAAACCCTATCATGTCGACCTAATCGGGTCTATGAGCATAGCGGTTAGAATGGGGAGGAAGAGGGAGGGGTGAAGGGGGGGGGGGGGAGAATGCTACTCTGGAATGGATGCTGTGGCACATATCCACGTCGAAAACCCAATTCCAGGCATAGCTCTAACCTAGTTAAAGAACCACCCCCTCTCCACCTCACCCGAGTGGGGGTCGGTAGGGTCCATGTGGTGGGTTAGAAGTGATTTAAATTAGGCGGTCGGTGAAGAGAAGAAGGATGGTGAGGGGGGTGGCGGGTTGGTGATGGGATGGAATGGGATGGGGTATGGTATATCGTTATCTAATTTAAAAGTTGAACGGATTGTGCTTCACATGGTTTTAATCAGACTGAAAATAAAGGTATGTTAAACACTGGATGAGTGAGCTGGGCTGTGTTTGTAGACTATAGTAGGTTTCCACCTTGGTGGTTCCTGTTGGAATTATTGGACGATGTGAAACAGAATTGTTTTTACATATCCTGAGGGATGATTGTTCGTTGATTACGAGTTCATGATCAACATTTTGTAAAGAACATTATTGTAATATTCAAACATAAATGTTACCTTCATTTTTCAGTATATATTCATCAATTTATACAGCTATTTTATTTTCGGTATGACTTTTCACTGATTTCAAGAGATATAATAATGAGAAAATTGTGTTGTTTGAAGTGTGGGATTTTCTATGTTTCTTTCTCTCTCTCTATTTATGAAAATAGAATGAACGTCATGAGAGTGTTAAAATATGAATATCACTGTGACTTTCAGTGAACACATAGACCAGAGAGTAAGAGAAACATAGTAACAGAAAGGCAAGCTGGACATGTTGTCAATTTTAATTAGTTACATGAAAACTTGTACATAAAACTCACGTAAAAACAAGTGTGAGATTGAAGTGAATGTTACAAAAGTACACAAAATGGCTGCGATCATTCGATCTTCTTAACTGTAACAATTGTAGTATGGTTAATCGTTGAATTCTTCCACCCATATCATTCTAAGGTTATTCATTCTTTATATCGATTTCATCTTATTTTTAGTGCGTGGATCTCTTTCCTACTGAATAACATATCTTATCTGATATGATACTTATTTTAGATTGACCCAGAAAAAAAATGGTTTGCTTCTTGCTCGATTTGTCACTTTACATTTTATTGTTTCCATCAGATGCTAGAATAACTATTCTTCTACTTTAACAGGGAACCATTCACTTGGTGAATGGGACACACATATTACTTTACTTCACACTTCACGTTCACTTATTATACTTCTATACAGCCTACAGTAATCTAGTAAACTTCCAATATTTCCTTCAAATTGTAAGTAATTGCGCCAAATTCACTACTACATTCAAATACTTATAAGTAATAGCTAGCATGAGAATCCAGACGTTATTTATTTGATGGATAGAAGTATGAATTATTTCATGATTCATCTTCTCTGAAACGCGAGTATTTGCACCGAGTCCTGAGATAAGATGTATAATTGAGCTATATGTACACGTTGTGATGTTTCAATCTCACATTAAAAGCATTGAAGTGAATATATTCAATCTAGTGTGTTTTATCGTGCATACAGACAAGTTTTTACGAAATATTCCCCCAATATAACGTTATTTTACATCATCGCCTCAGTGAGACTAACCAAATCTTTCGTCCCTGACCCTATTGGGAACACGAACCACGTTCTATCGATTTCCAATCCACCATCCAAACTCAATATTAGAATAGAATTCAGGAATGGTGTGACATATTTCCAAATAAAACAAAGTTATACACTAATTCAGCATTTATATTATTCTTCCAATTTGACTTTCAGATTGGATGTATTCCGAAAGAGAGACGGACAGATGTTTGTATTTTTGTATTTGTTGATGGTAATATCAGGCCAAGGTAGATACTCATTTCGACTTATTGAACTGGAAAAATACGTTGAATCAATGTGTTTTACATATTAGGGTTCGACTCGATTCTATAGAATACATCATTCCTGTATCATGTGATCATTGTTCCATATTTATATTGACGCAAAAATATGATCGTTTACGAAAGCTGCAATTAAATTGACCACTAGTGATAGGCGTGGCCAATCGCCAGGGCCACCTTGATCGATACTTCATGTGGGAATTTAGAGATACTCTGATGGGTAAATGTGAAATTTCCCACATAACAAAGCCCATTTGATTGGATGTTCTGTTTTGTGACGTTTATAGGCGGGTCAATCACTAGTCGTCAAATATCATCGTTATATTGTGTTATTTGTATTATTTGCTCCGTTGTGTTTGTAATAACCTAAGTCTTTGACCACACTGCATGCATATCAGCTACAACCCTTATTTTTTTTTCTCATGTTCACGTCTTTCTGCTTACTATAGAAATGATCTTGGTTATTCTGGTTGACTCCCCATCCATATAATTGTATTGCACTACTTTATTCTGTGTAATGCTGGAGTGCTATGGTTCCCAGTACGAGTTCTACGATAGGAAGCACAGCTGCAAGTACCAGCATTATTGAGCAATTGAATCAAATGAGATCATGCAAATAATTGACAAAGTTCTTATGTTATTCAATTGGCAGACGACTTTTCTATTCTGTGGATAGAATCGAATATTTTGAATGAAATCTATGGGCGACTCACAAAGTTGATCAATTATCATTCACACTTTAATTGACCCACTGTCTCTATTTTGTATTTACAATAACAATGTTTCTAACAGCTCATCAATGTATCAAATATGTATCATATGATATGTACTTCATATGTACATACAAACTTGATATGTATCAAGTTCCCTCATTTTGTGCAGTTAACGATTCACTTATTTATAAATCAAACAGACTTTTGATATAACTGACTTATGTATCTAGATGTCACTTCTCCATTATACAAGATTCCTTAATTTTTTTCGTGATTAAAAAGTATCTCTGTCTATCGAATTTTGTATTATTATTTTTTTTCTACCTGCCTGAGCCTACGGCTTGTTCATTAAACTGGACTGAATATGTCAATCTGGCCATCTTCTTCTTGGCCTCCCCAAACTCCGCAGACCTCTTGGAAATTTGTCCCTGGAAATTTTTACAATTCGATGTTCTTGCATACGATCAACGTGACTATACCACATAGCACGTCTTTGTTCTTCCCAATCACATATTGGAGACACATTATACATTGTTCTTATATCATCACTCCAAAATCTTTCCATTGTTTATTATTGTTCATTGTTGATGATTTTCGTAGAGTTTTCAGGTCTGTGGAAACCATAATTGTCTTGATATGTGCTTTGATTCCCGTCATTGTCTCCGCTGCATAAGTAATCGGTATCGCCAAACTTTTATGTGTTCTGGCTTCTACCTATTCGATTTCAATACTCGTATACAATCTATTTGTTCAATGTTCAGACTATTGATTTCGAAATTCTATAATTATTCAGGTTACAAATCTGTAGATTGAAAATTGGTACATGGTTTCTGCGTCAATGTTTGACGTGTGGAACACGCGCGAATTTACAAAAACAAAACAACAGGAAACACGAACAGAAAAAAAACACTTCGTTGAGAAAAAGGTATGGAAGGAAAGAATGAATAATTTATGAAATACAAAATGTAATATATGAAATGTTCAAAATATTGAATCTGGCACCTCCACCAACTTCTCGTTCTAGTAATTCATGACATCGAATTCAGTAAATGATAAATGAATAATATTGTCTGCCACTCCATTGTTTCCATTCTAGTGATCAATTGTTCATTATACGGAAAAAATGAGAACTTCCAAATTGGGTAATATACTAATTTTCACGAAATAGAAATAATGAATGTATACGATGAATTCAAATTAGTGCCTCTACCATACCCTATTAACACTTTCATATACTTACATGGTGACTGACGACTGACTCTTATAGTGCTTGGAAACCAATCGAAGTACCGGTTACTTGAAGCCTGGGACTGTACCTAGGACTGTGACCGTTGTAGGAAGGGTCCAGGGCCCTGACCACGGTCGACCGTCATTTTGAATACTTCTCAGATCTCTCCAACGCCAAGAGATTATGACTCAGAAGATTGGATAAACTGGAAGAGCTATAGTTACTACATTCTTCCAAAAAATATATATCGGGCTTAAGACGCACTGTATTGATAATTAAGATCTATTGGCGTAGAATGAATGATTAATGAGATGGTGAGATGATGAGATGAAGATGTCTTAGGTATTTGAGAAGGATAGTGGAAAGGAAGCGGTCGTGATCTATATTATAGGAACCATCTCAGCATTGAACTAGACTACAGAAGGAAACCATAAAAAACTCCTTAGAAGATGGACGGTGACGGGGATCGGATCAAGTACAATATGCCCCTTCACTTCCCGGATCACATGAGGCGAGTGCGTTAACCGCTGCGCTGCATGGGCAGGTTAGTTACTACATTGTGACATGTCTAATTTTTTTGCATCACGATGGTTGTTGTATCAAAAGTACAGCCCTGCTCATGAGTTGAGCTACGGAATGAAAATCGTTGCGGCATCTATATGCGTAGCTATGATTAGTGGTGAACATTTTCCAATCAAAGTTCCATGGTCTCTTTGTGATAGAAATACCTATAGAATTCTATTTTAAGTGGTTCTTGCGGTAGCCTCTAAAGTTACCATAGCGCACACTTACCAATCAAAGCTCCAGTCCCTTGGAGCTAGATAAAGAAGCCGAGGACGTTACTTCGAATGGATTGTCAAGATAAGTGTCCTGGAAACTCCATAAGAAAAATATTGGTAACTCGAATAAAAATCGAGGAGTCGAATTTTTTGCTACACTTCATATAAATATATCGGATATCGATACTTTTTCTCATTTGTGGCGTTTTAAATTACTTTTTGAACTCTGATGCAGAAAAACCGTTGTAACCTTTTATATCATTGTGTTCCTGTATGTTTTTGTGTGAATATTGAGTTTCATCATTTTATTACTACAAAATTGATCAAATGAAATCACCATGAGCAACACTTATGATGATGATCGTGGCTGAACGTGAAATTATGAAGCTGGGTTGGAAAATTAATTGTTCAATGTTGAATTGATATCATAAAATTGTGCAATAGTTTGAGAATCTTGTTCATATACAATATTTGATTGAGATTAGGTTGTAGATTATACAAGTCTGAATAGAAATGCCTAACATGACAGACTATTGTGAATCTTCACTTTCTATAATTTAGATTAATTACAAACATTATTTTATGATGTTGTTGACGTTCTTGTATTGGATCGGTTTATTCAGCATGAGAAGAGTTTGAATTAGATGTTCAATTAATTATCTTCAATTACAACATCTCAGGTTTCTTGTCAAGAGTATTAACTTCTGAGACATCTTAAAAGCCTTCCTTCGTCGTGATGTTATTGTTGTTTGTCTTGAAAAGATAGTCAGCTCTGTGGAGAAGGTGGTTTCCTCTGCTCAGTACGACATTTCAACAAACGTTGATCTGAGGCTGAACTTTTCAACATTTCTCATTTGACATGTCGTGAAAGGAACGAAACCGTATAGGTTCAAATCCTAGTTGATGTGATTAATATTAACAGTGAGACGATGTATATGCATTGTAGGCTGAGATGAATGTGAAAAAAATATTACTTTTCTGATTCTTTCATCGTGGAAACAGTTTCCACTTATGATGTGTTTTGGACTTGAGGGAAAACTGAAATACTTTTATCTGCAGCGTACAATGATGGGAATAAATAGCGCAGTTCTGGTGTCGAAGTTCATCGGTGTCAAGTAATTTAAATACGGTGATTAGATCGCCCTCGTAGTGCCCCGTCCAAACGATCCCACCTTTCATCCATCGCCTTGATGATAACAAATGATTTTAAAACAAGTTCCAATGTTATTAAACAAAAAAATTCTCCAACACAACCATATTAAATGTACCATCTTGCAAATAAGAATACTTGTTCGGCATGCACTGAGTCGTTCAATTCAGTACTATTTACAGTCAAATTACTCACGGATCGGTATGATGTGCTCCTGGATACATCATGTCCTTCCAACAAAACTTACAACAATATGAAATCTGTGATAGATATCATTGTAGCAATTTTTGCGTGCCTATTCACTGCCACTTCTCATGACTTCTTCAATCTTCATCACCAGAAGTTCACATGCGAATCTCAATACCACTGAACATCATAACTGAAATATTTTTGATCATTGCTATTATTGCCGATCAAATTATGAAGTTCACCTGTACGGTTATTTACCAAACGAGAGCAAACTGGAAGTTCCCTTTCATGATTGTGTATGTGGGTTTTCTTTAACTGTCATTATAGTTCTGTCGTATAACTTTCATGACACCCGATCAACATTTTCTCATTGGTAGGGATTCACGTCTTGAGGCATACACCACTGATTAGAGAAATAATATGCTAACGAAAGCGTACATATGGTAGCAATATTTCTCTCGAGTACTAATCAACTGATTGATATGAAACTCGATTCATTCCGAAGATCAGTTATTATCAATGAAATAACTATATTTTCATTATGTATTGTATAATATGGAATATCATTTCATAATATATGATACATTATTCATGAGGTTTTTCAACGCATTCATTCTCTACGTTTATTTTCTCTTCCATCATTTGTATTATCTATATAAAGTCCATTCAAAGTTTTGAAAGTTTGAAACGGGAGAATATTCATCCAGATCATGAGAGAAAAACATTCTGGCTCGAAACTCATGTTTGAAATGAAAATCTCCTCACAGATCCGCGGGTTTGCTCGGTTTTCCTGTGGATAAAGATAGAAACATTCGAAAAATATGAGTGAAACTAAATTTTGTCATTGTGTGAAAATGTTCAATGTTTTCCTCACGCTCATTTGATGAATCTTCAATTCCTAGAATACAATCAGGAACATGCAAAAATATTGTGGATACACAAAATCAAATGACTGTGCTGAAAAGTATCAGAAAACATCACATATGACGTTGAAGCTTTGGAAAACGTGCTCCTGGGAAAGATGTATCCGTCTGGAAAATCTTCTCAGCTATTCACTAATTTCAACTTCATCATTCAAGTTGAATATATACAATATATATATATATATATATATATATATATATATATATATATAAATATTTAAATATATATTTATATATAAGCTGATCATTCTACTCAAAATGCCACTATCCCAAACTGCCAATAAAACAGATTCCCGAAGCAGAAGAAATGGATCTCTCTCGTCTGACATTGTCTTACGAAAACGGTCAGTAGAAAAATCCAGTATTAAGTGAACACGGGATAGACACATCGAGAAGACCGTGTTTTGGTTCGACGCGCTGATTGGCCGGATCGACTGATTGTTGCTAACTGGATACAACTCAATCTTGTCAATGTTCGGAAAGACAGTTATTGACGTGAAATGATCAAGGCATTCGAACGATTCGAGCTTGATTCGGTTAAAGAAACTAACCGCTTGTGAATCCACGTCTCTTTACAAACATACTTCATCATTGAAAAAAGTTGCGATTCAATCTCAAATCATTTGTGATTTGAAAGTGTTTCAAAGAAGTATCCATTTTGTGCTATTCGAACACAAAATTGAAGGCTCACGGATAAAACGATGATAATTAAATTTTTATCATCTTGATATTCAATTGTCCTCATGGAATGTATTCTGCTTCGATGAATTACAGAACGTATAATGTTTGAATCGATAACTATATGCAATCAATAAAAACGTGACTCAATCTACTTTGTATTCAAATGAGTGATAATTATTTCCATGAGTTCTATGATTTTGGATGTTCAACATTTGGATCAAAATGGAGATGCTTATAACGTTGAATTGACATAAACATATACTGAAACTAGTTTAGCATTTGATGTAATCTCCTGCAATTGGAAAATATAATGAAAATGAACATATTATTGGAATATATTTTGATCATGTGGAATTATTTTGTCTCATCATAAGAAACGTACACTCCTTGACAGAATTGAATATGAATTCATTCCTAAATAATGATGAGAAAAGTTCAAACTCTTTTCATCCACTAGAGAATCAAGAATTTATTTTTTTCTTTCTCGATGTGACCAAGAAGTGAGAGTGAAGCCCAGATTCGATCCCAGTTACCGTTCATCTTCACAGAAGTTTTTTTGTGATTCACCTCAGTAGGCAAGGTGATTGCCGGGGTGATTCCTACAATACAACCTACCACCGCATTTCTCCCACTAGCCAATTTACTGAAACAAACTTCAATTCATCATCCAACCATTCACCCAACTTCAAAAGATATAAGTAATCTCCACAGGGCGTCTTTGAGCCCCCCTTCCTTCCCTTCCCTCTTCCTCAAAAATGAGAAGATTCTCAATCAAATTCGAACCAAGTCGTCTGTATTTGAATTGTTCCACTTCTCCAAGTTGAGGGCATGTTTCAAGCATGTATCCATGCCACCACGCTACCTTCACAACAATCCCGGTGAGCGTAACCGCAAGAATTAAGTTGTGACTGACTTTCTAACATAACTTCTATAAAGTGCTTACAAACTTGTGAGCAACTTGCAATTGTGAATTATTCAAATTTCTTCTTGTTCTCTTCTCGCCCTAGGTTGTGTCGAATGACATTTTCAACTTATCATTGGTTTTGGCGTCGAAATCTTCTCGGATTTCAGAAGCGGAAGGCAATGATATTATATAAGTTACTTGACACATCGTCTTAGCTTCAAAGGTATAACTTGGATATATAGTTTCAGCATATGTGGAGTTATATAACTCACTGTACTCCACAGAGAGAATAATCCAACAGGATTCTGAAATTCTGAAATAAGAGTTCAATTTTAGCCAAAAAATGATGAATTTGATAGAATTTATTGTGTTTGGATGAGTGGGAATGAAGAGCCAATTAAATCATATCGACGATTGAAGAACGAGAATTTTGTGTTCTTACTGCAAATGATAAACATTACATATCAAGTGTTCCGGACTCTGTTAAGAACCACGAATCGAAGTTTTGTCGTTCACTGTAGATCAGTCAAATAAGGCAACGCGTCAGAAACCCAAAACACGATCAAACATGGGTTTGAGTCCCGCATAAGACATCAGTTTTTCTGAACGTAGTTTCACTTATCATTACTTAATCAATTCATTATCACCTGCTTTTCCGCAACCCCAATAATCTAGCTGTTGGTAGGGTCGTTAGGCGAACAATAATCGTCATAAGCAGCAAGCTTCTTCGTACGGTGTGGAAAGAGGCCTCAAATTCAGTAGCTTCCTGAAAATTAAGATAATGTGTGTTTACTCTACAATTTTTGAGTCTGATCAGTTATAATATTACTCATTATGAGAATGTTCCGTGGTGAAAACAGTTTGCAGCTTTCCGTGGAATCATCAATCAAGTAAAACAAATATTTTTTTCTCAATTTTCGATATTATTGAGAACACACTATATTCAAAAATGAGATATGGATGAATTAAAACGAAATGTAACATATTCTGTCTCATCTTCTGTTTCATCGAACACATACTATACATATTTCCTGATTTTTGTAGAATAATAATCTTCATTCATTACCGAGCGTTCTTCCAATCATTTTGATTCAATTTTGAACATTCAAGACTTGATATACTCAGGGTGAGAATATTTTCCATGAGAAATCAGTCGAGTCCAATTATTCTGATTACTCGAATCATATACTGCGATTCAACGGAAATCACGAAATTCACGAAATGTTCACACGAAAATCTACGCATCCTTGCCATACTCATCCTCGTATTACTATTGTATGGATTGTATGGACATATTGAGTGATTCGTTTCTTTTTTTTTTATTCATCCGATTATCTATAAATTATCATCTGTATTATCTAGCTGTCTATATCTATGAATCAAAGTGTTTTTGTTGTAGTGAAAGTAATCGGAATAATTTGAATTATATTGATTTATCTCAATTCCATATCAATCGATCTAAACTCTTTTGATGTATCATAGCTTGTTGTATCACTTCTTTTATATACTTCAATTGAGAGGCTACTTTACATCTCACAACCCATGAGTAAAACCTGCAGGGAACGGTCAAAACAGGACAAAAAGCTCCGATGCAGGCCTTCAGCTCCCAACACATGGTGGGTAAACAGTAGGACCAATCAGTATAATTCTTTTTGCAATAAAACAACAATGAGTCTATCTGAGCCTTCACGTTCACTAAAAATCATAATTATATATACTTTCACTCCGAAAAAATCGTGAAAACAATTAAAAACAGGTAGAAACATGTTGATTTTTGACAATTATTTTGAAAGGATTGAAAACATACCACGAACTAATGCTCTTCGTGCGAGTACGTATCGCATACTGGTTATCATCTAACAGAAAACTGTATGTTGATACGATGATTGATTTTCCGTTGCGGCCTTGAGCCCCGAACGTCTGCAATCAAGCCGGTAGGCAAGATGTGAAGAGGCCTCTTGAGTCTACTGATTCGTTAATAATTCATAAATGATGGCCTACTGCCATACTCAATTGTGATGCCATTTATAAGTTATATTGTGAAATATGTGAATTGTGTACCAATTTCCTCGAAGAGGGTTGGAGGAATAAACACTAATACTACTACTACTACTACTACTACTACTACTACTACCACTACTGATGATAGAGAAAATAATTCCGAATTAAACATCATATGAAACTATAATCAACGTCTGACAACATAACCTTTTAAACTATCGTAGTTATTATATTTTTCATCAAGAACTCAATATCTCAACTTCACATCACTTCAAAATTTAAAATTTTCAACTCTTGATACAAGACTTCTGAAAAAAAGTTGAAATATTGTATTCTGAATGACTGATTCATGAATGTCTCAGGTTACAGTCAGAAGAGTTATGTTTGAATTAATCACGAAATATGAAGAAACGGGTGATTCTCACACTAATTACTGTTCGTACGTATTCTTTTATCTCAGATATGTCATGTAATTATTTCAAAATATGACTAATGTATCAACTCTCTCAAATGTTCTATGAAGAAGTCTCAGTCATATGATGTGAAATTTCTAAATTGATCACATATTTAATTATCGTGTGAGATCGCTCTGTCGTTCCCCATCTGAACAATACTACATTGTTACGTTGTTACTACATTGTTACGTGATTACTACGTTGTTACGTGATTACTACATTGTTACGTGATTACTACATTGTTACGTGATTACTGCATTGTTACGTGATTACTACATTGTTACGTGATTACTACATTGTTACGTGATTACTACATTGTTACGTGATTACTACATTGTTACGTGATTACTGCATTGTTACGTGATTACTACATTTTTACGTGATTACTACATTGCTGCGTTGTTACTACATTGTTACGTGATTACTACATTGTTACGTGATTACTACATTGTTACGTGATCACTACATTGTTACGTTGTTACTACATTGTTACGTTGTTACTACATTGTTACGTGATTACTACAGTGTTGTGTAATTCATGCCCTCAACTGGGCAAAAATTATTCTGAATCCAGTTTCGCTGTTCATTAGAAAAAAAATTAAGATTCAAGAATCTTCCATAATACTTCAAAATGAAGAACAATCAATATTCCAGCATCATCACCTATATGAATGAGGCTAACATTTCTGTGAGCACGACTTATCCTCATCTAGATATAGGCCTATGGAAAATTAATTGGAGGAATTTACGGAATCAAGACATACAAACAAGAATATATCACTTCTTGATTGCTTTAATATCCATGTAGAACGAGGACCACACGAATGACAAGCTATTATTTGTGAGAATGTGCATCAGGAATGATGATGGTTAAATGTATGTTTTTCTTCGATTTACTTCGAAACTGTGATCAGAGAAGAGTGGTGAGAAGTTTCCAATACAAATAATGTGCTATTCATTGAATATAACAGTGAAATAAATGTTCACAAATATATTGGTATTTACATTTTCAAACTGACTGCACCATATTTATATGATTTTACTCACTAGTGGATGGAAATTCAATATTTCACATACTCTCTAGTTTTTTATAATGTATTTTATAATGGCGAAAATGTTTCGCCGAGGGAGATTTGCATGCAATCGAGATTTGTCAAAGCTGGAAGTAAATTGAAACGTCCAACACGATTTTTTTCACGCAAGTTGTGTTCACAGCACACACACACACACACACCAATTGTGTTCAATCTTCCACACAAATAAATCTCAGTCTAGTTTAATTAAACTCAACTAGTGTACAAAAAACAAATGAGTTCGCTGATTGGTTGGACGTTTATTGGAAAACAGTGTGCACGGAAATGTGAGGAAACTTGTTGGTATTTTTCGCCTCACTGCTATTACTTATCCTGAATGCGTTTTACGAGACAAATAAACAAATAGCGTGTCTAGTTTCTTGCGAAAAAAAACGTGCACGGCTGAGAGTTGAAGTGTGTAGACTGTAACTGAAACTGAAGTGGAGGTTCATGGAAAGTATGGTACAGACATTGATGACATTATTAGTTTTTATTAACATCGAAATTTAGACACGAAGTCATTGTTTCAGCATGATGTGATACAATCACTCGTACGTAGTACTCTCATTTCATCATCACAATCAGAATGATTCAATTATGAATCACAAAATATATGCAATATATTTTCTAATTATTTTTGATGTAGTTGGACCTATATACCTGAATATATATATATATATATATATATATATATATATATATATATATATATATATATATATATATATATATATAAATATATATATATATTGCAATAATGATTGGAAAATTGTGAAGATAGTGTTTTCCGTAATTTCCACAATGATTTCATACTTATCATGAGCTCAAAAAATATTTTTTGTTCCAATAAATATTTAATGAGATAATATAAAGTTTCGAGCATTAAAAGTTGTATCAAGATGCACTTAAACAATGCTCAAAGAAGAAAGAAAACAACTATTCAATAGAAGAAGTACTGAAAGAAGTTCCAAACTATGAACCGGTTATCATATAATTAATTTTATGTGATGAGTTATGTGTATATTCATTACTTTGGATACGCTAAATACGTATTTAGTTTTTAATTCATTTAAACTTTGAGCTAGTTGTGTTTTTATAGCAATATGTATATAATGGGCTACCTTCTTTGCCTACAACTATTTTAATACGTTGTTTCGAGCAAGTTTAGTCATTAGTTGTTTTTAAAAAAGACTAATATAACATGAACTTCTCAAATAGTTTTTGTGTTTACTCTAATATGTATACAATATCATCTGATGTTATCTACTTGAGCCATTTAAACGACATGGAAATCTCAACTTTATGCAATTCATCTCATTCTGTATTTCATTCCACAACAACTCATTTGAAAATGCTGAAATACATTTATTTTCATAACTTTTCTCCTTATGATTGCAACTCTCAAGTTGGAATAATCAGATACATATATTTTTGGTGCCTCTTGTGGCATCAATTTACTACAGTTAGACATGAAATATTTCGACATCAGATTTTGATTTTGACATAAGACAGAAGTGCGTATACTGTCAGATTTCGAATGAAAGTCAAAATACATGAAAAAGGTGAGTTAGTTATAGGCCAACATACATTGAATCAATCCCATATCGATATAACCGATCTACATCAAACTTCTGCCAGATATCAATTACTCACCTTTCAGAATCGAATTTTACAATTATTGTAAAATTCACCATTTTCCTAATTCTGACTCTATGACTTCAATCATGAAAAACAATTCTTCGTTCTTAATAAAATAGAATGATAAGTGAGATCTTCAATATCGTGGAGTTTTTGATCAATTGACCACTAGTGATGGGCGTGGCTAATCGCCAAAGTCATCTGGATCCATACTTCATGTGGGAATTTAGAGATACTCTGATAGGTCAATGTGAAATTTCCCACATAAAAAAGCCCATTCCATGATTGGATGTTCTGTTTTGTTACGTTTATCGGCGGGTCAATCACTAGTCATCAATTGGGCTGAGAAACATACTCATATCGAATACGAAACACTGCTTACTTCAAGTTACATTATGATACTTATGCATAATGTTCACCGTTTAAACGCACAACCCGTCTTACTCACATCTTGTTCAAGTTGAACTCTCAAGAATACCGTGATACCTTCTTGACAGCTCACGTCACTCAAATCAACACTCAAAAGCCCATTCACAGACGTCAACCGTTAACTTGACTTTCAGAGTAGGAGTGAGTTCTCATAGCTAATCACAATAACAGTTCAGCTGTAACAAATAGCCGATGAGATGAATCGATTCTGGCAACTGCTAATTTCCATGTGATTTCCCTGTGAACAGCTATTTGTGCTGAACGCGAATTCGAATCCAATTTATCGAGACTCACAGCTTGATGTGGAATACGGTAATAGGATTGAAATTTGCAAACATTTCTCTCATGGCTGACTCCATACTTGTGAACGGGTTTTGTGAACGGGCACATAACGAATCATTTGGCAGACCTTAATCTTGAAGTTGGTTCAACTGCTATTTTGGGTTGTGAACGGGCTTTCAAGATTAGAATCTCTACTATCAACTTCCTACTACTACTTAGTACTACTTGACTATAATATCGAAGAGGTTCAAAAAACCCAGTCGCTTATTTTGTTCTTTGGTCTGAGCTTGGACACTAACCATATGAGAAACTGGAATCATCACCAGGACCAAGATTATTACAGTGTCAAAATATATCATATTCCATAATTCATCATACATCGTAGACAACATCATGAGCAAAGTTTTTTTCGATATTTATATGATAATAGAAATACAGGATGTGTTGTCATTGTATCTAGTTTGTATCTGGTTATTGTATCCAGTAGTAATACTGAGAGACCATATATGATTTGAAGTATTAGGATTTGCCAGCAAGTCATCCATACCACACAGAGACCATGGTCCCTTGAAAATCAGGGACCGAGTACGTACATGTTATTTTCAAGTCGTTATGAGGGTCCTGAACTATTGTATGATTTAATTATTGAGAAAGCCTTGATTGTTGCTTCACTTTACATTGCTTTTCTAGATCTCGAAGTCTGGAGACGACATATTTGAACATATTTGAACGGTCTATTTGTGAATGATCACTTTTCCATATTTTCAACTACTTGTGTCACAGTTGTTGAAAATCAACGTGATATCTACAATTATTTGTCATGCTCGTTTCAGCAATGAAAGTTCTCAATCGTGCTGTCTTATCATAGCTAGAATTGAAAATTTTGAGGAACGAACAAAGATACTGTGAACAATGTGACATTCAGGAGAGTTTTCAGTCTCATTTTCAGTCTCAACATGATATAAAAACTATATCTATGACTTTCACTGTGAAAATGAGATTGTTGTGAAATTTCTCCATACAATTCAGTGATATAATGCGTGAGAAAACCCAGGGCCTACTATTGATTCATAATATCATTTCACGTCAAAAATAGTTCTGTAATAATGTCACTGTATGATTCACCAAGTTGATGGTTTTCCACATTTCATATCATCACTGGTGCTCATGGTTGTATGATTAATTAGTATCATAGACATCCATTCAACTCTAAATTTAGACACATGGACGTTCAGCCATTTTTGGACATATATTTAGACACTCCTCTCGACATGGTTCATTATTTTCGTATACTTAACAGCTTCTCTATGACCATTCAAATCCATCCTGACCTCTTAGCGAGAACTATTTCTCCTCGTAATATGAGTTCGTGATGTTTGATGATGATACAAATACTCACCAACAGTCGTGATTGCTAGTATAGTAACTCTCGAACAGCACATTATTACCAAGGCTGTGTATACGTGTTTGTTATGGCCTCATAGTTTTAGTGGGCGGTGTTAGTGGGGTGGTTGGAAGGGGGGTGTGAGGAGAGAGGGGGAAGAGTAAAGTTCTCCGGCAACTCCGTGCAAGCACGATCTCCGGTGAAACACAACCCCCTGCATGCCTTCTTTTAACCCCGACGCTATAGCAATGCTTTGCCTGCCTGCGACTGACAAACGCCGCTATTTACTTGCCTTCCACGGCCATTTATCTTATAACAAATCCAGTGGTACGCTCGCAACCACGATAATACAGCAACACGCGGGAATTAGGTTCGCAAAACGATGTTTAAAATTTGAAATTTATTACCTCTCTTCCAGTTTTTCTTTATTAATTCAATTAAAAAATGAGCTGTGGTTACTAGAACTTTCCCAAATATGATATACATTTTCTTCTAGTGGACGTAGTATTCTCGAATAATAAGTATTCAGGACGAATGCAGTCTCTTTCACTGTGGAGCCATTCTGTATCATTGATGATTGGTGGTTCCGCTTGTTAGTCGCTTCCGTAGTCATTACTGATATGAGTAAATAACGCATTCTTGAAGATAATCTAACGATCTCACAGCCCACCGGTCTCCCACTACATTCACGCGCACTGACATTCACGTATACATTATTTGGATAATTATTTACAGTCATGTCAGACAAAGTAGACCTATCGGAATGAGTGAAAGAAAAATTATGGCCCAGATACAATATATTTCTTTCAATATTCAATGACATTCATCCACTGACAGGGTTTATGAAGATGTTGGAGTGAAATATTTTGAGACGTGAAACGAATTGTGAGAAGTATTTGATATCATTTTTTATTGGATGAATGAATGTTTTTCAGTATTCCGTTAAGATCAAATATCAGGCGCTAAATGATCTCGCAGTCGATGTGCCTTAAAACCCTGATATTCAATCAAGATCAAATATAGTTTTTTTAGAAATCAGAATTGGGTTTTATTTTCATTATGGATTCGGCATTATGTGTGGGTGTGGTTATCCATATGATGTTATATTATCTGTATTCAAAATTTCTCAGCAATTCTGCATCGTCCAAATTTGTATACCTCACCAGTAAATATGGAGGTATACTGTAAAGTACATATACTTGAAAAGATTCGAAATTAATACTCATATGTCGAATGTGGATTTTGAATATCTATACATCAAAAGATGTATGGGATATAATCACCTGGAACTCCGCTTATATATTTCCAAACAGATTCGAAACATGATGTATTTTCGTTTTTGTCAAATGAGAAAATATTCTTCTCGGGAACCTGGCACTTCCACCAAAATAAACGAAAACTAAGTACAGTGTTGTTTCGTGTTGTGATTGGATTAAATATGGCGTGGATTCGAATACATAATGAGATATGAGACCTAATCTGAGTCTTGGTAATACGAGTCTTGGGTATAACCATTAATCCAATCCCATCATTCGTAGCCCCAAATATATTAGAAGATGCTGACTGAGATTATCAATCATCATATTCCTAGACTATATAATATATTTTCCTAAGATATATGAATGGTCAAGAAAATAATTTCACTCTTATGGAATGTTTCTCTCTATATTTTTCTC
Source organism: Brachyptera risi (assembly GCA_964007535.1). Lineage (NCBI taxonomy): Eukaryota > Metazoa > Arthropoda > Insecta > Plecoptera > Taeniopterygidae > Brachyptera > Brachyptera risi. The sequence goes on along the minus strand of OZ023331.1, from coordinate 27,066,804 downwards.
AGAATACACCAAGTCACGTAAAGCCAATCCATACAATAAAAACCGAAATACCAACAAAAAAACTGGAATCAAAACCAGTTAGATCAATCAAAACGTATACACAGATAGAAACATTAATCATTCAAGGTTGGTAGACAGATATTTTTCTTTTGACTTTCTTCTTGTCCTCGGGGACAAGATGGCGGTGACTGTGTGACAGGTGTCATGCAGCCAGCGCTACTGGGAAATCAAGCGGAGGATGTTGTAACTATTGAATGATGTTGTAGTTGAGTCTAGGAGTACACATGTTATGTACACACAAACACACACACACACAACACTCCTGTCGAGAGGAGAGTAAAGTGTGAAGTGTGTTTATGTATATGTCCTCTTTCGGAAAGTCGAGTGGGTGAACGCAGATGTGTCCCGAAATAAGATAATATCAAGTTGAGGAAACGATGTTATATGCATGAGGACGAGAGGAGAGGAAGTTATTCACATTGCTACAACGGTATGTCACAGGCATAAGCAAATTAAGGCCTGAAGGAAAAAAACGCTGAAGTGTGGCTCCATAGAATTCAATCAGTTTAAAAAACGCTAGTTATCCATACTGTCTATTCAGGACTATTCCTAGTGATCTCAATTTCATAGAACAATTTCACAATAAGAAAAAAACCTTCATAATCACAAGAAATATCACAGTTTATTTTCAAGTCACTTGATAAGTTTGCATTTTTTTGTGTCGGTTATTCATAACTTATTCAATCTTCTAATTGGTGAGGTAGTGAGTGGATTTTTCTCACACCTTTAAGAGTGAACTTGATATTTTGACCCAGAAGAATATGTTGAACATGCAATCAGTTGAAACTATCAGAATTATTCATAACCTAGATAATCATTATCATTATTATTAAACTGTTCTTTGTACCATTTATGATACTTTTTTAATATTTTACTTTATAAAATGTGTATGTCTCACATGTACAGTACATATACTTTGTAATTTATGTACACCCACAGACAAGCTTTTTTCGAGCTTTGTGGTTATTTCATGAGCGTAAAAGATTATATAACATTGAAAGAAACTATTCAAATGAATAAATGAAAATATAAAAATATTATTTATTCATATTACAGCTTTGGATATACAAGTCCGGTGACAGTTGATTCTAAATACTAGTCCTTATTTTAACAATGTCAATTTTGAGTTTAGAGTAGAACCAAATGTAGCTCCATAGAATTGATATAAAAGTGTTGAATGCAGAGGTTAAAGTTTCCAAGTTTAAAGTTTTTTGATAAAGTTTCCATTTTGTCTTGGGGGAGATCGTTCCAAGGACGAACGGATCTACCAAGAAGAGATTGTTATTTAGGATTGTCAAGACCGAGTGAACGCATGATCGTAGGATCATGGCAGTGAAATTTGAGCATCATCATGCATGTTGATTATTGTCCATATGAGAATATACAATGACCGTGTAATGACGATGTTGTTGGATGCATATAAACATGAATTAATAATTCATATGAGAAACTTCATGAATTGAATATCAGAGAAAACCTAGACGAAAAGTGGTTGGATAATGGAAATATGAACAAGACTCATGATGTGTTGTCCGAGTATTTATTGATAGTATTGCTCATAAATTATATGTATCCGTATTTTTCATCTCATTCTCTCAATCAACAGAGTTAATAGAGGAAGATTGGTTTTCTGTCATCAATATAGAATCGTATTTTCGTGGATTTATGTAACAGATTACGTATAGTGTTTCCCCAATATTCTTGGGTGGAGTTTATATTCAGTTTATTACCTATTAATCATCTTGGATGAAGCCATGATCATGACATAGAATACATACGACCCCCTAAAAATGTTTCAACAAATCAGCAACTCTTGAAACAATATCTTCACATTATTCTCTCTTCTATTCTACTTTTTGTCATTCGCTATATTTTATTACATTTTATGACTTTTCGATGACACTTTGGTTTGTTTTCACGATCAAGTAGCTTTTCTTCGCCACATGAGGTCAAAAGTCTATGAGTACACGGATTTACTATAATACCTTGGTAAAAATAAAAGAAATTCTACTTCTCCCGAATTCTTCCTTATCCAACACTCGGTCTCACTCTTCTTCCTCTTTCGCACACGGCCATCCAGTTCTTGTTTTCAGGAGCTGGATTTGCTGGGGATATAAAATCCGCACTTGTGCATCCATAAGTCAAACTTTATTAGGTTTTGAGTCAGGAAATCTTGAGAGACTCTCCATTTCTATTTACTTTGGATTTTCTCTCGTGTGAATAGACGTGGAGCGAACCAAAACAAATAACAAATAATCTGATCTGAATGAAATTCGACAACATTGGAATGATCAGCCTCTGTTTTCCAAAGGTGTGATTTAGTTGATTGTGACAATTTCGTGCTCAGAATAACGTTTATTATCGGACTGTGTTCACTGCACATGACGTATCTGGTTAAGATATGCCACGTTCAAACATTAGTATGATTAGTTAAATTGTTTTGGAATCAAATTTTGAACTTGGGTATAACGTGTTAAGCTTCAAGTATTGTGTTTTCATACATCCATGTGTGCATCTTCCACTCCCCCGATGTGTTCCCAATTGACCATTCTAAGAGCCAATTGTGCCAACCCGTAGTCAGATAAGAATGATTCAATTGTTACGAGAATATCACGAGGATCCGAGAGTGATAACATATAAATTTGCTATTAATTGTGTGATACACCAATCATCAGTTGGTACAACAGATACCTAATAAAACTCTGATTGGGAAAATCCACATTGATATAAAACGGATTCACAGTAACTGTTGATGGTAGAACATTATCCAGAGGTTTTTTGTCACCTGCCTCGATTCAAAATTCGGTTTTTATTTTTCAAAAAGACTAGACCTGTCATCCTTGTGAGTACAAGAAGTATGAGATTGACAGAATACGAAATTCACTGCTGAAGTAAGCTCCACATCTTTATATCTTCTGAGGAGTTGGATATGTGTGGCCTGTGTATTTATATTTATATATATATATATATATATATATATATATATATATATATATATATATATATATATATATATATATGTATGAATATATATATATATATATATATATATATATATATATATATATATATATATATATAAATATATATATATATATATATATATATATGTTCATATATATATATATATATATATATATATATATATATAGGCCTATATATGAACGTATATATTTTCGTGTGGGCCTTTATATATTGTGATTCTATACTATCACAAATCTCTTGTGTTTCAATGTTTGATCAGACCTGATAGCCAACGAAGGCACACGAATTCCAACAACAACTTACGTGTTTTTTGTTTAATGCAGATATCGTGTCTTGTTGATCGAAGAAATAAGTACAATTTACAAACATGGAAGTAGCTTCTATATGCATTGTTATTGCTTGATGCACTTTACTTCCATGCACACAGTCAGACACAATATTCATGAAGTGCTTCATGGTATATATTCGTTGGAATAGTTTTACAGCAGGAAGTTTTTATATTCAATCCAGACTCCATTGAGAAACTATCTGCTTTGCAATTCTTTTCGATGTTCTTGAATATTAGAACTTCGAAATAATCTCACTATCTAATAGACTATGACATCTCTTCCATCATTGTTGAGTCTCAGAAAAAATCTTCTTTACATTTTGTTGCATCCATTCATAAGCAGTTATATCAATTACATTTATATACTATATATTTTGATATCATACTATCATATGGGCAGATAATTGTATCAGTGGTTGTAACACCAATTCACCCAGAGTGGACGACTTGAATTTTTAATTCTGTTAACTCCGATTCTTACTTTTATTTCTTCCGATCATCCGTTCCAACTTCTTCACTTCTCACGAGTTCTTTCCACTGTTGTCTCTTCTTCCATCATCTCTCTTTTTTCACTCGGTTCCATGCTTCCTCTCGATTGACTACTCCGTTATTCACTCCCTCTTGCGCCTTTCTCCTGGTCTTCTGACTCTTTTTTCAGTCGTATCGATTTCTATCGAATCTATTAAATATTAATTATATATTATTCTATCTAGTACCCAATGAGATTATTTCGAAGTTAAAATCTTCAACAAAGTTGAAAAAAAAATCGAAGCAGACAGTTTCAACGAGGTCTAGATTGAGTATGTAAATACCTTGCTGCAAAATTGTGTCAATGAATTTACTTCATGAAAGATGTGTTTTGTGTTCTAACATCTCGAATATATCTTACATCATTCTGTTATTTCTCATCATCATCATGTGCCCAAACACCTGAACCTCTCAATTTTAGAAGACAATCTTTTCACACCCACTTTCTATCTGATGAATCTGCTTCTCTTCCTCTCCATCTCTGCTATTTCCGCCACGCTCCTAATAAACTTCATCTCTGCTGCTACTAGCTTCTTTTCATCACTCCAGCTCATTGTCTACGTCACCTTGTCATGAGTCAATATTGGTAGTCATACAATAGCATGGAAAAAAAATCAACTTTCCTCATATATAAGAAAAATCTTCGTTCATTTTTATGTGCATACTTGCATGAATGAATAAACTGGAGTAAGTCAGACCTGGGATCGAGTACTGGATAAGGCATGAGTTGTTGTGAATTATGTAATTCAAGTTTCCCACTCCCCCTAATTCTTATCCCCTAACAACCAAGATGATTTTGGGGACGTCAATCAAACAATCATCATCATGACAATTTCATCTCTATGCATTTCATATATTAAGAGATCCAGCTTCATGGCTAAACAATATGCATATTCTTAGTCTCTGACTTGTGAGAGTTATTAGATACGAAAAAAATTATTTTACTACGCAATGTTCTGTGATTTACAGGAGACGTTTCTCTGAAAAGAAGAGATTAAATATCTCATTGAACTTTCGAGAAATCATCGATAACTTACTATTTTTTTCGATCCTCTTTCCTGTCTCGACTCTTTCAGTAACCCCGTGTGGCTCAGTCAGCTAAGGCACTGCTTCGGTGACTGGATCAAGTCGGGCGCTGTTTTTGGTCTCACACTTGGAGAGATTTTTTAATATCTCTCATTACTTTCATTCACTTCATCGTTTCATCATCAACTCACTTATCCGTGTCCCCATATAACGTGGCTGTTAGTGGGATCAGTTTACCCATCAGAAGAACTTGTCTCCACAATGTTCAACCAGCACAGGTCATACAAATCGAATGAAACAAGAAAATACGAGAGCTTGAATTTTTCGACCTTCACATGGTACACATTATTATTGAATCGAAAAGAACTGGCCTACTTTTTATCCCCAGCTTGATATCATATATAGTTTCCTCCAGGCGCCATTCTCACCCCTTTTCCTGTGGTTGAGCGTCGCGTCACTTTGGCGCTAGGCGACGTCATTGTGGCGCCCTCCCATTATCTCGCAGGCGTCTCGACGCTACCGACGACATAGACTAGTGCGTTGAAAGGAATTGTATATATATATATATATATATATATATATATATATATATATATATATATATATATATATATATATATATATATATGTATATATATATATATATATATATATATATATATATATATATATATATATATATATATATATATATATATATATACATATATATATCCATATTCGGATATATATATATATATATATATATATATATATATATATATATATATATATATATATATATTTATTGTTGTATTCTCGAGACAATTGATGGATACAGAGAGGTTCATGAAGTGCATGTTTATGAGGGGGATTGAGGAGAAAGTAAGAGGGGAGGACAATGTTTTCAAATGGATGACTTTTATTACGAGGAGTCTCAACTAAATATGTGACATGAAATTATGTAAATTCTCACCTTGAAATTGACCCTGTACTTTGTTTGATTGCAGTTAGTTGTTCATCTGTGCATCAAGTCTTCGATATGACATTCGGAAAGTTTATATTGTTTTCACCATAAGCGTTCAAATACTATTATTCCAGATGTACTGATCATTCGTAATGAATGTATTCAAAATTGGAGTGAGTTACATTGTTATAAGTCCAGACTAATAGAATGCTTGAATACCTCAGATTCATGCATTGTTGTTCAGTTGAGAGTTAAATTAAATATTTTCACAAATTTACATCTTGTCTAACTTGATCTTATTAGAAATCAATCAGTTTCTGTCAATCTTGATATGTTGATCAAAATCGAATTTGTATTCAATTTCAAATTTCAGATTTTGTGATGGACGGTCTAACCGGACTGTGATCAATTAATATATGAGACGATCATCTCTTGCCTGTGATTCTCTATTCAACAAATTTTCACGCAAAAGATTATTAAAAGGGTTCATTTCTTTCATATCACTCACAGTGTGTCAAAATGTTCATATTCCTATCAAATGGACCCAATATTTTCTTTTCTTCATCTTTCGATTTTATTTTTTGGTAGAGCTATTTCACAGACAAAGCGAGATCGAGCGTCTAGTGAGGGAAATATCAATCATCCACCCCAATTGTGTTGTCGGAACCGAAAGTCTGTCTTCCGTATCGATTAATATCACCGATCAGGTGATCCGAACCGCCAACATGCATGTATATCTATTGAGAATGAGAGAGAAAGTTGAAGAGAAAGAGAGAGAGTGAATTCCAATTTGCAGTATTTTTATTATTGTTTTCATTGATTGAAGGAAGAAAAATACAAAAACCTATCTTTCTATGAAAGAGTCTCTTTTTCGAAGAAGGTTTTTTTTTAGATGAGATATTTTTGATTTATTCTTGGAAGTAAGAAATCCCGCTAAAGTCAATACGTAGCGGTTTTTTCTTCTGTTATGTCAATGAAAACGGTTGGATAGCTTTCTAAAGCTGTGTTATATTCTGAAAATCTTTCGATTTCCACCACCATGGTGAGAATTCTTATACATATTTGTATGTATTATTGTTCGAAGACATTTAAGCTTATTGGAACTTGAATTGAAATTTCGTTGACATATAAAAACCATTCATAAATCAAATCAAGTTTGTTTTATCCAGTTCTTGATCATCTAACAATCAATAATCGTTCTGTGTGAAATATGCACTCTCTATTGGCCTCATCTTATGTATATGTACGTTCAGAAAAATGGGAGAACGAAGAAGTTTTCGGTTCATTCTCCGATTTGATTATATGAACTTTAGTTTTTGAATGAGAACAATATTCACTTCTTTGTATCAACATGTCAATAAACATGCAAACCTTGATATGAATTGAATACATTGTGCCCCAACGACTGTTGAGAATGACATGATATGATTGTTCGCATGAAATATAATCGAACTCTTCAGTTAAATATCACCCTATCTTTTTTACATTCTCATTTAGAAGCTGATATTTTTTCTGATATTTTTAGCTCTGATAGGAGCAAAGAACAAAAGCGCAATAATTAAAATGAAACCCTCACAAGGTATAGTCTTCGAACGAATCTTGATTGTATTCCAAAGTACGTAAGCCCATAAGATTTTTGATAAAATTTTACTTCTCAGAACTTTTGCACCGTTGAGACGATGATATTCACAAAGAAACACAATATATTCAACTTTATTAAAAAGTATCATGAAAACTCAACGTTACTGATTTTTTCTACCGAGAAAAAAATATTACGAGAGTAAATTATCTTCTGGACGGTTTTTCATTTTGTTCATTATAATCTATGGTTCAATAAGCTATAAGATACCCTACGGGGTTTTCGCTACTAACTGAAGTATCAAAACCCATGCGCGACTTTGATTACCTCCACAGAAACACATCCGATCGAACTTTCATTCTATCTTCAAAAAGAAATACTATACTTTAAGTGCATCTACTTGAAGGTATGAGAGTCTGTGAGCTTTACCCCGAGGGCCTATTGTTACTTTATACTTTCATCGTGTACGATAATATTTGATGTTATTGTGTTGACGTTTCGGAACACACGATGGTTAGTCATGATGAATAGAGGGAACGGTCGATCGGTTTGAGGGAGAGAAAGAAGACTACTTAAAAACAACAGGGGCGGTGGTTTCATTGTTATGAACATGCAAATAACATCAGATACGTGGCTGTTTTCGCAAGTGAGGATAATTTATAACTAGGAAAACGCAACACATGCGTAGTTGGATGTTCGATATAGACATATTCATATAACATTTTATGGAGAGCTATATGTTATGAAATGATATGAACATTTTTCTATGGCCTTTCTGTTTTATTTTATTCTTTGGTATTATTATTTATCTATCGTTTACACTTACAGTTGCACAAAAGTGCGGTGGCGAGGCCTTGAACTACACAAATATATAAAACTATAATATGAACATAATATAACAATTATAATAATATAACATGAAATATATTTAACTGAATGGCAAAATGAAACAATCATAATCTATCACTCATTCTAATCGTTGCACAATTCAATTGATCATACCTCTTGCTCAAATCCTTAGTGAGCTCACATTAATTTCATATTGAAAATGCATTATACATTTTTTCATCGGGATGACTGATCAGATGTATGTGAAACTTTGGAAAAATGTATATAATCATCATATTGAAATTCTATGCCAATTTGAATTCACTCAAAGGGAATATTTTCTCTGAATTTTCTTCTTTTGGTTATCCTCATTGATTTTTTGAAATGTGTTCTCTCAGAAGTGGTGCAACCGATTGCGCCTTGATATCTATTCATTATATAATCAAATTATGACACTTTTGTCTTCCAAGTTTCAACTGAATGTGTTCTCTCGTTCGACAACTGAAAATCGAAAAAGACATGTTCGTTTTTTTTAAGTAAGGTGAAATCGAGTCTTAGTTCCGCTCAGCCATTAATTGCTACGTATTTTACAATATCGAAGGAGGTTTACTATTTGGATTGATGATTCTATTACCAATCACTATCATATTATTCATCCGTTGTTGAATATTCACAACCAAATCAGGATGAAGAAAATCACGATGAAGAAAAATCTACAGATCACTGTTACAGTTTGAATAGATTGTACGTGGTGTGCGATTGTTTGTTAGTGGTTTGATCGACCAATTGATGTGACCGTAGAGGTACTTTATTTTTGAGGTAATTCCTTCCTAAATGTTTTGTGAACTGGAATGAGAACTGATTGAACCCATTATGTGTAATCATATTAGGAGGAGGAGGTATAGTAAGATGAGCTAAGATGTTTGAGTGAATCGTGGTCAAAGTCTTCCTAGGAAAACTATACGGAACCAATTATTCAGAACTCTATTCGTATTGCATTGACAGAACTCATTCAAAAATCCAACTGCAGGTCATTCACTACTGATACAAACAGACTTTGTTCGTTTTTTTTTTTATTGGGTCTTAACGACGCACTGTAATGATTACTAAGATCTATTGGCGTCGGATGAATGATTAATGAGATGATGGGACGATGAGATGAAAGTTTTTATGGGTAGTGGGAAGGATAGTGGGAAGGAAGCGGTCGTGGCCTATATTGTGGGAACTATCCCGGCATTAGCCTAGACTTCAGAGGGAAACCACGAAAAACCCCTGTAAAGATGAACGGTGGCGGGGATCGAACCGGGTCCGATATGTCCCTTCAGCTCCCGGATCACGAAGCAAGTGAGCTAACCACTCAGCTACTGTTCGTTCTTTTTCTCATTGCTTTGTTTTATTTTATCCTAACAATGTTTTTTGCAGTAAGTATTAGACTGAATTTAAATGAGAACTTTACAGATCTCTACAGTTCTGATAATAGGCTAATGTTTTTATTCTTGGTTGACCTTCTGAATAAATTATTGGAAATTCATCGAATACCGTGAAAATGACATGGTGGAATTTTTTTTAAAAAAAGCTGGAGACAGAATGGAAACTTTATTTCAGAATCATCATAAGATCAGACTTTCTGTTCCCATTATTTCAACGTTATTCACATTATATTTTTTCAATGTGAAAAAGTCCTCAAGGATGTTTTCAAGGAATTATCCATCAATTTGACATGGACATACTTATCTGAATTCACGTTCATCCATCAAAGCGACAAATACATCATTTACCTAATATAAAATCGAAACACACATGTCCTTTGTATGTCCATTACCTTGCTAACATCAGTGTTTGCCAGTTCATGTGTGGCACAGTCGACCAAAGACATGACTGGATTATTCAGGCTCGGCCAGTCACATACACGGCCCTGTGTGAGTGTGTGTGTGTGTCTGTGTGTATGTGTGTGTGTCATATCGGACAGTCTTTCACGCGTTGGTCAGCCACATGGAAACTCAAGCATCTGAAACTGAGGCAGAAAAAACTTTCCTGCTTACTATACTTTATTATATTTTAAGTGATATATTCTATAACCTATTGTACTATGTTCCACAGAATGAAAAAAAATATTATTATTATTAGGTGTTATTATTATTCTTATCATCAAAATGGGTGATAATCCGGTTCCAACATCTCCATGGTGAACATTTCAAAGAAAGACGTAATAGTCAAGAACACGCCGAGCTTATGTGAGACAAAAACCTAAATTCAAATACAGAGCAATATTCAAATCGGTGGCTGAAGAAATCATTCCGTATCCTAACTCTTGCTCACACACAATTGAAAGATGAGAAAAATAGTGATCTGAAATAGATAAGATATGAACTTCAGTACCCTCCACCGAAGGCAAACGTTTGACTGAACTTACAAAATGTCGGTGAGCTACGAAAGATCGCTTATTATTAGAACATGTCGTTTGCTCCATCAGCATTTTTATCAACATTACAGCACTGCCATCTTTGATTGGTTCAGTTTAATTGTGTTGAGTCAGAAATACTCACATAGCAGACTCTTTGTACGAGAACATAATCTCCATGAAACCAAATAGCCCAGCAGTCAGTGACGAAAGAGTTACTTCATAAGTACATATGTCCGGATTATTGGATTCGATATGAATATGCGCGTCTTACGAACTGCCTGGGAGGCATTCGCCCCTAGATATATGATCGAAAACTGAACAAATGAAATTTGATTTGATTTACGAATGGTTTTCATTTATTTCACTGGAAGTTTTCAGTTTCAATTCCAATATTCTCATATGTGTCAGAGCGATGATAAATATCAATATGTATAGGAGTTCTTACCCTGGCAGTAAAAATGAAACAATTTTCAGAGTGACACTACGATGTAGTGATACCAACCTATTGTATCATAATATAAAGAAGGTGACCCAACTTGGGTCTTGAAAGTGAAATATTTCATTGGTCAGAATCTGAGTCCAGCGTTCCGAATGTATGTAGCGCAACTGACGCTTTAATATCGAACTATTTAAAACAACAATGCTATACAATGCTATACACGGCCCAGTGGAATCATAATGTTAGCAGTTGTGCATTTGTTTTTTTACGAGAATTATAGATTTTATTGGTTCAACAATGCCACCGGTACCATACTCACTCTTATCTACATCTAGTTTACAAGGAAATCCGCTAAATCGTGACAGAAAATCGGTACGATTGGCTCTGAAGTGACCGCAAGTAACCACAAATGCCTTCCATGTTATCACTATGAGAGTTGGGTCACCTTCTTTATATTATGATAAAATAGGTTGGTATCATTACATCGTGATTGCCACCAAACCGGAAGCCATCCTGAGTGGACGTAGGTGAAATAAATATTTGGTTGTTTGGTTGGTTGAAGTTCTTCACTCCATATCGCGTGGAAAAACAAAACATTCAGATGGCAATCATGAAGTTTGAGTGACCATGGGCTAGTATAGAAGAATATCATCATAAAATGGCCAATGGCCATCTGAACTGAGATTTTTTTTTCAGATACCAGATTTCAGATCCAGTCACTTGATCAACAATATAATCAAATATGATATTCCTTCTCGAAACTTCCTTCCAATTGGAGAATACATTCTAACATCCATGAATCTGAATAATCAACAATTTTCCCACAATTATCTATGAAGTATAGGGATACACTCGTCAATCGTGAAAATAACGTTCAACTTCTTCTTTGAAATGGCTTGAGCTCCATTCAGAAATGATACCCAGGAACAATTCTTCATTTGTATAGAAAGTGGAATAATTATATAAAGCAGTGGAGGGAGGCCAAATTGAAAAAAAAATCGAATGAAATTGACACTTGTACCATCTTGTGACAAGTTCGACTATCAACTCCATTTTTTTCAATCTTCACTGTGCACATTGCAAGAGGCAGTGTTTTAACAGAACAGTATTTTTGTTTACAATGGGAGTGACACGAGTGTTATCTAGTGCCAAGTCAAAGTCAACTTCACAAAGATTCATCTGTATCATTGAATAGAAGCTATCTGCATTATCGACTCGAAGTGGTTGTTCACCAGCGCTGTACCGCTCCAAGTGATGTACAACAATATAAATGTGTATAGACTGATGTTTCCCTCTATATTAAGTAACATGTATTAAAAATCAGTATCTAGAAGAAATATGACGTGATAAATCATATACGATATATAAACGTCATTATTAATAGCTTTTAACTTTGTTCCTTGCGAAAGATGAATCTTGTATTTTCATTGGGGAAACTTTTCATAACATCAATTTATTCATGATAAAATGTATTGCTTCTGGGCGGATGCAGCTTTTACTTCGGAATATCTTTGCCAACAAAATACATCGATCATATTATTATTAAAATGATTTAGTCTTCTTCAGTTGATATGATTTTGCTCACCAGTTTTCTACTCTCTCCGAATATCTATATTCTTCAAGGTCATTGTAATTTGATGAGCGTAGCGAAGTCTCCATCCCACTCTTATAGGGCTTTGTCTGTGTTTTTTTTTTTTTTTTTTTTTTTTTTTTTTTTTTTTTTTTTGTAAGCACTCCACAGGTCGCAAGGGTTGACTGATCAACATGAAATTTTTTTTGTACACGCAAACTCATCCAACTTAAAACTGTATAGTTTTTGGAATGAATCGGTTAGACCGATTTTGAGAAAAATCATCTCAAAGTTTCAAAAACCCCCATAAGATTTGGCTGGGCGGAAACTGTTGAGAAATAAAATCTCTCCAAATGGGATGAAATTCTCTCTGAATGTGTAAACATGGCTTTTACACATTATTACGATTTTGGAAGCGATTCTGATCAGTCGTTTTGAAGAAAAAAATAAAAATAACTGATAATATTCATCAAATATATCATACAAATTGTGACAGAATTAAGTTGTTGAGATTCACTGCTTTCTAGATTCAAGAGTTGACCAACAATGAAGTATTTCTTATATGCGTCAAGGTGTGTAGAATACCACAGTCAATAAAGTGGCAAGATTATAACTACTTTAACGACTTTTATAGCTTATTCAGATATCAAGGTGTGTAGAATACCAGAGTCGATAAAGTAGCAAGGGTAGAACTACTTCAACGACTTTTATACCTTATTAGGATATCTTGCTCATCTTACAATGCATATTTCGCGTTTGACTATATTTTCACGAATGAAGAGTGTAGCTTCCAATGTCAAAATTCATGTACTCTGTTCCATATATCATCGTCCTTCGGGATGTTTTTTCCACTATGAATAGTTATGTATTCAACTGATAATAAGTTTCCATAATTTTTAAAATTCATAATTTTATGAACGATCCTATCTTTCATCCATAGCCTTAATTGGGGAACAATGATTTTGTATCAAGTTTCGATGTTATTAAAAAAAAAAAAAAAAATTTATATAATTTTATACACATATTCTGTGTTCAAGCAAGTTATTGCACTGATGTCATATTTCTTCCACATGATTTGGAACATGAGATCCAGCTATTTCTAAAACAAATGTACGTGATATCAGTGTTGTGATTTTTATGCACTTGCCATGTAGTGAATAGATATGGGTTTCTCAAGTATTATAATTTTGAATTCAAATTGATTTAAAAAACGTCATCGTTCAAGTCTTCATTGAATTCGTTACTATTCCCGGTCGTATCCATGATAATGATGGTGAGCAATATAAATTTGACAGTGAATTGTTCAGTTTAAGTGATCTTACGCTCGATTACTTTGAATAACCAAGCAAAACCTTAGAGTAACATCTAAACTACTCGTTCAGATTGGCAATCAATAAGAATTTGAGCGTTGCCTCAGTCAATACAAGAAAAAAATGAGAAACTAATTGTATTTAATAGTGGATGGAATTGGGTTCTATTACCAACTTTGAGACAACAGAATTGATATGATGAAAATGATTTAATTGATCATTCAATGCATCACATACGTTCCAATATAATATTCTATTATCTTATTCATTTCAAAGAATCAGTCCGTAATGATCCATTTTTTTCAATGGTTCTTTATTGGATAACGAAATATAATTGACACTGGACATAAATCAACAAAACCCTCAAAGGGTTTAACTGTGGGATAGATACACATGAAAGTAAATTAGATAATTAACAGACATGTTTTTAAAATTGTTTGCTTCTTCTTATTCAATAAGTTATCATTATTTAATATCGAGATGATGATACTGACACAAGTTACAACATTTGCACTCTTTATTATGTAAAGTTATGCAGTAACTTGGTTGGTTCCCAAAAGCTCTTTATTTATATCGGATCAATATTTTTTGCTCTTCATATCTCCCTTAAAACATGTTTCACGTTTTCAGGTTTTTGTTTTGTTCGTCGTATTCGTCGGGAAAATGATGTTAAAATATCTGTCTACGTTTGAAATGTATTATGTTGCGCATTTTGCCCGAGGTGCGTTTTTCAACGTATATTATATAATATGGGCCCATGCAACGTATATACGATATTATAAACCAACATAGAACAGAAAGCACTTATGTACTTCATCTTGTTTTTTCCCGTATACTTTGACTTGAAATATTTGATGTATATTGTTATGAACTTTGGGCGAACAGTTGACTAAAGCTGTGTTGTTTGTATATAATAAGCGGATGCTTGTTATTATAAACATACATATAGCTCATTCCGGTAGCTTGAAATAGCAAAATTATGCTTGGTTATGGACATAGTGGAATTATGACTATGCTATATCTATTCGCACTATCTGTATTGATGAAAACATAATTTGTCTATGACTTTGAATCGATCTAATTATCGTGCCAACATGTATTGTGTTTTAGCTTACTTTAGGTGGCAGTGTGAATAGGTGAAAAGTGAGTGTGTATTTCAGTGATATGAACATACTAAGATGTTGTTATTGTTATTTTTTCCAGATCGTCATTGTACAGTGATTCGTGAAGCTATCGACGAGTAAACGTTTGCACTAACAAAACCCGTAAACCGGAAGAAGCGAATCAACCGGAAGAAAGATGGCGGCGTTCGTTGCAAAGCAGATGGTCGGTAACAAGCTGAGTGCAGTCAAAGGTAAGATACGATAAACAATAACAACAACAATCAAACTGCTAGTGAATCATGTTTAATGGTGACACTTTCATCTGTTTTTACAGTTTATCATTTTTTAATTGAATACTAGAACTATTGATATATCCCAAGACATGTTTTGTAATGTTATAATGGAACTGCTCTTGCATCCACTAGATTATCTTCACTACCTTCCACTAACATACCATGTAGAGATGCGACCATTTATGATGAGCGCTGCTATTTATCCTCGATTCTACTGATATCACCTGTCATGACGATGTGGCTATACTATATATATATATATATATATATATATATATATATATATATATATATATATATATATATATATATATATATATATATATATTACATTTTGTCGCAGAACTTTATACTAGTGACGCTTCTTCTGCAGTAGCAGTGACCAGTGGCACTACTACTTACTGACATTGACGAGGAAATTGGAAGTTTGCAGGAAATTCAATTTATTCCACCATACGAATAAATTGTTTTTTACAAGTACATCGTAATTATCATTCTTATATGTTGAGTATTGGAGGTGAAATTTTCTACTCAATGTTCACAATTACTGTATACATAAAATAACTGTTTGTCAGAACTCAATAATCCACCAAGACTTGTTGAAAAGTGGAGGTTTTGTTGAGCAGATATTGTGTACAAATCAGTTGCATGCTACATTACGGCACCGGTGATAATTTTGAGTTCATACGGCAGATTGAAAATTGAACTTCTTTAGTGTCACTTTCATAAGATGAAAGAGGTAACTTTGAGCTTGAAGTACCACTTAATAATAACTACGCCATCATCAGTCTGAATTTAGTACAAGAACTCATAGTATAGGAACACGTTGTTGCAACATTTCAAAACACTTTTTCATAACTATATGCATTTTGAATGCATACCATATTATGTTAAGATAAAACGGAGAATTATCGTCAGAGAAATTTCAAATGAAGTGTTTTGTAATGCAACATCAAAATGAGTTTCAACAGACATTCACATGTTTTGAATAGATACAAGTTTCTGAAAGTTATTTTCATAAACGTACTTTGCATCATCATGAGAATATATGTTTTTTTCTAGCTATACACCTGTCCTAATTCCATGGAATTAATCTACTTTCATAGCTCAAAAGTTGATATCAATAATCTGATTCATCGGATCCAAACATGAATCGTGTAAATCATTCAATAAATCATCCTCAAGAAATATTATATTCGAAACAGAAACATGTATCCAGTTTGAAATTTAATTTAGGATGGTATCAAATACAATACTGTTGAGTGTGTGTTTATTCAAGTGACAGTTTCGATCCGTCAATGTAACTATAGAATCAAGTGCATGTAACGGTGCGTAGAAAGTTACGTATTTTCCTGAACAACTCCACGTTAGCAACAAAAGCGAACCATTATTGAATCAGGTAATATCATTTCATGCAAGATTCACAGAACTTTATCATGGCAATTATTATAAGAATTGGTTTAGTGTTCCGTAATATTATTTTGTGATCCACTTGAGAACCTTGTTTGAGATAATCTTATCAGTTCATAAAACAAACCGGGTATATAATACGTAACAAAGTATAATTTCACCCATGTAGAACGTTCATCATGTGATTTCCTGTGACGTCAGTAAAATAGGAAGAATGCAAAGAAATTATCCCAGATTTGAAGCATTGAATAATTAGGCATTGAGCATCAGATATTGAGTATTGTTTGATTCACATCATTTCTGCATAATCATTTTTCCTTGGAAATATATTGAATGACGATAAATGTGTTGGTGTATTTTTCGTTACATCGTAATATTAAATGATAACTGATAAATAAAATGATTGAATTAAATGATACATTTTCGATTCTGATTGTGGAATAACTTATGAATAGTGATATCAATATGGAATATTATCAACCTGAATTGAATCATAATGATACACACTTCCACTCCATTGATGAGAGTCAAACAAGACGGAGAATATTATGATGAATTATATCAGTTCATTTGTATGGAACATTTCGATAAGTCAATTCTTCTATATTTGAAATATTCATTCAAACTTTTGACAGTTCCTATTTCCATTCTCTGTTCATACGATGTATTTCATGAATATAATAATTTGATCATTCATTTCTCCTTTGTTTCACTATGGTTCTACTTTCAAGAATTGAACCGATCACGAAAAAGTGTCAAGTACTCATAGGGAAAACGTCCTCACCAGGGTATTCTGAAACCATGAAATAGAAAGTATTATAGCACGATCCAGGTCTTTGAGCACGATACACTAGAGACCATCGTGGAGATTTGAGCTCGAGAAAATGACAACCATCAAGTTCTAAAAACACATTTTTGAACATATTTGAACATTCAATAATGTATTTTGATGATAATGCAATTTTTATTGCAAAGCTGAGAATTGCGATTTATTGTTCGTGAAAGTTATCATTTTCACAGAATACAAATGATGAAAAAATATTACGAAATTTTTCAGTGTTTGCAAAAAATTCCTGTGTAGAACTTGAACGAACAGTGAAAGTCCGTCTTCTGTTAGTTTTATACCTGATGAATCTCATGTAATATCACACGATTGACCAAGTTGGTTAGATCTATGACTATCAATAACGTAACGGGATAAGCAACATGGCGGTTCCCTTTCACACCATGCGTACATCAAAGGGATGCCGCCTCACAAATGTTATGATGATTTGCTGGTATTGTTGTATATTGATCTATACAAGTAATAGATGTAATGCAATCTGTGAATCCAGCTCTTTCCAACTGCATTAAACAATATTGGGATAAATTTCATTTGAATTAGCCAATCTGAATTTAAAATAAGTCTGTAAAAGCATTTAGTCCCCTAGTCAAGAGCCCTACTGCTATATTTACCATTTGATAACTGGATAATTACTCATCATCTACGAGAAAGATTAAAATCAATGCAATTGTACAACTATGTACTATATATTGAAATACGAGCCTAATACGTACAATTTGATTTGAAATTGCGAATCTCACAAATGTACACGAAAGCGCGCTGATTCCTTCATGGTGAAAACGGCCTAATGTTAAAAGGATGGGACTTATGCCGTGTTGCTTATCCCGTTACGTTATTGATAGTCATAGGTTAGATGGAAAGAACTTTCACTCTTGCTTCAAGTTGTATTGCGCATGATTGCAATACTTTTGGATTGTATGAAAATATTATAGATTTTCTTGAAGTCTTAGGTTTGATTGGATTCAAGAGGAGCAGTTTAGATTTGACAACAATGCCCACTTGGGTTACAACATATCGATATGTATGAATAGCTGCAGACATGGCTGGCCAAAACTGTAATTGAGTTGAGAATGATATAACATAGTTATACATTCCAAATAGCAAAAGTCAGTAAAAAAAAACTGGAGAGGTAACCAAGTTTTCTATTCTGACAGTTCCCGTATAGCTTTCAGAAACCACATTGAATAAGCATTGAGGAAGAGTGAAACCGAGACTTGAGAAGGCTGTGAATTTTCTCGTTGAAATCATCTTTTGAAATATTTGTGTCGGCAGTGAGAGTGAATTCTCGACTCTTTTTTTCTATTCGATTCAATGCACAAGCTGACAACAATGTTTGTGAGACGAAAACGCATTGAGACTGGCGACGAGAGATTTCAGACGCTCGCGAGCACTATATTTGGACATCAACAAAGCGGTAGTTTCATAGTTACGACGTTTGCACAACGTTCTTACAAGTCGAGCTGAAAAACGATACAAATATGAAGTCTCACAATTCTTACCAGAATAAAAAATGCCTTTCTCTGAAATGATTCAAATATCAATTCGACTCTTCCGAGAAACTAGAAAAGGAACATGAAAATATAAAATCAAAACTGTGATCATTCGAAAATATCCTGGATGGTGATTCTCAACTGCCGTAACATTAATTTCATTCTATATCATTTGAATGTGGAATGATTTGTTCTTCTCGAACTTGTTACACATCATTTATTCATCATAATACAATCCATTGAAACTTCACTCAATTTCTTTCCTCAATCAGGCAGGCCCATATTTTTTCAGTTTTTGCCACACACATGTCCGTCATCACTACAAAGAAAGTCTCTTTTCTACGGGTTATGGAACAAGTTGATTATTTTCAGCAAGCAATTCTCATATAAGGTACATTTATATTCTCATATTTTATGTATTCAACATCATCAAGACTGTTTCATTTCTATTATTTTATCATTTTCCTCGTGCTTTCATTCAAAAAGCTTGTCATCATGTGTCATGGCACAGTCAAGAACACTAAAACATTCTCACACGTATATACTCTCCTGGAAGAGAGAATAACTCAATCTTGAATGACAAGCCCAGAAACATGGCGATAGAAATGCAAATAACTAACAGTGTCCAACTTTCCAGCAAGCTTCACCATCAAGTAAGCCGTGAACGTCAAACGTGTAGTACGACGCCTGATGGTAAGACGGGTAGGTGAAGGTGGTGAGGTTTGAGAGGTTGAGGTAGGGGTATATCATTAGGCAAGTAGCGCATGTTCCAAAGAGGGGTGAAAGGGTTGAGTTCTATATCATTAAGAGACTGTGTGGTCGAGTCTTGCGTAGTCATTAAGAACTAGATTGTATATGGTTGCCAGCGTGAAGAGAGATGGACGAAGAGAGAAAGAGAGAGAGAGAGAGAGAGAGAGAGAGAGAGAGAGAGAGAGACCTAAATGGGTGTCATTATGTAGGACTTTGGCACGTAATATCGGCTTGGGAGAAAATGTGTCGACCAACATGCTTTTATAAAGCTGAAGCTAGGAAAGTTGAAGTAAGAAGTAAATATTTACTTTCGTTGAAAGTCAAGTCATGTTTTTGGTTCATATGTTCTATATATTTATTTAATTCCTTCTTTCAATGAGATTTTTTATGAATACTCTCATCATAACTTTCGAAATCATATGATGAACCCATAATATATCATTCATATTATCGTTTCGCGGAGACAAAAAATTCCTGATATGGATATATATATATATATATATATATATATATATATATATATATATATATATATATATATATATATATATTAAATGATTATGATGTCAGAAGGTTTGAGGGACGGTGGTTGATGGTGACAATAGCTTTGCGGTAATTCAGCTTTCTGGCAACCTGAACTCTGAACCTTATAACTCCTGGAGAACCCTGTAACTCGAATGACAGGGTTCCTAGGGTTTACAGGGATATAGATAAATCTTTCAGAACCACCCACGTTCATTCCAGAGAAGCGAATTTCCGCCATTCCGGTATAACATATATATATATATATACAAACCATATGAAACCATATATATAATCATATGATACGAACACACTCTCATATATATATATATATATATATATATATATATATATATATATATATATATATATATATATATATATATATATATATATTTATATATATATATATATATATATATATATATATATATATATATATATATATATATATATATATATATATATATATATAAATTATATAAATATATATATATATATATATATATATATATATATTCATAAATGAATATATATATATTTATATTTATATATATATATATATATATATATATATATATATATATATATATAAATATATATATATGTATATATATATATATATATATATATATATATATATATATATATATATATATATATATATATATATGAGAGTGTGTTTGTATCATATGATTGCCGTTGGGATGCCGTGGAATCAGAAATCGGTGAACAGTATCTTAGGGGCATGAGAAATGATAGAGAACACTCATTGTGCAAGACGTGATGATGAGTCATGAACTGAGCGATGTCAAATCTCAACGTAGAGATGTAAAAATGAATTACTCACTGCAGTGATGAATAACCACCGAGGTAAATCACATAATACGCGTTGTGTTTTACAACTAATGAGAAGGTCTACTTGACCACAGTACATTATAGAGAAGCCCAGTGAAATCACTCACACACGGTGGAACCGCGCTTGACGGCAGCTGAGAGACGAAGTAGGCTGCCTAATCAACCGCACTGAATGCGGGCGAGTGAGCGAGAAAAGAATAACTTGGGAGATGATCACTGGCGATAAAGAAGGCACTGAGATGAGTAGCCAGCTGATGCCAACAAGAAATATTGACCACGAAATAATAGAGTAGAATGGCGTCAACAAACAAACTCATATATATATATATATATATATATATATATATATATATATATATATATATATATATATATATATATATATATATATATATATATATGAATATATATATATATATATATATATATATATATATATATATATATATATATTCATATATATATATATATATATATATATATATATATATATATATATATATATATATATGAATATATATATATATATATATATATACATATATATATATATATATATGTGTTTGTGTGGGGGGGTGTTCAATATAGGGATGTCGTTAGGAAGTCGAAGGGGGGGGGGAGTCGCACCAATCGACATTTGCGCTCCTTCCCTCCTAATAATTTATCCACTTTTCAAAAATATCGTCACTTATCAATATGAATTGTATCAGTATACACTCTATCACTTCTAACTACCTTTTTCCTTCTCGATAATGATTCAATTATCAGATTCCAAAACTGCTAGAATTGCAAATCTCTCTTGAAAACGACTATTCAATTCAAAAAAATGCTGTTGGGAATTCTGCTTGAAGAAATTGCGAAAATAACTTCGAAAGGTTTGTAATGATTATACAATCAAAAATAACTCTGGTAATGTCCATGGTGATTCAATTATTGGACTTCAAAACTGCTTGTGAATATCAAGAATCAATAAAAAAAATGAAATGAGCCTATTTCAAAAATTTCTTTGTGGGGTTCTGCTGCGGCACTTTCGCACCCCAGACTCTTTTTTTGCGCGTGGCAGATGTCCAGCTGGGCGGTCATTCTATTCACATAACCCATGTCATATAACATGAACACTTCAATAAACTGAAAATATTGTACTCCTCGTCTCGACCGTCTCTACTCATATTATTGTAATGTTGGCAATGCTCGTTGGCATGCCTGTAGAAACACAAGATGATGCTTCAAACCCTACAACTTCCACTACCTTTGTTATCTTATGTTCTGTAACAATATCACATCCATGCTAACTAAAACTCTCCAAGTTGAACATAATATTTGGCTTCGTTTTCTCCCGAATACAAGAGTTATTAACACTGGATAGACAAATTTTGTATTTGCCACATCAGCATAGTGACTTCTTGATGTTGCTACCACCGTTTTTTCAGACAAGCACCGTCAACGAACAGAAAATCTTGTTTGAATAATATGTGAAAATAAGTGATGATACAAATTCTGTTGGTATTACTTGAAAGCAATAAATGATTGTGTAGTGGATTTATTACCAATGGTAACATTGTGATATTTCTCATTGTGATAACCATCAAGGAATAAGGATTTGTTTCCACAATGATTAGATTCCACTTGCCTACTCTATATTTATTCGGTTTTCATACAGAATTACACCTAGTTAACATATAGGCATCACCGAATTGAAGCCGTATACAACTTCACTTCAGGCCTGCTCATTGGCCGCCATATTTGTTCTGACGTCATGCTAGGAAGTTCACCTGTCAAATCCATAAGTGAGCTTTGATAGGCTGTGAACATTGCTGTATTTACACAGGTGTAACTTCTGAATGAATCAGAATTGGCCATTTGTATGTTTACCATGACAAGTAATTGTTCAGCCTACCCAATCAAAAGCTTATGAACCTGTTATATGCTCGATTTTGGTATGTAATATCCGAAAAAATGTTTTTCTAGAAGAATGAAGGTGATGCTAGAGAAAACTTCATCGATCGTGGGCATTTTCGGGAAGTTGTATGATGACTACGTTTCAGAGAACGATACTTTTGTTCTGTTCTGAATTATTATGTTCGAAATATCAAAATTCAGTCGTTTTTTTTGTACCTCATGGGTTTCACAAGTGTCTTAATGACTCTTATCGTGAAGATGTGGGATAGGATAGTAGGGAGGAAGCGGTCGTGGCCCATATTGTGGGAACTATCCCGGCATCAGACTAGACCACAGAGGGAAACCACGAAAAACCCCTGTAAAGATGGGTGGTGGCGGGGATCGAACCGGGTCCGAAATGTCCCTCCCACCTACCGGATCACAAGGAGCAAGTGCGTTAACCACTTGGCTACATCGAAGATTTTTGAGATTTCTTCCCTCTGGGTTATTGTATTATGGTTTTTCAGTTTATTTTTTTCTGGAAAAGAAATGAGTATTGATCGAAAACCATAACGCGAATACAATAACAACACGCCACGGCAAAAACGCAAACGCAATAAAAATGGTCATCGTCACGATTTGATTTTTCGTTTAGCCTGAGGAGTTTGTACAAGAAAATGGTTTCTTTTCCTCAGGTATGGACAAATCAAGTCTTTACTCACGCGATATCGCTCATGCTATTATGCGTGCAAGATATTTCAAATATACTCTATATCATTTAGTTACATTTGATGAGCCCAAATATTGATTTCTATAATGAAACTTCTAATTCAAAAACGGATTTCACCCTCCTATGCAATCTACAATTCCATCCAATGTCTACCCCATCAATTTTGCGCCTCCATACCTCCCTTAGAGACAGCAATGATGCCAACTGAACCAGAAAAGACATCGATGTAGAAATGCTGCTGACGCGTCGCAACGCCAAAACACTTCGTCAGATTACGTTTTTTTTTCTACATTGTTAAACTTGATTTCGTTAATTCAATGTGGGAAACCTATTCGACTTTATGGAAATCTAAACGTTTTAACGTAATTGCTTGGTCCCCGTCACCCTCTATCCCGCACAAAACCTCACGACCCCTCCCCCTCCCCCTCTTTCACGCCTCCATCAACATCTACCAAATGTCAACGGGTTTCTGTACTATACTCTCTTGGTTATTATTCTCGTGAAAAGTCAATTGTTTCCATCTTCAAGTAGAAATAATATGAATTGAAGTCACAGAGCTACAAAAGACGCGTTGCTGCGTTATTTTCTTTGTTTGTTTACATCGCCGATTCGGTTCTATGCCTCATGAGGTTTTCAATTTTCAGAAGAAGTGAACGAAATAACCATTATTCCAATCGGTTACTATCCTCAATTAGCTTTCAATTGTTGTCGATATAATTCACTCCCGTTCGTCAAAATTGGTCAAGAAATTATTTTAATCGTAGCTAAATTCTCACACTTTTTTTATTGATTATTGTTCTCTCAACGATCTAAAAATCAGCCTTTTCATTTGACAGTTGATAATGATTACATTCATAAAAACCCTCATGTAGAACTGGAACCCACTTCCGGCTTGATTCCATTTTCTGAGTCTGTGTCTTTAAGCCGAATTAGCCAATAAGAGAGGCTCTTCATATCTCTTCCCTTTCTTGTTTCCTATCTCATGATCTCACCAATTGATTGTCATCATTCATATGACAAACAAGCACTGAACAAAATCTTCATATATCCTAGTTTGTTTGTTTTTTGGCTTATTTTTCTAAAGTCAGGACGTATTATGTCTCAGTATCCGTGAATCCCATCAAGTTACTTGTTGTGTACACTTGATATGTCTACTCTCATTTTATCTTTATCACGTGATCTCGCACGCGATGAAGCTGGTTGAACTAGAGAGTCTTCAGCACTGATGTACTCAACTCACCTCTCACAGGTCTGAACTGGAGACACCTCGTTATACGTCACTGTAAAGCGTTTGAAAACAATCACTCGCTCTCACATTTATTTCTCATGTTCTCTCATTTCCTTATGTGAGTGCAAACTGTGAGCGAACACTGTAATCAAACAAAGTTTTATTCGGATTTTTTTGGGGGGGAACCGGAAGGCACAAGTACTTTTTCCATTCAAATACCATCTATATTGAGATATCGGGCAATGGATGAGTTCATTACTTCATAATATGATAATTTTCATATGAGAGATGAAAATACTCCCACCAACGCGATGAGTCCAATATCTCAATTTCGGGTTTCGAAAGCATCAAAAATCTATCATGTAATTTCAGGCGATTGATCCAACATCATGCATATAATTTTATCATCGTATATAATAAATGAAATTGGTTGATCGAAAACCTATATTACGATGATTGAATTCCGATAAAATATGGTTCAATATGAACTCACCTTGCGTTACAGAAACCTTGAACTTTTGTTGGAACAAATCATGCATCATCAATGTACCGGTATTTCAATATGTATTACCTGTTGGTGTTGATGTTATATTTTGTGATTGTTCGATTTCATGTGTATGACATGTTACAACAATCATTTCATTGTTGATGTACAAATAAACTGGCTTCCAAGCTTTTTGATGGATGAGAAACAATTATAATGATAACATATGACATGAACTCATCCCACTTCGAATCATCAAATCATTAGTGAAGCCATTTCGGACTGATTATACGATTAGTAACTTACAGGATTACATTATTGAGCCTCCCAGTTGAAACTAAACTTTGTACCAACTTACAAACTTGGTACAAACTTAGTACCTTTCAACGCCAGTGACTGTAGTTAGTTTAAGTTGGGCCCTATACTTGAAATAAGACTATGATTGGAATTATAATGTACCGTTCAGTTATGCGTTAAGATCCAGTAAACAATCTCGGGACCGATTGAAAATATATCATTAATGCATTTGATTTTATCAAGATTCAATAATCTTGATTTTCCACGAGTAATTTACTACAATTTCATATCAATCTTCCACTCTTTTCAATCTTGTGACCAATTCCAAATGTATAATGAATCCATTTGATTTTATCACAATTCGTTCATCTCAATCTTCCACATATGATTATCTACAATTCCACATCTCTCTCACTGATACTTTCTCTCTCTCTCTCTCTCTCTCTCTCTCTCTCTTTTATTTTCTCATTCTACCTCTGTCTTGAATACAATTCTCAATGGTTCAAAGGTCGACATTTCTCAAATATTGATGGAGGTGCCGTATATAACAAACCATTACAAAAAAAATAAATTATTCCTCCAAATGTTTTTTCCAGGTACTTTACTCCTGATAGCCACGATCGTCGAACTGAAACGATCGACCTTGCAGTGAACTATCGACTTGCAATCTACGGTTACACGTGCTTCTACGTGATTGATGTGATTAATTTAGACAAGTTCAGCAGGGGAAGTTAAACACCACATCGCTTCCCTCGTTCAAGTTCCTGTCATATGGAAATCTTCGACGAACCATAATCTTGTAACTTCCGACATTTTCCCGGCAAACTTTTACATTCGACTTCTTATCAAACTTGCAGATAGTAGAAACTGATCAAACTTGTGACTTGTGGGGATTTAGTTTGTTCCTATAGACAAATTGGGAAAGTGTAAAACTAGAAGTTGAGCTTTGGGTATTTTATTATAATAAAATCAGTCAAATTGAGATAAGTTCATCTGATTGATTAACATCGGTATTCTTCAGAATTTTTCGGTTGTTCGAATCACTTCTCAACATTGAGAATCTATTTGAAAACATTCCAATATTTCATCAACTCTGTCAAAGATATTTTTTTTATTCATATAGTTTATGAAATCCTATTTTCAATATTGGTTCTTCGTGATTTCGCTCAAGCACTCTATATGCAGTAACTAAATAGTATTTCAATTTCCGAAAAGAGAGTTAATAATCCTTTCTTGGTATGCTTGGTTTTGTATTCTTTTTCAGTGACTCGACCCCACTAAAAGCCGGGTTATTTGGTGGTACAATAGAGTGAGTGGTAATGGAACTATGAACTAATGAAAGGTGAAAGTTCATTAACAAAATTCCATGACTTTTGTCGAACTCAAACTCACGCCCGACTTCATCAGTTTATTCTGTGAGCCATGCTCTAACATAATGATCCTCCAGGGGCGGCTCATTCGACACGATTTTTATATATCCAAACTCAAGTACGCGTGCACCAGATTCGCAAGTTTTTTTTAATTTCTGAGATATAAAAATGAAGGGAATCTCTAAAACGGATGGTTATTCATATTCATATTTTTGTGTTGCATACATTTAATTGCTAATGGTGTATTTCTCAGACCTGGAAGTTATATATTTGAAAAATGAACATTGATATCCTCATATCCACGAGAGAAGAAGGTTTTGATCGACCGTAACCATACCACATCACTGGCGCAGGATGGTTCAAGCCTTCTTCTTTCGTAAATACAAGTATATATATATATTCCAACAGTTTCATATTTCATGAATATGAAAGCAATCGGAGAACGATTACTGAATGTTCCACCCATGTAAGGTAATCGGCACTACATTTAATCAAGTGGGATGTTTATTATTCGTAATAAACACCAGTCAAGGTTTCTCGTGATAACCACATGTTCATATGACCGAATAACTGAACCACGTAGTTCACCAATCATCATTTGAAGTATTGATTTCTCAATGATTCTTCCAGGAAAACCAAGTTGTAATGAAATTTCTGTGATGAATAAATATGTTGAAAGAATCAAGATCTACTCCAACATTTTGATTGGATATTCCATGTGTGTTTTTTTCGTTTTGTGACTCAATGTTTACTTTTCATTATCTAATAAACTAGACTTCAGAAGTATTAAACTCTGAGAGAAAACAAACGTGTTTAAAATCTCATATTTTTAGTCAACTTGATTTCAAATTTAATTGAAACGTATATTTTAATAAGACTTGTTGACGTTTTACGAGCACATATACTCTGCTTTAAATTGGAGATTTATATCGCGAGTGTGCTGAACGTAGTCCTAGCCCATAGCCAGGTTCCCTCCCCAAATAGTATACAAACAGACACACACACACACACACATACAGCGCTCGTGATATAGGCCTACTCCCTGAATGACATTACATTTATTAAACACGGCTCCATGAATATTCAGATGATGCGATCACCGAACATATTACATTTCTAATTCCCTTCCTCGTCCTTCTATCCCTACTCAGTTTCACATGAAGCATTCAAAAATGCTGTACCTGAAACCAAGTTCTTTCATAACATTTTAATCAGTGTACGTGTATCAGTTCACTCATTTCTGAACGAATTTCAGAGAAACATTCTTTGTTTCGAATAATTTGTATCAACTGACTACAACTTTGATTAATCAATCAGTGTAAAGTGATGGTAAAAAAAAAGATATGGTAACACAATTTATATTCAATATGGGAGTACATATTTGAATGCTGAATATTCTATGAATGATAGGGATACATTCGTGAATTTACTGTGTGATTGAACTCTGAGATAGAGAAATGTATCGAGACATTTCAATGCTTCATGTTTAATATCAGGACAATTCAGTTATTTATATGCATCAAAGTTCTCAAATACAGATCGAATGAAATTTTAAAAATATGTATACTACGTCCGATATATACTTCATGATATTTATTAATTATCAACTGCTAGGTTCGATGGTTATTGAAATGTTGAAAAAAAGATGAACCTTCATGAAAATGCGAAATAACCCATTTCAGACTTGAATTAACGCCTTCAAAGTTTTGCCTTGGCTGAATAGTTATAGGTGTGTGTACGCATTAGAACATCATACACTTGCTTTCAGTATGCATATTAAGAGGCCGCAGGCGCTCGTATTTCACGCCGCAAACTCTCACGGCCGTAATTTTTTGAGATATCAATATGATTGTTTTTGCATTCTGTTGATAATTGAAAGAGGGAGGTTATCGCATTTACAGAATTTTGAACAACAAATTTGTAATTGTTCAAATTCTTCAAATGGAAAATGAAAAAATTTCCAGTTTACGGAAACCTAGATATATATTTTTGAATACCGGAAAAAAATATGGACTGTGAAATATATCAGAAGTGTGAGTAAGGGAATTAACGGCGTTTACGAGAATATGAGTTCGGCGGGCTAGTCTATGGGCTGCGCCCAGCACACGATGCATGTTAAACTCGAGTCTGAAGCGAGCGAACAACGAGCGCGTGTAGCGCGCCTGCGGCCTCTTAAGGTACTGTACATAGAGCAGTACAAACGGTGAATAATTGTCAACATATTTCATTCGATGTGACAATACATTTGAGTGACATTTTAGTGTGAAATACAATACAATGTGAGGATACAAAATTTAACAACAATAAAAGCCCAGAATATCTGTAGAACAAAATCTCTTACACTTATCAGCTTCATAATCGCAACGTACGCCGAACCGCCAAATTTATTCATCAATATCGCATACCAAATCTCCATTCTCATTCTCAATAAATGGCCAAAGAATATGGGACGAGTTACCAATCTTATCGGAATGAGGTGAATCCCAAGACTATTCAAATCATCATACATAGAACCACTTCTGGTGAGGCAAGGTTCAGAGATAATTTCGAAGAGTCATGTATAATTTAGTTTCAATCTGTTAACTCTTCATGTTCAATTTCCTCTTTCATTCGTGAAATCATAGTTCCTTTTGATTCTCATTCGTTTCCTAAACATAAGGTTGGGTGAAGTTTGGATGATCAGATGCTCATATAGGTGAACCTTAACGTCTCATTTCCGTCAGTTTGTTGTCTTATTATCAAATTCTAATAGGAATTGTGATCCATGTGATATTATGTAGCCCACTGTACACAGAGATGAATGAAGTTTGATGATGATAATGATGATGAAACCGATGTTCTGAATTGAAATGGAGACGGTGATAGATAGTTATGGCTATATAGAGATGTTATGACAGAGTCATAGTAGCTATTCACTGGATTAAATGTTATTGGGCTTAAAAATCGAATAATTTCTTTCTCAAGCAAATCATTCATAGAGTGCCAGTCTGAACAGTATCATACATATAAATATATATATATATATATATATATATATATATATATATATATATATATATATATATATATATATATACATATATATATATATATGTATATATATATATATATATATATATATATAAATATAAATATATGGATCCAATATAGTTTTGGGGTATATTCGTGTGGAAATGAGTACGAGGTAAATGATGTTTAATACTTTTTTTCCATCAGAAAATAGTGGAGAAGCATCTAGCATCATATACCTCGTACTCATTTTCACGAGATTATACCCTGAAACTATTGTGGATTCATCAATTATAATTCGTGAAACCAGCAGAAAGACGGTTTTTTTCCCTAATATCAGATGATCTTTTATCTGTATTATCAGATCGATTGTGAATATCTCCCCCATCTCTCTCCTCTCTCTCTATCTCTCTTTCTCTCTCTCTCTCTCTCTCTCTCTCTCTCTCTCTCTCTCTCTCTCTCTCTCTCTCTCTCTCTCTCTCTCTCTCTCTCTCTCTCTCTCATATATATATATATATATATATATATATATATATATATATATATATAAATATATATATATATATATATATATATATATATATGTATATATATATATATATATATATATATATATACATATATATATATATATATATATATATATATATATATATATATATATATATATATATATATATATATATATATATATATATAATGATCAAATGAGCATCAAATTATTGTTCCATTCCGTTTATGTCTCTAGCAAATCATTTCAATGCCTTTTCTCGACTCTGTAAATTGCTTGCCCATTTCTCAACATTCCCTAACATCATTGTGTTTATGCCCTAACTTCCCCACTCTCCTTCTTTCTCTCTATTTCTCTCTCTCTCTCTCTCTCTCTCTCTCTCTCTCTCTCTCTCTCTCTCTCTCTCTCTCTCTTCATCTGTGTCTCTCTCAGTCCGCTCTCACTTTCTTTATTTTCTCCTGGGTGTGT
Source organism: Brachyptera risi (assembly GCA_964007535.1). Classification (NCBI taxonomy): domain Eukaryota; kingdom Metazoa; phylum Arthropoda; class Insecta; order Plecoptera; family Taeniopterygidae; genus Brachyptera; species Brachyptera risi. The sequence goes on along the minus strand of OZ023331.1, from coordinate 27,035,556 downwards.
CGCATCAACTCAGTTTCCTATTCCATTCTTCCCCGAGGCTATTTCAGTGCTATTAGTCTTTTCAAATGACCGTACAGCATCCAATATAGAAAAAAACTCTTGGCTGGAGTCGCCACATTCCAGGGGAATATGAAGTTCTGTTAACAATAATTTCACACCATACATGTGTAGGTACTCTGAAATGGAAAATGAAATTATTATTTATTATAAAAAGAAAAGTTTTTCAGGAGAATAATTAACCATTAATTGATCATTAATTAACCAAATGTCCAATCGAAATGATCTGAACAGTCGATAATTTGATATACATTATCAATATTCTAATTTCAATGAAACATTTGGATTCGTGGGAGTTTTTGTTGTCAACAAAAAAGATTAATTTTCTTATTCTTATCTCTTTATCTCGGTAACACAACCTGCATGATCATGATATCCTTATTTTCCATTTCAATCACATAAAAAAAAACAAGTGCATATAGACCAAAATAAAATAGAGAATGGTAATTTCGTTGAATCAAAGAACATTAAATTCATTCATATGAAATTGTGAACCTCATCAACTCATTCGTGTATTGTGAATATATTTTGAATCATATACATGTCAAATTTCTAATTTGTTTGGAATACGTTCTATAATACATATAGTTGTTCTCAATCCAGAAGCGTGTGTACTGCAGTGATCCACTGATACATTTGATTTAAAATATTTAAAATATTTAAAATATTCAATATTCAAATATTTTATTGAAATTTGTATTCCAAATATTTCATATTCTTCACTTTTTATCTTCAGAATAAAAGTCATCAGTATGTGAATCCATATCATCTGATATATTACCCATTGAATATTCAATATTACTTATTACGATATTGATATTCAATATTGAAATATCAGATATTATTATGAATATTATTTCGGGGTAAGCGGTCGAATTAAAATCCGGATATAATTGTGGATTATATTCAAGTCCAATCAAATTCGAATATGTTATATTACCAAATGGATCTCTCATTTGTTTTTCGTTGACTTCATCTTATGATGAATTTTCAGAATTAATTAAAAATGAAGCCTTCTTAAATGCCTGTTACGTTTTATGTCTCAATCAGGTTTTACTTTCATTCTTATAATTTAATTAACTCGGTATCTTTGTTTTTGAGTTGAGAATGTATACATATATATATATATATAAATATATATATATATATATATATATATATATATATATATATATATATATATATATATATATATATATATATATATATATATATATATATATATATATATATATATATAAATATATATATATATATATATATATATATATATATATATATATATATATATATATATATGACGAAACCTTAAAATTCTGTCGAGGCCTTTGATGCGAAAGGCCATTGGGATACGTCTTTAGCTAACTTTTGAAAGTTTCAGAGATAAGCTATACGCCATTGCGTGAAGACCTGATATTAAGATTTTAATATCTCACAAAGTTTAATAGTCAAGTTGCGTGCTCGCATTGTCCTGAAAATGTGTTTGGACATTTCAAGTAAAATTAACTATCCGTTAAAAGCGAGTGAAAACAAAGTTTTGGATACCATTTGGTTGTACTCGCGACATGTGACGGTAACGCTTTTGACCCTGCCGGGGAATCCCTTTGCTATAAACTCCAGACTTTGCCTGTGCTGAGACACTCGCTGACTAGAAACGCAGTGACTTTTGTTCTTATTTTCAATTTAGCTAATGACTTTTCTTCTGCTGGAAAACCTGCACATGACATGTTTAACTTTATTCACACTTGAACGTTAAAGGTCGTACGGAAAACATCCGTTCACGACTATAACACACACAGCAGAATTCAAATTATGCTCAAACATTTGTCTTGGTTCTTTGTTTATTAAATTGCTTGTATCAATCTCGTTTATTATTTTATCATACTCATTCATGGCACTCGCTTTCGGGAAATTCTTCACAGTATCTATCTTGAGACATCTTGAGAGGTATCTTATTTTCTTACTTATGTATATATATATATATATATATATATATACATGTATATATATATATATATATATTAAATGTATATATATATATATATATATATATATATATATATATATAAATATATATATATATATATATATATATATATATATATATATATATATATATATATATATATATATATATATGCATATATATATATATATATATATATATATATATATATATATATATATATATAAATATATATATATATGAATATATACATATATATATATATATATATATATATATATATATATATATATATATAGATATATATATATATATATATATATATATATATATATATATATATATATATGATATGATGGATACTCATAATAATATCCATCATATCAATATCAAGTGCTGTACGTTTCAACAGAAAGACATGTACCCATATATATATATATATATATATATATATATATATATATATATATATATATATATATATATATATATATATATATATATATATATGTGCGTGTGTGTGTGTGTGAGAGTGTGTGTGAGTATAAGCTTTCCTGCATGAACAGTATCATCGTATGCAGAAAGGTGTTGAAACTCACAGAAACGATGTATGAAAATTTCAAAAATGGATTGTGATTTCTAGATATCTAGATTCATGTTCCGATATATACTCGCAACCATGTGAGAGAAATGTCCTCTACCAACATAACAAACATAAATTTTATATTCATACATATTGCATATATATTCATGTGGAGAGTGGAGTCATGTTTAGGTGTGGTATGTTGGTTGTCATGAGTTTTTCGAATGATGTTTACGAAATGAAATGAAACTTCATTATCAAAGTCATTGAATCCTTGAAGTTATTACAAGCTCATTCAAGTATCGGGAATCTCATATAACCATTCATATCGTGTTTTAATTTCCAATGTAGAATATTCCATACAGTGAAATACGGTATCTGAAAGAACAGATTCATATGCATCGATGTATAAAACCATTTCATTCAGTCTATAATATAACATTCAGTCTATTCATTCAGTCTATATGGCTGGTGTTAAATAGTATTTATACCACCAGCATTTGATGATTACAGTAACTCAATTAGATCGGACATTTATTGGATATTCATTTGAGAAAAACGTGGGTTCTATTGCTAATAAGTAGCTTATTGTGGGTGACATGATATGCATACGTGACCGTATTACATCGAATCGTATTACATCGATTTTTCATCATTTATTCATGTGAAAGCTCTGAACTATGAGGTTTCGAGAATAATATATATGTATATATATATATATATATATATATATATATATATATATATATATATATTTATATATATATTCATATATTTCATATATCATATGCATCTGGTGGTACCTCATTTGATAGTGTTTGAAAGTGTTTGATAGTCCAGTAGCCAAGTTGTATGTTAATTAACTCAATTATTTTTTTGCTCAACCGTTTGTAATTAGTATTCAACTCCGATACTTCCTGCAGAGAATGTTCAATTCTTCAATATAAACTCAACATAAAATTCTGAAGGAACGCGATATAGGCCAACTTCAATCGAATTTGAAGTGAGTTTCATAGTTAATATTTTCGAATTGAAAACAATTCAGTGATATTTTTGGATAGCGAAGAATTCCATCTCAGACTCATGGAGAGTCTTTGGAGACACTCTGTCTTTAATTCTTTTGTTTCTTTGAACTCTTTGCACAGGTCGCATGGTTTCACTGATCGACATGGAAATTTTTCTCTTCACCTGAATTTACCCAACCTATTTCTGTGTATTTTTGGGTTGAGTCGGTTTAACCATTGTTGAGAAATATCATCAATCGATTCGTTTTGATGTGATCGATAATGATATTCAAACAGATGATAGGCTAACCGGGATAAATTTTGAGTTATATCACTTCAAATACTGGATGTTTCCCTATCATTCAACATGCAACCATCAAATTTCATGCGTTTTCATTATTCAACAGATCATTGAAATATACTAAAAGGAATGGCATTCAATCAAAAAACTTGTTTTATAGTAGATAAAGATGTTACGAATAGAATTATGCAAAAATAAATGTAGGTACCCATTCTCATTTATGAATTACACTCATTTTAATAGGAAAAATAGTTGATTTTGCACCAAAATGAAGTCAAAATGGCAACTTAATATTCTATTAAATCGCTGTATAACTTCGGCCAAAAAAAATATGACAGTGTTTCTGATGTAATTTCAATTCCAGAATACACATGTTCAATGAAGCTTCACTCAAATATCCCCAATGTAGAATTAATTTCAAAATCACTTTTTGACTCTGCTGACCAAACGGGTGTTAGACTTTAACAGAATCAACATATCAAACTCCAAGGTGAATTAATACATGAATTCATCAACATATTCTGTTCAACAATTAATCCTTTCATAAGTCACCAATGTTCGTATCTCAGAAACTATAAGTTGAATTCTGTCTCAGATAGATCATCATGTTCATTCAAAAATGTTCGTTCAAAAAAACTAATTTTTTTGGTTAGAGAATTTTATATGAATGAAACCATAATGAGAGGTGTACAATCCAGGTGTGTATCCAAGTGTGTTGTGTATAGGCCTAATATTCAAGATAATGTTCGAGACAGTTTCATTTCGTGAGTACGTAATCCAATATACCCTCGAGATATTATTAATTGTTATGATTAGTTTACACTTTACAGTTTGATTGGCTTCTCGAATTATCCTCATCAACTTTACCCATTTGCCGCGCCCCGTCACCCAAAAGACAAACTTAACCTCGCCAGCAAGTTGTTTGTATATGTTGTAATTATCCAGCATTTAGGCTAAAACAATTATCCAGAGTGCCTACTCATTAAGTTTGACGACCCGCCCATTACAAGCCGTTTCGTCGTAATTACTTAAGATGCCATATTGGTGTGTGTCATCTTGCTTACTAACAGGATCTTTTACACGTGCAACATTTCCGTTTCCTTCAAGAAATGGGCTTGAATGTGTTAACGCCAGGGTGGAAATGAGCGCTAGCTCTGGAGTCAGCCTTAGAGAGTTTCCTTGACAATTTTAGTGAATATGAGACGTCATGTATGTTGTGTGTGTGTGTATTTGTTGAATTGGTATAGCTCAAATACTGAACGAACACTTATAGAACATTGCATATTGTCACCCAAACGGATGATGAATGTGAAGATATATATTATTAGTTGACAAGTTCGTTCGATTCCTTGAGTGGAGTGAAATAGTCTGTACCGTATGCAATTTCATTGAAATACCATCAAAAAGACAATTCGATTGAAAATGACTGTCACATGACCTCAAAACATGAATTCAAAGTATTTTTCAAGTGATTTCTCCGGATACATCATTCAACCAAACGAAAATAAAATTCAAAAAATGGCCCGTCTGTATAATTGCCCGTCCACACTGAAATAGAAAGATAACATAAAATTGTGAATGTAAATCCCCCGATTATTTTGACATCAAAGTTTTGATAGGATCGAATAAATTGAGTTTATATTGACAGAACTTTGGTTTGTGCATATATACACATTTTTTTTCATAATCAGATAAAAACAACGTCATTAATTCCAGTAATATCATCGTTATTGCCGAAAAATATTGAAGAGTCTCTTATTAACCATCAATGTTATCACATGGCAGTAAAAATCATGATACCTCAGAAGTTCTGTGTGTTAGTTATTATGTATAACAACATATTGAATCTGTACAAAAATGTATTGATAGGTAGATTTTACAGACTTACACAAATGATACATTTGTGTGTCCGATATAACTGAAGTAAATTTGCAATTCAGTATTTGAGGATTGAGTGTATACGAGAGCATTTGTGTACAGTGGGCAGTCTTGTGTAATGGAGTGAACATTCTTACTCCAATTGCAGATTTTTATAATGGTTCAACACGTCGTTATGCATCTAGCAAAAAGCAACACATATGCCATCATCATAATTTGCAAAAATAATATAACTAGATATTGCTGTTATGTGAGATGATAGTGTAGAGACCTGGGATGCAAATTGTTCTACTGCGACAGTCAAGGCACTTCTGGGAAATCTAATGCCAGATTGGCGCGGGCTCGAGTCCCAGTGTGGGAGTTGATTGTAAACATTCCTTCACCTATCATCTCGTCTTTCCATCATCACATAAGTGATAAAATATAGAAAATGAGTCCAGCGTGTATTTTTCAACGTGCTTTTTCTGTTTATGAACGTTATTTCTGATTTGCTACCACATTGGATCCATTTGGATGCGCAACAAACATCTAGATGGGGATGGATCTCAAAGTTGTGTTGATGATTAAAGTGGTCATGGTAACCAACAGCACACAACTGCACAATCTGCAGTATCAACCTTATTGAGCTTTTCAACCTTCTAAAATACGTTCTTCATCGCATAGGTTCCCAATAAAGAATCACATCAACACTAATGGTAGAGGTGCCGGGTTTCTTCTCGGAATCCCAAGTGAAAAGGGGAATAAATTATACTAGATCATATCATGCTACATAGTTTAGAAACAAACGAATCACCCAACACAAATGTACGTAAACTTTTAAATTATTTACAACTAAGTTATTTCTTCTTTCTCATACAGTTGGAAGGTTTAGTTTCGTGTTACCAACACGTGTAATACCATCCTAACAACACAAAACATCCCTAGAGTGTAGAAACAAAACTAAAACTAAACTTCATGTACGTTGAGTACTGTATATAACTACTCGTTGTAGTAACTTATACTAAGTTGTAATATGAAGTTATCTTTCTGAGCGCTTAACTGTTACATGTTGAAGTTATCAATGCGCACGCAGCACACAGACCAAGTTGGCACACGAACTCATGTACCTTGTTTTATTCCAAAGTCGTACCTGTTGGATAAACGTATTGTCGTTAAATATGATGATACTCTGAAACAATATGGAATGATTTTACTCAGAGCTGCTTATTCGGATTGGAGTCGGAACCAGTCACAGACAGAATACAGCTTTTAAATTGAAGTATTGCATTCATATATATATATATATATATATATATATATATATATATATATATATATATATATATATATATATATATATATATATATATATATATATATATATATATATATATCAACAATCGTATTTCATATTGATCATCATCCTGTGAACTTTTTGATGAGCCAGGGACCAATAGAAGTTATTCATACATTTTAATTCGTTCAACTGTTCCAGAACCTTCACTGATGAATGACAAAAATCGTCATATAGATTTGAACACTTTTTTGTTATCAAAAATATGATTCAAAAAATGCCATTCATTCATATTACTTCTCATTCAGTTTGTATTCCAACAATGATGTAATCAGCTAATTTTTAACATCCTTCTTATCTCTATCATAAATGGACAGTAATATTTGCAATGTGTAAGCTTTTCAAACCTGACACTCACTTTTAGTAACTTAATTGAGATGTACATCGTACTATGTATAAATCAGTACACTATTTTTATTTCAATTTTTAGTTAATTGTTCGTTCGTTATTGTAGTCTTCGTTTTATTTCTACTCGTTCAATCAAGATGTTGGTGGAATGGATGACCTGCGAACTATGTGTGGGAAACAAAATGTAACCTGGAAGCTGCAATCAATTTGAGCTGCAATCATGAATTACCTCTGCATCAACTATCTCTTGTTGAGAGCCTCATATTCCATTACATTCTGATCACACACATTGATATTATTGTGTTCAAGGAATGAATTATTCAACAAAATAGCTTGATTGATCATTCAAAAATGTCTAAATGTGTTTGGATTGAATTTAGTGAAAATCGGTTGTCAGTTTTCCATCTTTTAATATATATATATATATATATGAGATATTCATTCATTATGTCTTATCTACATGGGCGAAGTTCGATCGTAAATAACCTCTCTTCCACTTGACCTAGATATCAAAATCCCAATATATTGAGAACACAGATAATTGAAATAACTTCCAACTTATATCCGAAGCAAACCCCCGAACAAATATTCTGTATATTCGATGAAGGTGAAGTGATGAATTGAAGTCAATTCATGGTCGAAATAATCATCAAAGAGTCTCACATGAAAACGTTTGTTAGCTATTGGCATACACTTTGAAAAGTCTGTATCATGAGTTTGATTTTCATTTATGAAAACAACTACTTTTAATTCATTTCGATCCCGACTTTCCTCGATTTTCACTTCTTTTCTCACCATCAGCATATTCCTGCACTAAACGGAGGTTTATAACCGTAATTTCTTTGAATGAGCGAATTCCTCTAAAGAGGTTTTACAGCCTGTATGAAATACTCGACAATACACAATAGTCACGTAAACGTACATTCAAACTTCACGTTCCAATACTTGAAACTATATGCTTCACTTCCATGGAGCTAGTCGCATTTTTATTACACTTGCACGTAATGGTTATGGTAAGTATTCAATATAGCTCATATACTATTTTTATGTACTCTCTGAAATTAAGCTATTGTGCAATACCATCGTTTTCTTTTTTGTGACTACGTTTATGAAGAATTTTAATTAGTTTCTGAACAATCTGATGATGGATTTCTATTGTTGCTCGAAATTGATTGCGTTTTTAGTGGTTTCCACTCCAAATTGAACGTGATGGAAGGAATAAGATGAGATGGTGTGTTTGTGTTATACCTGGCACCTCTACCACCAAAACTACTTCACTCCTTGATTTGGTTGGGAACTTACCAATGGGACATAATATATATATATATATATATATATATATATATATATATATATATATATATATATATATATATATATATATAAATATATATATATATATATATATATATATATATATATATATATATATATATATATATATATATATATACATACATATATATATATATATATATATATATATATATATATATATATATATATATATGTATATATATATATATATATATATATATATATATATATATATATATATATATATATATATGTATATATATATATATATATATATATATATATATATATACATACATATATATATATATATATATATATATATATATATATATATATAATTGATTCCGTTATATCAAGTGAAAATAATCTTGAAAATTCACTTGATCTACCGGAATTTCAATTCATCTTATGATGATGGATCAAGGAATCAAAGTCATTAATACTATGTGTGTTTATATCTATATAGATTTATATATAAATATATATATATATATATATATATATATATATATATATATATATATATATATATATATGTGTGTGTGTGTGTGTGTGTGTGTGATCACTTATTCACTGGGAGATGTTCAACGTTCAAATGAGCATAGTGATATCGATTCACAAAGTTCAGTTCCGGTGATACCGTAAGTCGAGTTGTATATTGTAGGAGATAGTGATCATACAGCTGGTGGCTGATGTTCCTGCAAAAACATAATCGCGATTCCTCAGTGTCAATTCTTCGTCATATTTGAAGAGATGCATGTTGCATTTTGATTTAAATGATAGCAGATGATCAATCCATTCGATTTGTATCTGGTAATGAGTTGGCATTTTAATTGAAGCGAGCTTGAGAATTTGAAATCATGATTGACACTAGAATTTTGAACTAGAAATGAGCTAGTGGAGTGAATCAAGTGAAGATTTGATTGGCAAAATGATGGCCATCTACAGTAGCCTCCACGACAGCTCTCTTCCACATTCCTGGGTTCTCTACTGGAAGTTCAGTTGCCTCATGTTGTTTTTCTGGTGATCTTTATCGTCGACCAGACTGTAAATTACCCACTGCCATCTCAATGATATGATAATGATACATATGTTTATGAGGATATAGTTTATCCAGTTGTTTGGACGAAAATATTTTGTAGACAATTGATCTAAACGAACACATTATTATTATTCGACGAGGGGGTTGAAGAAGGAACATTTTTCCGATGTTAATTGCGTACTACATTTCTTTCATTTCTATCAATTCTCACTGTTATGATGATTAATTCAGTATGGATTTCCAGTACATCTTTATTATGATTATAATTCGTTTTCCAGTGATATATGAATGCATATATATATATATATATATATATATATATATATATATATATATATATATATGTATATATCTTACGAATGAAACATTTACTATAAAACATATATCATCATGTTCTGTTGAACATACATCATTGGTTGAGCGAACCCTCAATTTCACTCTATCTGAAAAAACAAATATGTTTTCATTTTTTTGATCTTATTCGTATATTCATTTTTTTGATAGCGCTCCACGGTTTAGGCAAAAGAAAATATTTCCAACATACTTGTCATACACATTCTTCATCATCCAACCCGATTCTTCATAGTTTAGAGGCGCAATTCATCGGATCAATTTTGAGTGAAATATATCCAAAATGTTGAAAATTCCCATGAGAATAACCCCGAGGGAAAAATATGAAGAAATAACTCCTCTGAATCAATTCAAATATCTACGAAATTCATGTACCCAAATGGTAAACATTATTTCAAACTTCTACATGAATCGATTGAGCTGAATTGAAGATAAAAATTGATATATATATATATATATATATATATATATATATATATATATATATATATATATATATATATATATATATATATATATATACCGAGACGCGTGGCCGAGCTGAACCGCTCATTCGGAAGACCAGGGTTCGATTCCCGCCAAGGTCGACCATCCTAACAGGGATTTTTCGTGGTTTCCCTCTGTTGTTCAGGTTGATACTGGGATGGTTCCTCAGCAACAGGCCACGACCGACTCCTTTCCACCATCCAAAACACCTAATAAATTACCTTCATCTCATCATTCCATCATTCCATCATCTCATTCATCATCCACCGACGTCAATAGATCGTAGTCATCAGTTTACATAACAATATATATTATATATATATATATAGATATATATATATATATATATATATATATATATATATATATATATATATATATATATCATTTAGTACATCAATTAAAGAACTATTGGAAGGTGATCAAAATATTTGACCAATTATTTCGTAAAACGATTTGAATTACCAATAGGTGTATCAGGTATAGGCACAGTGCATTAATTCACCAAATGAAGGTGTGTACACCTTTACCATTTCTTCAGTACATTTCATATGAAATCTCACTCATCCCACAACGCGTATGGAGTTTTTCTGATGTATATAAACCACTCTGAATAACTTCATCTCGAAAGATTGAAACAATTGGATAAACACGTTGACTCTTTGGAATGAGAAGAGATTGCATAGATGAATAGTTCCAGAAAAGCTTGCTCATGCGCTCAGAATCATATAGTTTTCTGGAAACATCTGAATTTCGGATAATTTTCTTCACTAATCTGTGTTTTGTGATGCGTAATATCGGCCAATTATAACATAAAAGCTGATCACACACAAATTCCCACTAATGATAAAGTTTGACTTCACTTATATTAGCAGGATGAACATCTACGAATCATAATGGTCCATAAAGATTAAAGATACTCATGGACTCTAGTGAATATTACAGAGTATAGGCATGCACACTGTAATATACCGATACCGATAACACCGATGGTAAAAATATATACCGATATTATACCGATAATAATATAGCGATACCGCATGAGAGGCAGAAAGGAGTACATGAAACCCAGATAATCAATTAAATTGGGATAGGGGGTGTTTTCACCACTTTTTCTAGGATTAACTCATCATATCAATTGGTTTCTGAGAGTTCCGACTTCTTCCTCCTCTTCTTTACTAGTGCTGGCCTACCCTCTGTTTCTTCTTCTCTTCCTACGAGTTCCCCTCCATCGTTCTCTATATTCTCCCTCCATCTCTCGTCTTCCACTTCTTCCCATTTTTCTCCTCCGTTGACTACCCCACACTTCACTCCCTCCTGCCACTTTTCTCTTGGTTTTCCAACTCTCCTCTTAGCTCCATTGTTTCCTGCTATCTCAAACATTGCTTGGTCAATTTTTACTTGACGATCAAACGAGTTTTTCGTAGCGACTTTTTTCGTGAATAATCAACATCTAAATTATTTGGAGATACGAATGAGATAATGAAACTGTTCAGTGATGATGTGTGAAATTACTTGAACAAAACTTCATGCCCTATCCGAGACTCAAACCCACACCCAATGGTGACTCCGGTTTCTGAAGTGGTGCCTTAGTTGAATGAGATACGTAGGGCTGTTGACCTTTGAAACACCTTTGATAACTCGATCGCGTGTGAAAGTTTCATTTACACTGCTGATATTCTACTGAAAAACTCGTGAAAATTAGAAGAACATAATTTGAACCCGAAATGTAACGAGACCTTTATTGAAAATGTTCTGTTGTTTGTAGTGTTTCACACTGAATATTTGCACCTAATATTACTTTCAGAAGGGCATAATGTTGTAACTTTTGCTCACAAATTGTGTATTAGGTTGTCTTGAATGTCATAAACGTTATTCTCAAGAACCAGTATTCAAATCGAATGAAAGGCCAACAAAATAGACCAGACAACTTGATATGATGAAAATCAATTCTATATTTGGAGCATGTATCAGAACGCATATTCATGTGTGTAAACACTCTCATAAAATTATGTTCTCATGATTACAAAGAAAAATACGGTTTATCTTGGACAATTGACAATATTATCAAATTTTATTTTATGTTGAACCGAATATCAAATATCAGTATCATATATCGAATATGAATATTGTGAGAAATAATATTGAGTAGGCCTATTTGATTTGATTTTTCATACACAACACTTCTTTCATCAATTGATTCATCAACCAAGTTCGTGAACAATCTCAAACATATTAATTCAAAAACGCATCATATTTTGATGATAATGAGATAATTTGATTGAGATTTGATCACCAACATATTGTTGACATGAATATAGAAACTTGGTATGAACACAGAATAAAATAATATATCTCATTGTTCTCTTGTTTTCCTAATCGAATAACTCATTCCGATTCAATCTCTTTTATTTGCCAAACCGCATCATCAAAACGTTCACTACGACGTGAAAAATACCTTCACAAATATTAGCGTTCCGAATCGATATTGCGAACAGTGAAAGTAGAAAACGCCCCAGAAAAAAGTCACGTGACCTTCTAGCTATCGTCAAAACAGAAACACGCGATTTCGTTCAATCTATAAAGACGTGTCTTACAAATGTTTCACTTGGCCTATTTACTCTGAGCACAAAGCGATGGGGGGGCGCGGAAGTAGGAGGTGTTAGGAAATTTGATTAGAAATCTGGGTGGGTCTTTAAACAACAAAAAAAAAACATTGTGACAAAAGGGTGAACCTAAATAACATTAGTGTCGGATGTAGGAACGACGTTATTTTAATGTAATTGTATATTAAAACAACGAAGCGTTATTGAAAAGTCTGCTCCATACACTCTTGAAAATAACCTTTTATAGAAGTATATTTACTATCCTCTCTTAAAGCTTTCTCACGTGTTTATATTTATTAGCTGAGTTGATATAGGAACGGTAATACAATTTCCTCGAGTGTCTTGTCCCATTTCTCTCGAGCCACTCGCTGTGACTTCTTACACACTGAGGGCAACTAGTTTTCCGCGTGGGTGAACAATCATATAGATAGGTGCTAAGAGTTGTATAAAATAGTCCTTATTGTGTATTTAATAGCTGTACGTATACTCTAGGTGATGACAGAATACGTGAATTGATTGTTATTTGTCTATTTACCAATCCGTTGGATAAACTTGTATCCACGAGAGTGGGAAGTCATCTAGCAATGGAATAATATAGAACATTTTGGTCACGCTGTAACTTTGAGAATTTAGAACGCTTTTGAGAGATGCAGTTGCGTTTATTATTGTTGATCTCGTCATGAAAATAATCTGAGTCGTGAAAATATCACAGTCATTTGGATATAACGGTGATATTTGTGTATTTTATATTGGTCCATAACCTACTGTTCGAGAGGTTTCTACTATATCTAGATGCAGACGTTTTCAATTCAGTATACTGAGGATACAAAGAAAAACAGTGGCATTACAACTCGTGTACTCTCTGATAGCATCACTATAGTAACATAAAACATTACTGACACTTCAACCACAGATATCTGTTCTTCAACTTGAACCACAACAGTGGAAATAGAGGTGTATTTTCATTTTGATTGTCAGGAACGTTTTTAATTGTATCGAGATGGTTAATGCGAATATACTGTATGATTGATAGATTTTATTTCAACGAAAATCTGGTTTGTGTTGAAATATTGAGTGATGATCAAGAAAAACACCGAGAGTACCATTTTCAAATATGCCACATCTTGGAGACGAGAGAAAAAGTGTTCTCAGTGCAACAATCCCCAATTGATTAATACTAGAAAAACGCTATATACGCGTTTTTAGACGAGCGGAGGGTAATAGTATGTCAAATTATTTGCCAAACTTTTGCCTAAATTCGCCAATTGGGTGACATTTAAGTTATAAATGGGTGAAAAAACTACTTCGAGTGGTACAAATTTGGCACATTTCATGTTTGTTCTTCAAAATGGCTCACTCGATCAAGCTGAGAATTTCCAGAAATGTGTAACAAAATGTAGTTCAACTTAACACAAAATTTTATTTTTTTGGAAAATAAAAATATTTCCATTTTTTTCCTGCCGTGTTACTCTACTGGGTAGTTTTGAAATTTCTAAAATTCATAAAAATAAAAGTTATCACTCGATAATGCTACAAAACTATTTAAATCTAAGTTAGATGAGGAACCATGATGAAAAAAAGGTTGAAACTGATAACTCCAGCCATTTGACCTGTGGAGAACCTACAAAAAAACATGAAAAAAAAAACATAAAAACGAACACCAATTTTTTTCACTATGTCAAATTGAATCCTCGCTAAAGCTAGTCTAATAAAAAACAAACAGCAGCAATAATGATCAGACCATCACTTAGATGACAGCTGCTATAGGTCAACACGTGAAAGTTGTGAGAACGCTACTATGGCAGTGAACCGAAAAACTGAAAAATTGAAAAAAATACCATTGATACCAATGCCAACAAAATGACAGCTTCTACTTCGAATGATGTGAAGCAGTGCTGTTTGGTCTTCCGAAATTACTTATTCATCTCGATTTATCACATGTCCTCACATGTTCATTCTCGAATAATATTGTAGGTAATGATCAAAGACTAGAAGTGTTGAATATATTATTCTTGGTTTACAATACATCATTGCTGGTTTTCAACCTGGATAGTTTCAACCAGAGTTTTAACGGTCACTTCTGTAATTGAGTCAACCGTCGTAAAATCTAACCAAAACCACTTCAATTGGCACAATAGCAAGTGATGGGAATTATATTGTTTTTGTGTTTGGTTAAATGATGAGTTTTTTTAACTATCGAAGTACTGTCGTGAGGTGAGTGTATGAAGAACGAGATAATGAGGTACTAATACTATGATGTGATGCCCATCATGTGTGAGTTGCTATGTAATTGAGTACAATCGCGAGATTGCACTGCCACTTGAATGAGAGGATGTGAGACTGAAAATGAGTTTCTTGTATACTTTTCAAAGGGGGTGCTGATGAGCGTATACCGGAATGACCGCGACTCGGCCGTTTGACATGGGCTTCGGGGTACTTTTGAATGAAATGTGGTTAGTTAGGATGGGGTGAGTTTGGACACCCAAACTCATGTCACAGAACTGAGTCTACTTTATTCTGGTATATGCTCTTCAGGCAATAATACATTCAAAAAGTGAAAATCTGAATTGATTGTTGGCCGCATACGGCGGAATATTCCCAATCCATATAGCGTAAAAATCCATACGTGATAACTGGTATGGTAAGTATTCTAAAATGAATTATATTCTCAGATTTGATTTGATGAACAAATAAATTTGGAATACAGAATCATTATTATACTAGATCTATTATGATACCATTGTATGTATGTAGATGATACATCGTAGATCTACATGAATACATCGTAGCATTGTACAGTACATGATTTTATTTTATTCAATTGCCAACTTTTCATGTCATTTTAAATAATTTCAAACATCCATTTCCCTTTGTATAAACTATTTGTTCTCACAGTTTTATATTTCAATGTTTTTTTTTTCTCATATGATTATAGAGTTCAACCATCGTACACATCATTTCTGCATTTTTCAAAACTTGAATGCTTTTGTGGCAACATATGAAAACGAACCTACTTTGGCTCTGATTGAGGAACAGTGATTGAATTTTCATCACGTTTTAAATAATAATGATATAAATCACATATATTCAACCTAATTCATTCGAGTTCAATGCAAACCATTTAAGTGATTCAGTTATACGTGAGGTATCAAATTGAGAATATACATTATAAACGAACATGAGCATATTGAGCTGGTTGGTAATAAACTCGACTTTATTCAAGGTTCATGTTTTTTATTTTCTCATCTGTATATGCCTACTCTAACTTTTATATTACCGGAGCTTTCCACCAAACAATGTTCTTTTATCGATAAAGTTCTCTCAACATCCAAGACCATTTATTTTATAATACAATACAACATTCCGTGCTTTAATCTCTGAATTGAAACCTCTGCGATAATCCTGAATAAATGAAGTTCAGAATCATCATAACTTTCGATAATACGTCCTTTTTGAGTTATTATTACGAGGGTCCAGAGGATGAAGCAGTGAGGGTTCTGAAATATACGAGAGGGAGAAAAGAAGGAGGGGAGCGGACGGGGGATTCAAATGAAATTTCTACACTTGAAATTGTGAAATGGCAACTTTAATCTTATTAGGACAAGTGATGATTTAGTTCATTAAACTGCCGCTAGTGCGTTCTCGCTCTTATTCTCTCTTCTCTCTCTCTCCATTTGTTTTCAGAACTTTTAATTTCGTGACGAAAAAGATAATGAAATGTTTAATGGCGATTAATTTTGCAGCGCTGCAAATAAACATTTAATTCATTCTAAACTTTGATGACAATTGGTAACTTCCGTTTTCATTGCAAACCTAATTGTGACCGTAAATAAAATGTCATTTCTGAGAACGTAGTCTGATACCGAATCACAAAAATAAACTGAGAACTGAAGCGTGATAAATACTGAGTAGGCCTACTGAAAATTCATAATACTGCAAACTGAAGCTCAGCTCTCCGTTATATTGTGAATAAAATTAACGATAGGCCAATTATGATCTACTTCACATATATAGCTTCGATCACTTGTGATTATCAACAAAATATTGACAAAAATAACATTGGAAATGTAATGATTGTTTAAATTCAATAATTCAATTATAAATACTGACAAAATGTACTTCAAACAATATGACTTCGTTTTGACCAATCATTACTGAAACCAGTGAGAGACACGAACAATATATATATATATATATATATATATATATATATATATATATATATATATATTCAATTTCAATGTAATATTAATTGAAAAAAGATGAATATCGGACAACACAGCTGAAATGTTATATTCACGAAAGCCGTTGTCGCTATTTCTGTACAGGTGGTGGTTCTCATTGTTAGGATGGAAAATGGCAAACGTACCTGGAGGATATTTTGAATGCCAATCGTTACATTTCATTGAGTCTGGTGTTTTGACTTGATACTGCCTGTAGGTTATAAATAGTGTATGGGACTCCATTATTATACAAAGCTGATGGTGGAATTTTAATGAGGGTTGAACAAATCCGACATTGCAATCTGTGCTTAAGCTGCGTTTCATTAATTAAATCGAAAGTCGTTTTAAAGATATGTAAACGATGTGGGATTCGTATAGGTCGATCCAACGTTTCGTTTATATTCTTGATGATAATTATGATATCATTGATTGGACATTTGTATGGCTACACTATTCATGAACGTATCCGGATCTAGACCCTAGCCTAGGGTATTGTGAAGAGTACAAATTATTCTAAAACTTGACTGTGCTATCATTCATTTTAATAATGTCAGAACCTGAAATGAGAGGTTTATTGTTTCTTATAGAGACTATAATGGACGGAATGTGACCAAATAAATTGTTATTGGGTGAGCTACGTATGATAGTAATCCTGACTACTTCAAACCACATGTGTAACTTTATTCAGTATGGAAAAATTATTGGAAGATTGAAAAAGTAAAATATATCACGATGGAAGAGTGAGTGATTCGTGAATAATTCGATCGATGAAACTATATATATATATATATATATATATATATATATATATATATATATAATTATATATGAATATCGAGATAAATATATATATATATATATATATATATATATATATATATATATATATATATATATATATATATATATATATATATATGGAGAGAGAGAGAGAGAGAGAAAAATATATATAAGGAAAACATAAATATATAAATATATATATATATATATGAACATGTGTATATATGTGTATATATTTGCACAAACTCAACGGAAACAATCAAAGACCAGAGATTCAAGGGTATAACAACTGAACCACCTTTAATATCATTCCTAATCAAATGTTCCATGTATTGACTACACTTGTGACAAGTAGTTCCATTCACTCTGATGGAATCTACAAAAAATGGTACCGTTCAATTTCTCACGTTGTGCGTTGGAAGTTGTATGTTGGTGGCATTGATGACAGAATGGATAAAAGCAGAATTCGCAACTTCTACGAAAATGGCAGTGTTGAAGAGGTGAACAAATGGAAAATAGCAGATCATGCAATATAACGACAGTAGTGGCAGCATAATAGGGTCATTGTATGGAGATTCAGAAATATGCTAATGACTTCTCCAAGTAGGAGAGGAAAGGAATGTAACGCAATATCTCAAGCGAGTAATTGAGTAATTGAACTATATGACTCTGTAAATGACAAAATATGAGCGGAAGAATATGAGAGAAATACCAAAGTATATAGTTTTCGATGAATTCCATCCACCTGCAATATGTTCTATTGGCCTTCGTCAAGTGACACTACCATTTGTTGAAAGAAACACAACAATGGCCAGCAAATCAGTTTAACCAATCACGATCCAATTGACCGATGTAGATCGTCCGCCCTCGTGATGTCACAAAATATAAAAACCAATCAAGTGGACAGTGAAGCGGGGGAATTTAGGGAAATAACCAATCAAGGTATCTTAAATTTCCCCTGCTTCGTATAAGTCACGCCCATCTACAATGGTCAATTTAAACCAATTATAGTTCATCAGTATGATGTATTGCTATGTTGAAGATTGTTAATTATTGTTACTTGTCACCCATTAGCGTATATATATATATATATATATATATATATATATATAACATAAAATGATATATGTTCATAAATATATATATATATATATATATATATATATATATATATATATATGTATATATATATATATATATATATATATATATATATATATATATATATATATATATATATATATATATATATATATATATACATATATTATGTTTCCCATCTTGAATTGATCATCGCAGCGATGTCATTCAAATATTCGGAGATAATGTATAATATCATGTAATTTTCTTCAAATAATGAGAATATATGTGCAGTAAATTATAATCATGTATTCAAACTTGTATTCAAACTTGTATTCAAACTTGTATTCATACTTGTATTCGAACTTGTATTCTCAAACTTGTATTCAGTATCACATTTTCCATCAGCTTTGCCATATGAATGTCACATGGGAATACCCGATATACAAATCCCCAAGTCAAGACCTCTCTTCTGACTGTAGAATACGATTCGACTTGGAAATATCATTTGTTTAGTCATACACCTAATATGGTTACATAATCGAATTTATTCGACAAAGATGCATTGTCTTGACGTATCCCATCATTCTGAAGCTTCATCTTCAATAAATGTGATGATGCTGTCAAAAATTTAACCCCTGCATCAAAGCGTAACGCGATTTCAATATTTGCCAGATGATATTATGTGCTTGAACTTATAATAATCTGATATATATTCCCGATGATATTGTTAATTACGCTACTTCAGACAATTTAGCACACAAGTGTCATCGATATACTCTTCAAATGCATAGGAAACTCCATGTTATGATTCTATTATAGTATTTAATATATTCAATTCAATTTTTCCATTCCATTTTTCTTTATTTTTGGATGAGCGTAGCGAAGACTCAATTCCACTGTCCTTGAAAAATCGAATGTGTGTTTTTTTTTCGCGCTCTACAGGTCAAACAGAAATTCAGATCATGATGAAACTTGGCACACACATGAACCCCTATCTGACTTGATGTTGTATAGTTTTGAGGCAAAATCGGTTCAACAATTCCTGAGATACATCATTTTGAAGTTTTCAAAAAACCAATTTGAATAAGCCAGGCGGAAAAAATGACGAAGTGAATGTTCTCCGAAATTCTTCAAATTTTCACAGAACTCGAACAACATAATAATACACATTATTACGGACTTTTACGATAATCGGATGTGATGTTTCGGAGTAAAAAATTAAGAAATGCGATTTTTATTTATTTAATTACTTCATTTTTTTCATTCGCTCATTCATCAACGCGGAAACACATAACGCGTTTTCCTAGTGTAAAATACATAATATACTCAGGAAGTGAAATAATGTAGTATATAATTACAAAAAATGCGATATTCATTATTTTTATGGAAGTACTGGGTCACTGCCCCATTGATCCAGAATCTTATTGACCCGAATGATATAATTGTGAAATCGTATACATATTACAATGAATACACACATCTCTTAACTATACCGTAAATTAGCTCATTGATAATATCGGTACGATATCTATGTAGTCCGAGGTTATATAATATAAGTGCAAGATGGTTCACCAATAGATAATTTTCAAAATGAGGAGTGAATAACTCAAGTGCATCGATGGATTTCTTTTTCCAAATAAAATCCGATTATTATTAATTTTTCTATTTCCTTTTTTGGTGCCCTCGTGGTGCCCCGTCCAAACGATCGCATCTCTCATCCATAGCCTCAATTGGGAAACAATGATTTTGTATCAATGATATTAATCATAATGAATGTATTAATGATTTTGATTTTGTGTCGAGTTTCGATGTTATTAAAAAAAAATAAAAAATGATTACCCTCTTTCGTGAAACATGATACTCGTATAGGCCTATAACTTGAATAAGCTGTCGAATTGTTTGTTATACATTTGTATTATAGCCTCCAGTTATTTCTTTGTCCAGATGGATAAGGACCAATATAATACATATTTCATACCCTCCGAAGGCTTAATAAAATACAGAATACGAGACGTTCCGTATTTCTATTTCATTTTTATCTTCTCTTAATCTCTATCTCTTTTTTCTTTCGGACTTTTCTGTTGGAACGTTCAGAGCCACACTATACCCACCTCCCGTGGCGCACTTTTTAGTTCACCATTTCACTCGGTAGATGCTTCGCTTCAAAGCTAACATGGCGTTCTATTTTCGAAAAAGCAGATGCGTTTGACGTGAGTTGTTTGTTCGAAAATATGGCTTAAGTTGTTCGAACGGTCAGTGACAGACAACACAAACGTTAAACCTAGCAGAAGACTTGTGTTCGAGAAGAACGCATTTAACAAGATTGATCTCTCAAACGAATAAACCAGCAGCACTGTCACAAGCGTTTTGAAACGTCATTCAGAAGACCGGAGTTCACTATCTTGGTATTCAATTAGATTTCATACCGAGGTTATTTTCATTTTCAAAGTCGATTCTTTGAAATATCACGATTTAAGTTGTAACTCTTCGAATAATTCAACAATGAGAACAGATTCACACTTCGTATTCAATACAGTCTCTGCACAGTTTTAAATTCCATACAATTATCGGATGAGCGATGATTGATTGATTGTTTAATTGGATAAGCAAAATTTTGCCTACGAATATACACTTGCTCAGCTATTCCTGATGGTTGCATTTTGTGACCATTATAAAACTGACACATTCTTCCATCAGATAAACCTAATTTCACCAGTATGCCGCTTTGATACAAATAAATAATTTCCGTCATCTCGATTCACAACACAAATATCGTATTTTTCCCTGTTCGCATATGTTTTAACCATTTAGTTTCAATTTGGACTAATGTCAGTTGTTTGATAAGAAAATCGATAATATCTCAAGATCTGACGATATAATATCTCAAAATAAATCGAATTGTGTATGTAACACTGGATCCATGTTTTGTGACCATTATGAGTTTTAACCGAAGCATAAACAATCGTAGTGACTTTCCGGATGAACGTATTGTTGTGAAACTACCTTTCACCGTGCAGAGAAGTACCTCCTAAAATATTGTCGAGTCATAATAAACATTGACAATATTCTCACAAAATTAATAATCACTCTGGTGAGAACTTTTAGCTCCATGGAGACTGCAGGAGCCTTAATTAAGACAAGTTAGAAGCGTTTGCGCATTCTCAGTTGCGCACCGGTTTCAGATGTGACACTCCAGTCGCAAGCGTTGCCGCCATGTTCGGGACTATATTTGACCATAGATTACTAATATATTTGGTTTTACTGAAGGTCACCTTTTCTTCAGTCATACCATCTCAGAGAGTTGTGCCTGAGTAAACTTTGTATATTTTGAATCTTCTTATTGATTTGATAAAAACTACGTAGGGTCAATTTCATTCATTTGAACTCAGATATACCTACATACTTGTTGAACCTGTTTGTTAAAAATGCCAAGTTTGTTGAACCTAGGCCCACGATCCTTCGGCCACGTCCTCTTTATCGCATGAGATATTAATTTCACACTCATTAAAAATTCAAAATTCGTCCATTGCAACAAAAGAATATATACCAAAGAGCGTAATCTGTAATCTCGAAATTAATGACAAAAAGTTTTATAAAATGTTTTGACAAGTTTTGAGTCGAGTATGGGTTTCTACATTGCACGTTCTAATCCAGCGGCGAGGTCACAAGATATTTATCTTTCTTCTGCAATCCTGACATCTGGTGGTACTTATGAAGAAGCTTTTAGTTTGTATTATTGTCACGTCGCTTACGGTTTTTCGTGCGTTCAAGATTTAAAAAAATGGAAAATGTGGCGCCATTTTTCATGTCAAGTTAGTTGCGGTCTACGCCAGTTGGATAAGAGAATGAATAAAACCTATTGTGATTGATAATGGCTTCGTCTTCTTTCTGTTCATCTTGTGAATAATAGAGATGTTAAGATGTCTTGATATAAGAATGAGTTATTACGAGCGATAAGTCGAGACTTCAACGAATATATACCTCCGGCCGAATAACTTGAGTGCGGTGAATTTTATTTTCCATAGCTTCAACATGATCGCGTCGTTCAATGTTGCGGATTGAGATATTGGATTATATATTCATAATTGAAATCAGAAGGATATAATAATGTTGAATTGTTCTTATTTACTCTTTGCAATGAAAAAGTGACATAATATCTTTATTTCTCTATTTGAATGTGACGTATATTACTTGCAATTGGGAATTATTATCATTTACAATTCAAGTTGAATAGCCAGACCAATAGATGAAGATATACTTTACTTGACTCGAAATTGACTTGATATATGTTTTGACCAGTTTTTGCCTCGATGATGTATAATCTTGGAAAATATTATGATGACTGAGTTGTTATCCGAATGAGATTCGAAAAAATTCAATAAATCATTGATATTCAATGGATTGAGATGAATAACAATCATCTGGCTGATTTTTTACCGACATGATTTTTTCAACAATCGTTACTGAGCCAGTGCTCCCGCTTTGAGGAATGATATTCGCGAAGTCACCACACATCACGTTTTATGTGGCACTTAATATTTCCTAAATTCCATTGTGACCCGTAAAAATAATTCTCATTTTTGATGGAATTTGCTGAATTTCATCCATCAAGAATGGAAAATGGCCATTCAGATGGAAACTATTAAACAACGAAATTATCATCCGGATGATTTTTTTTATATATATAACATCGGAACTTATACGAAATCATTGTTTCCCAATCAAGGCAAGAGATGAGTAATAGGATCGTCAAGATAACACATGAAAACTTTCTGAATGAGGAGAGAGTCGTTAAACCCTACATGAGCCGAAACACCAATTGTCAGTCAATCTTCTTGAGTATATTTCTTCTGGTTGGTTTGTCATGATCACACACTATCGAGAGTAATTATGTGCATTGCCCAAAAAGTGGAATAATTTATCTTTGGTCTTGAATCGAGAAACATTTTCTAAGCTAATGTCTTCTGACTACTCGACTAAAACTGATAATACACAGAAAACACCCACTATGTTATCTCAAATTTTGACTATTCCTTGGAACTTCATTATATAACTATATATATATATTATATATATATATATATATATATATATATATATATATATATATATATATATATATATATATATAACTTTAATTTTCAAATTTTCAGATTATTTCACTTTATCGTCAGTGTTGTTGACACTGATTCATTACCTGAATGTAGATACTCTGGAACAAATTAGATGACCCGAGTTATGAATTGAATGTTGATGGGGGTCAATGTTATGAACATTCAGATGTATTCCAGCAAAACTTCTCCATGAATCAAATTTGTGTGTGAAATTAGAATTAGTTGGAATAAATATATTGTTACGCTGAAATATCATCATTTTTCAGCAGAGATTTCGTTGAATGAATACGGAGTGTGGTAATGAAATATCCTTCAATATACAATATGCAATATGCAATATACAATATACAATATACAATATACAATTTAAAATATACAATATACAATACACAATGAAGTATCCTTCAGTATTCGACAATTTTGGAATAATTGAAATAATTGTCTATAATATTATCAGTAGCATATATACATTTTTCATTTCAAAGGAATTTCTTTCAAACTGAAGAAAAAATATGTCTTGTTCAAAATAACTAATTTCAGGTCTATATAGTATTATTCCAGGACTCAGGTTTACTATTATAGTAATCTCTTATTATTTCTGCCTTTTTTTGTTGTACCATTTTGTTATTCATTTCGAAATCTTCAACAGAAATATCTTCTCAGAAAAATTTCATCCCATGACACATTTACAAAAATACTAGTATCTAAAGAATATCCAATATTTGAACATTCCTTCTCATTGCTTCCAGTGGAAATAGGGCGTGGCATTCGTCGAGTCTCACAAGGAAAATTTTATGGGGTTAATTTCAGTGAACACATAGTACGTTTTATTCGAAGAGTCTGGAACAGTTTTACGTATGGTTTTAAGTTGAACTGAATTACTTATTTAGCGGCCCAACATACGAAGAATATCCTCTCATAAATCTTGTTTTAAATCGTCTAGTTGAGTCAATAGACTCTAAAACAGTGTGCGCGAGGCATGTATAAATTATTCGAACCATATTTCACGACGCGAGAGGAACTCAGGCGAAACATTTTTGTAGATTGATTAAATTTGTAAATAGAACATTTCAACTTTATACGTGCTCAGATTGCTTGTTCATATTGTATTCTCTTTGTCATCATGAGCAATATATTACCTTATAATTTAGAAGACATGTTGAAGAAAATGAAGATAATTGCTTGTGACTTTGTGAATTAAATATCTGTGTTGGATTTTACTTGATGATATTTTATGATTTCCTCATTACTACTTTTTTTCTTTTTCATTCCCTCAGTTTTCATGAATAAATTGTATGATTCTATCATGTTGGCACTCCTATTCAATAATATGTGACTATATTATAAAATGATTGGATATTGAATTTAATATGCACACATATCTTGTATGATTCATTATATTCTTATGTACATATATATAAATATATATATATATATATATATATATATATATATATATATGTATGAATATATATATATATATATATATATATATATATATATATATATATATATATATATATATATCGAAATTAAAATTGTTTCCTTGATCCATATTCATGATAATAGAATATAATTCCGGTAATATCAAGTGAAATTTTTGATAAATAAAGGTTTTGATCAAATTAAAAAAAACTTCACTTGATACTACCGTAATTAAATTTTATTATCATATATATAAATATATATATATATATATATATATATATATATATATATATATATATATATATATATATATATATGTATATATATATATATATATATATATATATATATATATATATATATATATGTATATATATATATATATATATATATATATATATATATATATATATATATATATATATATATATATATATATATATGAAATCATCACATATATGTGTATCTCTCATTTTCATGTTAGCGTGAATAGGTATTGTGAGTGGGCCTACCTATTCACATAGCGGAATGGAAATCAAACCAATAATGAACTCTAATTGTATTCACGGAAGATATTCGTGGAAGATCGCCTACCAACATAACACACATGAATATCAGCTGAGTATTTTCGGGCTTTTATTATCATACCAATCGAAGTTTACAATAATGAACGCAACGATATCGTCAAAAAGCGTTACATCTTTCAAGTTCCCATCAGTCTTCATGTCAGTTTCACAATGATCAATTCGTAAATGAACTTCATTCTGGGAAAACTGGTGAATATTCATCTGATACATGTATCACTGAGCCTTAAATACACAACTTGAATACGTTTGATACTTTACAATTGCTATCCGGTTGGCATACGTATTTTCCATTTCATGTCCGTTAATTCACAGCCACACACACTATGATAATTTAAACCGTTCATGATGAACAAAACAGGTCCACAAACTTTCTATCTTTACATTCTGATTTATGTCATGCACATTTTAGTCGTATACAGTATTGTCTTTATATAAATGCGTCCTACAATATAGCCTAAAGAGAGTTAAATGTGGTGCCATACTGAAATAATTCAAAAGCTTTCCACCGTGCATGTTTATGAATGACTAATCCTATTTCCCTAATACCTTAATCCCTTTTCAAGTGATTTCAAACTAAATTTGTATAATATTATTTTCTATATACACTAGCGCTTCATGTGGCTAGATTAACAAGTTTCTAACTGAACAATAACACTGTAGTTCGGAGTGGAGAAACTGAGTTCTGTTTTATCGACCTGTTTTTGAAAGATGGTGAAGAAAATGTTGTAATTTTCTGAAAGTTAAACTGTTCAGGAAAGTTTTAATGGTGGTTTGGAAAATGAAAAAGTGATTTCAACTATAAATCAACTTATGTAGATTAGATTATGATTGGATCATTTTTATGTTCCATTTTTATTTTTGTGTAAACAACGAAGTAAGAATGGTTTGGAATGAATAAATAGGGTGGGCCCTACCCTATATACAATAGTTGTTCAATGGGTACACGAGAATCCAATTGAGAACATAAAGTTTTCTATACTTACACATTTTTTTGTTCTCTTGACAAATAATTTAATTCTCTTGACAATGAAAAATGATGTTTCATAATTGAAAATTTTATGTGAGAACATGTTGAATACACATTTTCATTCTAAAACACACAACATAAAGTTTTCTATACTCACACATTTTCTTGTTCTCTTGACAATGAATTTAATTCACTTGACAATAAAAAATAATGTTTCAAAATTGAAAATTTTATGTGAGAACATGATGAATACACATTTTTATTCTAAAACACACACTAAACAGTTACTTTCGGAAACATTTCATTATATTCTTCGCACAATACTAAATTCATACCGACGGCAGTTATCAGTAAAATTCATCGTTGAACCCAAAATAAATTAATGAATGCAGTGTTCAACATCTCAATGAACATGCATGAATGAATGAAATCAGACCCTTCATTATACTGAGACTGGTGAACTAGATGCTGCCTTGCTGAAGCGTCATTCAGAAGACCGGAGTACGATTCCCGCGAAGCAAAAATCAACTGGCATCAAGGTGAATACTAAAATGGCTCCTTGAAATTTTGTGACTCTCCTTTCAACTGATAGAAACAACTTATACACATTTTCATCTCATTCTTCATTCATCGACCCTCATGGATCTTGGTTACAATTGAAATGCGCAGTTGAACCCAATATGAATGAATGAAAGCCAATATATACTGTGAGCAAAGACTTTTGATACCGGAAATGAAAGAAATTCAACATGTATATAGTTAGTTGCTTTTGGTTAGTTGTTAATGACCGCATGAATCTCATCGTATTGCGCATCTTCACCGCATTTCCTCATCGTCGAAATCATTTGTGGCATCTACTCCGTATAAAATTATCGATCATAAAATTGTAGTGTATTGAAGTGTTTATGATCCGATTGATGTAATCAAAAGTTTCCGTAATAAGAATTTATCCCATGAATGAATATGATTTGAATAATCGTACAATATATATCGAACTTTAATATTGGTGGAGGTGCCAGGTTTTTTTTCATTTTTTTCTCATGAATCAACCGTTCGTACTATTTTTACAATGATTCGATAGGCCTGATGATGTTTATTTCCATGTATTTATTCTCCATTCATGAAAAAGAAGGAAAAATATTCAATATGGAACGTGTTTATGTGTTTCAAGAGATCAGGCCCTATATTTGTGTTCGCCCCTTGCATGTCTGCATACTGCAAGGTTTTGTCGAGCACGTTTTTTTGTACAACAGCTGCAAAATTGTGTTGCTAGAAATGCTGTGGTGAGAGACAGAATAGTTTGAATCCTCTTGTTCATAATTCAGCTCACAGTATTCGCTTCAAGGAGGTTACATCGGTCATGTTATAGGGCTTACATTATTTAGTTTTGTATTATTGCTATCCCTTCAGAGGCCTATAAATCGATATACACTCGCGGTCGCCTAAAATGTTTCCTTCCGAAATTTCAATGCCAATCAAACCTATACGCATATTTTACTGCTAATTTTATTACCGACTATGGGCCTAATATGGAGTTTGTACGTAGAGTTTTAGTGAGTAATATGTCAGTACATTTCACCAGAGATTATTCTTGAGATACGTTTATCGACCACTTCATGTGGCTATGAGTTCAAACTAGTGACAAGAATAATAATGAGAAGTACCAAATTTATATATTGTAATAGACATTTATATTAACTCATTGTGGGGCGCGTATATCGGAATTCCATCGTTAAATATTCCCTAACGTATATAACTTCTTTATTTGTTTGATAGCATGCGTGAGATGAGGTCGCATTCACAATGTTACATCAAGTTGATCCTGCATCTTCAATTTAGACTTGTAAAATGTTGGCTGATGGAATTTCAATGGCCAATCCATGGTGCGTCGATAACTTCTGTTCAAGCCGTCAGTTTGTGAACTACCAAGAGCAATATTTTCACGTGGAAGTCAACGTCAAACTCGAGACTCAACCAATCAGAGTGCAAGAAAGTTGTTATGTCCAAATTATCAACATCGGAGCCATTTTAAACCAACTATTATTCTTGTCTCGTCCGATTATTTTCATCCAGAATCAAGTTAGCTGGTTTTTATGATGATTAATTGATATTTTTGAAAGTTACATTTTGTAGATATCGTATTGGGCCGAAGGCTTATATTTCCTGTATTCGTCTACTCATGTGCATAGATCTGTGGATACAACAATATGTTGACTTTATTTAATTTCACGAATAGTGTAATGCAGCTCATAAGCTATAGTTATAACTTATTGTCGTTATAAGCTCGAAAGACTTGTCAATCGAGAGGTGATTCTTTTCAACAGTCTGACTGGAATTGGATTTGAATAGGATCTTCTGCCTTGATTATTGTGAAACAATTATTTCAATCGGACATTCAGATTTGAATGAACAGTCACATCTAACGTGAAATTGTGAATATGATTTCTGAATATCGAGTTGACAAATAGAGTTGAGCAAATAAGAGCCAGTTACCAAATTTTGGAGAACAGAATTTTTGTGAACGCGTTTGTAACCAGTTTACTAATGATATGGTCATAGTTGAATGAGAAGTTAACGCAACTCACAAATTGTTATTGCTTGTGAACCTCGGCCTACGTGGAGCAGTAAGTAATATTATGATCATAAGTTAGCATGAGTGAATGTTCGGGTTTAAAAGAGAATTGACATTTTACTACAGTTCAGTTCAATTTCGTTCAGTTTTTTCTCATTCCACACATTGTAAACAAGAATAATTACAGTTATCCAATCTATCGGATGAATAAATCTTAGTGAATTCAGTAAATCACAAGAAACAGTTTGATGATCAATAACTACTTCTTTTCATTTTATCGGGGTTCAACGACGTACTGTAATGATAACCAAGATGCATTGGTATCGGGTGGATCAATGTGATAATGAGATAATGAGACAAAGGTTTCTTGAGTAATGGGAGGGATAGAGGGGATGAAGTGGTCATGACATCTATTGTAGGAACCATTTCAGCATTCACCCAGTCTGAAGAGGGAAATTACAGATTGACTCTGTGAAGATAGACGGTGGTGAGAATCGAACCAACATCCATTATATCTCTAACCTCCTCGTCACACAAAGCAAGCACGTTAGTTCTGAGCTAACTAAGTAACTATTTACTTTGTGAGTATTTCATCAGTATCTATGTTGAGCAGATTTCTATGAAAGTAGTTTTGATAATTAGACGAGCTTTAGAGAGGATTCAATTTGACATACTGAAAAAAATTGGTGTTCGTTTTTATGTTTTTTTATGTTTTTTTGTCGGTTTTCCACAGGTCAAACGTCTACAGCTATCAAATTCAAACTTCTTTCGTTATGGTTCCTCATCTAGCTTAGATCTGTATAGTTTTGTGGCATTATCGTATGATAATTTTTTTTCTTATAATTTTTAGAAATTCCAAAAATACCCATTAGAAAACACGACGGAAAAAAAATTATTTTCAAAAAGAATGAAATTTCGCGTGAAGTTGAGTTACATTCTGATACACATTTCTGAAAACTTTCAGCTTGATCGGGTGAGCCATTTTAAAGAAAAACCATAAAATGTGCTAAATTGGTACCACTCGAAGCAGTTTTTACCCATTTCTAACTCAAATGTCACCCAATTGGCGAATGTAGGAAAAGTTTGGCAAAAAAGTCGACATACTATTACTATCCGCTCGTCTAACAACGCATATATGGCGTTTTCCTAATATATTGCCATTACCATTTTCCTCTGGACCGATCCGATCATGCTTCTACAAGGCAGTTGATAACAGAAGGCGTCGGGTGCTGAATATCAACAAGGCCGTGCATGTGTGTGCTGAACACGTCGCCGCATCAGGAAGACCGTGTGGATGACGACGCTCGGCTTCAGGGCCTTGTCAGACATGCTCGCTGCGGGGCCTTACACCGCTACACCGATAGCGTGCTAGATGTATGACTTGACTGGAGATTGTAAATACATGCTGATGGAAAGACGACAGTTGAATAGAGTCTCAATATTAGGTGGATTAGCAATGTTATGATGGAACTTGCGCATTTATTTGATGGATCTATATTATATTGAATGAATTTTTGTGGCTACTCTATAACCTCAGATCGATTAATACCGATATGAAAAATTCCCTATGGAAAAAATACCTCGAATTATTCAAACTCGTTCAAAACTATTCTCCAAAATGTTGTTTTGAAGTATCCTACACTTCAAGTTTGCATTAATTCAAGCAATGGAAAGTTTTCATGGAACGATATCAAAAGAGGAGAGTGTATTCATAATAATACGAATGATAATAAAATCCCTCTTGGGAACATCTCCTCTTTATCTTTTGTGAACGAAAAAACGTGTTACGTAGACTTATACCGCAACAAGAATGATAATTATTTCACACAATCATTTCAAATTCACTCGATCCATCCACTCTTTCTTTCAGTCTTGATCGCCACCCATCTTCTCCTCCTACATTCTTGTGTAGAACCAGTTTAATAATTCAACGCGCTAATGGTGGCAACCGTTAAGAGTTGGTTTACAAGTACGTATAATATGACATTATCGTATAACAACGATTAAACATTAATTTTGAGTTAAGAGCCCCACGAGAAGCAGTGATAAGAGGGTGAGCAACAAGCACGAAACTAGGCTCTTAGCATTATATACATATTCTGTGTGATATTTTGACGGAGATGAACGTGGAAAGTGAATGATGGAAGGGCATTAGAGAGACGCAATTCAGACGAAATGATGTCTTATCTAAGAGATAAGAAGATGAATGGTTGTTTACGTTTTTTTTATTATTGTTGAAAGGGTAGACTGTATAAATGTTGATGTCAAATGAGTTGAAAGGTTGTGTCAAAGAAAAGTTACGTCATTTCCTGTTTATATATATCTTTCACAATCACTAATCACCTCACGTGAGCTAATAATCGAATGATTCGAACCCAGCTAGAATGAACTGGTGTTAGTCGACATTGATCTCACTTCACACCTAACCGATTGTCGACTGATCTGAGAGAACCATAAGCAAACCAAGCAACTTGACCAAACTAAATCCAAACTAACGCAATGTAGCCGAATGTAACATGTCAAAATATTACCCATATCTACAGATAACCGAAGCGTACTCGACTATTCTACTACAGTATATTTTCAAAACCAAAACAATTGAATTGTAAAGATATCCGTATAAATACGAGTCAGAGTCTTTCTCACGGATTGAAATATATTCATCCCAAGACCGACATTTCATTAAGATGTGAACTATATATATATTCTCTTTCCATTCTCCATTCGGTTGTGGAAGTATTTGCTTATTAGTTTCACGTCTGTCGACGAGACTTACGTTGTGTTTACATTGAGAAGTATATTCTTCTAGCGAGATGTTCATCCATTAGCAATATTCTGGAGAATACGAACATCTGCGTTACTATTTGATTCAGAAATATAGCTATTGAAATGGCTAGATTCATAATTGTCATCGCTTCGCATCACTTTCTGTGATATCTGTCACAGTATGAGATTTGTAAAGTAAACTTCCACTTGGATGCAAATCACGAGTAATTTTCTTATATACTCACAATGATTCATTCCAAAAAATTCACTCTGCTGTATATAAATAAGAAGCAATTATGTATACAATAAAACTGGTTCGTGAAACGCCATAATTTCGCTGTGTGGTGCGTATGGATGTATGTTATAAAGTATTAGAGAATTCGTTCGATCGTGGAGTGTAGATCTGAAATGGGATCTAAATCAAATGAAACTTCTCGAAGATATATTCAAATAGAGAAAATTACTAGAGAAATTACTTTCTCTAAATCAGTCATAAGGTAATCCTCTCATATTTTGTCCCTGGCATATTTTCATGAGTTTCATTAGAATGTATTTTTCTCGTCTATGTCTAGACGAATAGTGAAATAATAGTGAAAGAATAGTACAATAAATACTAATAATAGAATAGAATGAAATAAAAATAAATAGAATAGAATAGTAAATAATAAAATAGAATGGAATAGAATAGTAAAAGTAAAATCACCCCGGAACATACTGATTCAGAAAGTCAAGTCGAATCAACTGTGGATTCTAGTGACACGTATCGTACTCAAGGTTTTTGAACTCCATTCGTCTATAACCCCTTGATTCGTACACCAAAATTAACAAGCTGTTGGTGAGGTCATTTAGGAAACAGAAATCATCATCATCATCGATCATGTGTCATCACTATCATCATCACCCTTATCATCTTTATTCATATATCATCATAATCATCACCACCATTTAATGCTATAGATGAAATTATGAAGCAATTTCATTCTTTATCCTATGGAGTTGAGTACGGGCGAATAAAATGTCGAAAATCGATTTTTTGCGACATGTGAATTTGATAAAACAATAATTGATAATCTCTCAAGTTGTCTTATGATGGTTGAATATTTAATCATTATACTTGATTGAACGGGATTATTCAATGATTGCTGAACGAATTACAACAAACGTGAACGAAACGGAACGGAAAGGAACGAAACTTTAAGTTTACTCAACGGGAATTTGTATCTCTCTTCACTCGTGTCCACCATTGTGTACTGGAGTATATATTCGATAGAAATGCCGAATCATTCAGCAAAGCACACTTGCGGTCAATAAACTGATCGTCATTGAAGTAACATTATTGGATGAGCGAAACGAAGACTCAATATCACCATACTCGAAAAAAGTGCCTCTTTTTTGTTGTATTTTTTGTTATTCGCGCTCCAAAGTTCAAATAAAAATTCAAAATAAGTTGAAACTTGGCATACACAAGTGTACTTATTTAATTATATACTGTGTAGTTTTGAGGTGCAACCAAACAAACCATTTGTGAGAAATCTCATTTCAAAGTTTTCAAAAATCCCGTAAGAATAACAGAGAGGAGAAAAATCGTGAAAAATATTTCTTTCGATATAGGCCTAATTCAAATTATCAGGGAATTTTAACATGGTAATGATACATATTATTACGAACTTTCACTCAAATCGAATCATCCTTCTTGATGTGAAAAAACATATAATATGATGTTTTTAAATCACTCAAAGCTTAAAATACCGATTAAATCCAAGCAACAGATATCACCAATGAATTGAAAACGATTAGAACAAAGCCTTCCCCATATCATAGAAATTAATTGGGAAATGGGATGGCAGTGACTTAATTGCTTGGATCTCAAGGTGGATATATATAATAACCAATCAAAGATAAGATGATATGTCCTGGCTGATCCATCAAAGCGGAAACACATAACGCGTTTTCCCAGAAAATTACATACTGATCAAAATGTACTGATGATGAAGCACATGCAGTGACTGGCAAGAATACGCTTTGACGAACATTACATACATACGCCTTGAAAGTACAGTCTTCATAGAAGTGTCAAGAACGAAAAGTGCGTTCAGTCCATATTAATTCCGAGTAAAAACATTTTGTGTGGCTGCGAGTGTATCTCTAGAATTGCAGATAACGTATTTTGAACAAGGCGTGTGCACTTTGCTAAGAATTGAATTATGTTTCAATTGGACTTTGAATGGATACATTTCACACGAGAAGAATGTGAAAAGATCTATTATTTTCTTCTTGACAGATATGTGACAAGTTTCACTAAAAAATAGAGGGAAATACAACCAGTTTACAGGACAGTACGTTTCCCATGTTCTTTTTCCCGAATACGAATACACTGGAATAATTTTGCGACGGACGACAGCAGAACATTTCCTCTTATCATTTGTTGATATCTTAGTTGATTCAACTTCAGATCTATCATTATGATTATTGTCATATATGAATATACTTGTATATATATATATGTATATATATATATATATATATATATATATATATATATATATATATATATATATATATATACATATATATATATATATATATATATATATACATATATATATATATATATATATATATATATATATATATAAATATATATATATATATATAAATATATATATAAATAAATATATATATATATATATATATATATATATATATAAATATACATACATTTATGTATATATATATATATATATATATATATATATTATATACGGATATATGTACATATATATATATATATATATATATATATATATATATATATATATAAATATATGTATATATATATATATATATATATATATATATATATATATATATATATATATATATATATATATGTATATATATATGTATATATATATATATATATATATATATATATATATATATATATATATATATATATATATATATGTATATATATATATATATATATATATATATATATAAATATATATATATATATATATATATATATATATATATATATTATATATACATCTTGGTTCTACAAATAGTATGCCGGAGATGATCAAAGAAGTGGGGTGGAAGTAACGTCAAAAGAGGAGGCAGAGAATATGACCATCTGATATTCAGGCCTAGTGGGCATATGCAGGATGTCAAGAATGGGAAGAAGTGATTTGACATCAAAGGAATAAAAATGAAACGAAGTAATCGAATTACGAAGAGGTAGCGGTTCTTGCATTTGGTGCTCTTATATTGGCAATCTTACAACGCTTATGTTACGTTTTTCTAGTCATATCTCCATCATTATCATCATTATTTCCAGTATCACGCTAGAATATAGATAATAGATCTATATATTCATATGATATGCATGCTTCATTTCAATCTTAATTATTGTGAACATTGTTCAGCGCTTATTGATGTTTTCCATAGTTCCTTTCATTAAATTATACATATGTATTCTGTAATTTTGTTCAGTATCCTGTATAGAAACATAGTTTCAGAAACCTGCTAGTTCACTGAGAAAACTTCACTTTGCTTGTTTAATGTAAAACAGGACATTATAAAGAAATATTAAATAATATTAAATTAAATAATATTGATATTAAATTAATTCTCAGATCAAACACATCATCTTGAAGCAATCATGCTCTGATCAGATAGATATTATAGATATTGTCCATGATATTAATTTGATCCATATATTGTGTGATTTATTTGGTGAGATGTTTTTATACTCCAACTGAACAGCTATCTTACAGCTGAGTATATCAATCTCATCGTTATAGCGAAAAGATATTCAGTCAATTGAATTTGTGATTATTATGCAAGTATATGCAATTTGGGTGATTCGTTAGTCGAACACAAAGTGATGAAATAAATTATATATCATCCAACATGAAGAGTGCTGATATTTTTCTCGACGACCAAAACGACAACCACTACAATTTTGTGACGTATCCAGATGACTGGAGATTTCTTACTCTCTCTTACTCTCCATATCACTCCTCCTCTCACTCCATATATATATATATATATATATATATATATATATATATATATATATATATATATATATATATATATATATATATATATATATATATGTATATATATATATATATATATATATATATATATACATATATATATATATATATATATATATATTTATATATATATATATATGTATCACACTCTATATATCTCTCTCTCTCTCTTTCGATCTGTCTCTCCCAACACCCAATCCACTTCTCTGGTAGAAAGAACGTCCACAGTCTTTACTCACCCTCCAACGAATTCAATCTCTTCGTTTGTCCAGTATTTAACTGTTTATTCAAATAACGTTAAAAGAGGTTGTTTATGCAATCGCTGCGTCGTCATCTTCCAATTTCCGTCAAGTACGCTTTGTGCGTCATACTCATCCCACTGTCTCGATGTTCTGTGTTCGACAATCAAATATTCACCGTCTTTTGTTCCTTCAGTTTTCACCGGTTTCCCTTCAGTTTCCTTCAGAAGTCTCAGCGTGAACTACGCGACGTCGTTTGATGAAGATAAGAATGTGTTATTCATCTTTCTCTATTTGCCAGCTATGTTCAGTTTCAAGCAGGAATGGAGAGAGAGAGAGAGAGAGATAGAGAGAGAGAGAGAGAGAGAGAGAGAGAGAGAGAGAGAGGTGAACAACCGGAGTATATTTGAAGTCCAAATTATTACCAGGCAAATACTTGACTCGCGATGCGGAGGGGGGATTGTGGAAACGGCGGAAGGAGGGGAGGTGAGGATGGAGGAATTGTGAAGAAAAGCGAGGAAATTTGTCGAGTACCCTTTTTCAGTTGCTGATGAGAAAGAATTCTCATCCCCGCCTCGCCGTTCCCAACCGCACATAACCAAAGAACAATCAACGCTTACAAAAGACCCGGCTTCGAGACTCGACGACGTTTCGTCGGAGAGTTATGGTAATTTGTTCGTCACGTGATCTCAATCTACAATAAGGGTAGTGGAGGGTGAAACCAATCAGATAATGCTTGAGAAACGAAGACGTATTGATTGGTTGTGACGAGGGTTCAAGAAATTTCATACGCATGTAATAAAATCAAGTGGCTTCTGTTGACAAAGGGTGCCATTGTCGTGCAAGAGAGAGAAGATTCAATAAACTTTCGTCAATATCACATTAAGAATTAAAGATTGATGAACTAAACCAAACACCAAGCTGGAAGAAGATTATATCTGACTTCATTACTTTGGTTCTATTTGTATGAGATACTTATGGCCATTGATGAAAATATAATTTAAATATACAAATGAAATATCACATTGTGAAATTATCATGTGAATGATCATAATAATAATACTAATATATTTTTTTATTTGCAAAAACTTTCTACAATTGTATTACTCTTCAATTCAAGATGAATTCTATGAATGGTGTATATATACACTGAAAGTATATAGAATAGTTGATTGGCTGACTGATTTTGAATTCGAAAACTTATCAAATAGATGAATATAAGAGAATATGTCCTCATAAACCAAATACCAACCTTCTCTTCATCATACTCAATAAATCCAAAACTCTGTATTTGCTACACAGTTATTTCCGTTTTGAAGAGATAGGTAAACCTGCATATTACCTCCAATAATAGCATTGATAAAAACTTACTATTTCAAATGTGAACTTGTGTGTCATCACTTGGGTCATCATAATCAATTAAATGCGTATACTATAACTAATTTCCATTTTATTCAAAATATATTGATCCTTCATTCAATAGTTTATTGGATGAGCAAAGCGAAGACTTAATTTCACCAAACCCGAAAATAAAAGTACTTTTTTGTTGTTTTTTTCGCGCTCCACAGGTCAGACAAAAATGCAAAATCAGTTGAAACTTAGCACACACAAGTATCCTTATCCAATTCGATACTGTATAGTTTTGAGGCGTGATCGGTTGTACCACTCCTGAGAAAACTCATTTCAAAGTTTTCAAAAATCCCGTAAGAATAACCCAGAGAAAAAAAATGCATGGAATTTATTAATTTGATTGATAATTTGCTATATTGATGCTCTTATAAGGCTGAAATAGATATATGCTATTACTTGCTTCTATTCCGGACAGACAATTTGATGACGTGATCTAAATGTCTAGAAGTGATCTATCTATGAATGAGTATAAGCTTAGAAATGTCACAACACTATTGACGTCTTGTTCCCAATGAAGACTGTCAAACATTGAACTCGTAAGTGCCTCAGACCGTAAGAACAATAACTCGGAGAAATATTCCACCATCGAAACTGATCGAGAAACGTATCCCATTAGAAGTTCTCATACAACGTCGACTTGCTCATTCTGACTCGTCATTGACGCGCTATTGGAGCGTATTATTCGGAATTCTTTGCTCACGAATCGATAATAATTGAAGGGTGAGATTAAAGGTCTGTGACAATTTCCTGCCGTTATTGAGAATATCACGGATGACGTCACAGAGTCAAGATTTGAACGAAAAAGTTGAAGATGTAGACGATCATTTGCAGGAGTTTTTTTCGTGAAACGTGTCTGTGAGGTACACGCGTAGACATTCTGTGCATTTTTTTTTTCATTTCTAAATACAAAATAGTTCTCTGAGTACTTATGATCGACTTTCATTCAATATGAATTGATTCATTTTTGCAAAGTAGTACAAAATGAAAAAATACAGTATATTGTGAGCCATAATGTTGTAGATCAGTGATCTAAACATATATATATATATATATATATATATATATATATATATATATATATATATATATATATATATATATATATATATATATACAAATATATATATATATATATATATATATATATATATATATATATATATATATATATATATACATATATATATATAGATATATATATATATATAACTATATATATAAATATATATATATATATACATATATATACATATTTATATATATATATATATATATATATATATATATATATATATATATATGAATATATGAATATATATATAAATATATATATATGAATATATATATATATATATATATATATATATATATATATATATATATATATATATATTCATATATATATATATATATATATATATGAATATATATATATATATATATATATATATATATATATATATGAATATATATATATATATATATATATATATATATATATATATATATATATATATATAAAGAGATAGAGAGAGAGAGAGAGAGAGAGAGAGATATGATGCAGTTAAAAACAATACAAATACCCATTCGTTTTTGGTAAACAGACTGACACACGATTTTGATCACATATTTGAATCATCAAGATAATATAAGTTACTTGCGATATAATAGGTGCTACTATGAATCACTCAGCAATGTAATGAAGCATAATTTACATTACGTATTTCTGTTTTCTGTATAAGTGTCTGCTGCATACAGCTGTCTACACTTAGACCTGATTCTAAATGAATTTCTGAACGAAGATAGTTCCTCCTATCAACTTGAGATCGGTATGTTGAGGGATTTGGACGATACATTGTTACTGTTATATTTCAACACGGTTGGATGAGAAGTTGAACCAAGATAAAACAGAGGCTTTTGTTCAGGGAAGATGGAGAATTTCACAATTGGGATTTGGAATACCATTTTCGTATTCTAAATAATAATATAAAGATTCCAACTTATCTCAAAAATGCATTTTATCAAAACAAAAAAATGTTTTTTCTCGCTATGTATATAGAATGAATGGATATATGAAATACCACAGAGTTCCCTCAAACACCGAATTCAGGATATTTAAATGAAAATTCGTCGGTTTATTTTTTTGCCTCTCCTTTTGTCGCCGAGTTCCGAGGGTTGCATACCGTCACGGCGGGATATCTTATTGGATTTGGCATTGGTAAAAAGAAGGAGAGTGTAAGGAGAGACGGAGAAAATGGTCTCGTCGTCTGACTGTATGCTGCGGCATGCAGAGAGCAGTCAAGTGTGAATGGTTTATATATTAAAAAGGAAAACTTTTTTATTTAATACGTTCGTCATATATGAAAAGAGTCGATCAAGTAGGAATCTAGTTCACTTCCTTTATCGACTCGAATGAAAGAGCTGCGCGTGGTTTGTTTTTCATTGTAGTACAATATCATCTCACTCAGTTTGCATGCCCACTAACGTGAATGAATCGAGTTATACAAGTATGGTCCTTGCCTATTATTGAAAGTAGATGAGTAAATAAAATACCGTCATAAAAACTGCGAGAAGCAGACAAAATATATGGTTGTCTGGTGACGAATGGTTATCCTTCCATGTTCGTAATGGTTGATTGAATGCCTGAATCAAAATCTGGAAAAATTCGAAGTGGTAAGCCATTTTTGCAGCGCAAAGTTGTAATTCTGCATTCGTATGCTTGACTGGAAACTAATTATAAAGTAAAAAGATAATAATCAAACCGTTTTGAAAACTGTTGTACATAAGTTTTGATACTAAACGTACAACAAAGGTGATATCTCCCATCAAACTCAAATGACAGACTTTATACCGGATAGTGCGCCACTGTAGTCTTATTGGCTGGTAAGGTTGGTACTAAAAGTAGACGTACCAATTTCAGCGTTGATAAACCTCGTATGTGTAGCTGATTTAGTAA
Source organism: Brachyptera risi (assembly GCA_964007535.1). Classification (NCBI taxonomy): domain Eukaryota; kingdom Metazoa; phylum Arthropoda; class Insecta; order Plecoptera; family Taeniopterygidae; genus Brachyptera; species Brachyptera risi. The sequence goes on along the minus strand of OZ023331.1, from coordinate 26,994,086 downwards.
CAGTGAAGAGTTGATATTTATCACAGGAGACATTCCGTCCTAGTTCTGCCGTCAACAAGATTTATCGCTGACGTGAATTAAAAAGAGCAAGAAATTCTGGAGGAAAAGTTGTCTTATTTACGACATTTTCATGGTGTTCCGTTTTGCTTGAGATTTTTACTTGAATAACATTGTTATTGTCATTGTCATTGTGATTTTCACTTTAATAACATTGTATTTTGTAATTGTGTGAAATGAGCCATAATGAACGCGCTCACCACATTGCTAAACATTTTACTAAGTTCTAGTATTGGAGTATTCAAGAGAATGAACGTTCATTCATACATAAATATATATAACAGCTGTTCGAATTGTATTCCTTAACTCATTGATACGTTGATTCAAATTGAAATTGATCATTTTTCCTTGAAGTACTATGTGCGAAAGATGCAACATTGTCATCCTTGGCATTTGAGTAACAATGGCTTTGTGTCAAGTTTTCGATGTTATTGACGATAAAAAAATAGTTTTCACCAAATCAAATTCTATATCAAAAATGATTCTCCACATTTGTCTATCTAGTTCATGGGGTCACTGAAGGGCGTATACCAGAATAAAGTCGACTCGGTTGTGTGTGACATAGGCTTTGGATACTTATGAATGGATGGTGGTAAAATATGGTTATGGTCAGGTAGGACACTCAAACCCATATCACACAACCGAGTCGACTTTATTCCAGTATACGCTCTTCAGGTGCCCCCAGCCTATCATATCCAGTTCCTCATAACTAATATCAATGTTCTGATGAACTTGACTCCTCTAAAACTCATAACTTCATGTTAGGAATAATGATTAATGTTTTTTTTCCTTCTTGTTTCAGGTAAGAATCGTATTTGCAAGTTCGTTAACCAGAAGACATACAGCGTTCCATCTTTGATGACCCATGTGAGCAAACCCATATTACTTCTTCTTATATTAAGGTGGCTTTAGGTAGTGAGGCCACCTCGGGTATTAAGGCCACTCGCTTGTATATTCGATGCGTTTAAATTTTTCAAAGTTTTGACGCTATATTATGATTTCTTGACTCCATCCGAGGAAAATGGTATAGATTTTATGTTTATATAGCTTGAAAATTGCGCCTTCTACATTCGATTGTCCATCAGATATCAGATTCTGAACACGCTGACCTAATATTTGGTTAGTACTAGAATGAACATTCAATATATCTAAATGTATCAGGTTTGAATAAATTCATATTAATATTCAAAAAAATTCAGAGGAAATCTATCAGTTATGACATATTTTCATTCGGATGGTTATTTTTATTTTAAATAATAAATGATTGGCCTTATTACCCTCACACGCTTCGATGAGGTCACTTCGCAGACTTTATTGTAACATTTTGGGGGGGAGTGAAAAAATGATAAAAACGATGAAACTTATTAATTCCATGTGAATAAATGTCATGCCATTGTTGTCCTGAATTTTCAGGTTAATATCTTATCCCTGTGACTCAAAAAAAGGCTCTCAAGGTGACTTTATTACCTGAACCTACCTTATATGTTCATGAAAAACATTCTCATCTTGAGAATAATATACTCGAATAGCCATTTTTGAGGATTCCATACAACATTAACTGAGAGTAGGTTGGATGTGAGAAGCCTATTTGCATTTGCATGAAATGTCGATAGACAGAAATGAATCCAAACCTGATTTTTTATTCCGTCACTTCCTGTCACCACGTTCTCTTATCACCCAAGAATCCAGATTCTACCAGAAACTTGATGACAAGAGCGCGAAAAACACTTACTTCTTGACGAGGAAGAAAACGTTCCTAAATCGAGTGGGAGAAAGTTGATGGAAATTTGAATAGACTTTTGGCGGTTCGCCAGCCAGTGTGTCTTAGCTGGTGTAATCGGCCCTTCATATCGACCGAGCCACCGAAGACATGCGGACGCTATGTAGCCTCGTACTCGTCACTAAAACGTCTTCCGCTAATGGATCACTGGGTTTGAGACTTTTGAGTGCTGCTGAAAGGGTTGCCTTCCCTCAACCACTCTTTTGATGAAATTCATCATGTTCGTTGAGGAGGGGTGGGGAAGGGGTAAATATGAACATGAAATGGTTAATAATTGATATCGCATTAGTGGTCTAAAACCATACTCGACGAGAAAGAAGGAGAAAATGGTTTGTCGTGGAACGATTCTGAAAAATGGATGAATTCAAAAGTGGAAAAGATGAAAAAGTGAGGAAATGGTGGAAAATCGATATTTTCATGATCTTGAGTTCATTGATTATTAACAATCATATTGTTGGGTTTATTCAACATTTTGAGAGAAAATGTACAGAGCATGCTCACAATATCAGTACGCTTGATCAGTCAAGTCACTAAATATAGCCAGTAATAATGTAAACTGGTGAGTGTACAGTTTCCATTTCCTTTTTTTTAATACAATAGCCTTTTTCCTTTGTCGATCACAGAATTGAACTTTTTGTATGGTATAGCTAGTTCAGAGTAGTTTACAGTGAAATGGAACCCGCCATTGATTAAAGAGTGCACGTAAATGTCCTCATGACAAACGAACGCTCATTCGTGATACTGAATATTAAAATAATGATATAGTCTGAATAATACCTCCTGTCCGATGGTAAAACTTCACCAAAATGATTCACTGACCATGCACAGGAATACATGCAGGCCTTTATGATCTCACAATTCACATAACCTTCGAATATATACTGTTTGGGTCACTACCTTCAAATATTGCGTCATTCCTTCTCACTTACACCGTGAGTACACTTATTACTCGACATTTCAAGCAAGAGTAAGAAAGCGCACACCTTTCACTCTGGATCACTCTACTTGATGCAAAAAAACTTCCATCGTGTGATTCATCATTTTACCCAATGACAAACGAACGGTCAACGAAAGAACATAATTTTTTTTTTTTTCAATAACATCGAAACTTGATACAAAATCATTGTTCCCCAATTGAAGCTATGGATGAAAGGTAGGATCGTTTGGACGGGGTATCACAAGGGCGATCTTACCACCCCATAATCAAAGAACATAATCAGTTATAATACGATTGAGTGAAACGAACACACATATTTAGTTGTTTCATCAAATGTTCGTTATGGTACTGTTGAGTAAACCGTACCTTACAGATTTCAACGCTGACAACTCTCTCTCTCTAGAAGCCAACCAAACCCCTTCATTATAATTAATTAACGAGGTATGTGCACTCAATTATTGTGAACCGAAAAGTCTTCACCGTCTCGAGGTTTTACAGTGGCAAACTGCTTATATCAGAATCATTCTCACATTATTTCTCATTTTTCATGCTTGATTAGAAGGATGCACAGATGTCATGCACTACTTATCGTGAAGAAGTATGAAGTAACCGGTCGTGGTCGGATGGTATGGTACCAATCTGGTATTCACTTCACAACCAAGAGAAACGGTACATCCTAGGCAGAGTGGGCGACCGAGATTTGACCCCCCCCCCCTCCCAAGTACTTATGAAAGTTCATTCCGAGCCCTCATACTGATCTCCCTTTCTCATTATGAATGAAATAACAATACAATAATATATAGGCCTAATATAATTAAATCTATATGGAAAATATATTTACTTACAAATTGGTCTTATTTCTCTCATGAATCGAAAATAGTTGACCAAGATACCTTCGAGCCACAAATTACCCATTCATACCAAGTTCACTTGAAACTTCAATATTGATAGTTATTTGTGTCGAACACGAGTTTCACGTCTAGATTCCGTCGCTTCACCTCATAGTTCATTTGGCCCGTGTAACCACCTTCTATGAGCATATTAAGACAAACTATCTTCAAGTTCGGGCATTGATGAATCAAATATCTTATCGTGTTCAAACTTACAGACTCACGTGAAAACCTTGTCTTCTGCATTACAATAAGTTTCATCAGATTCCTCACCGGCACTTCAAGTAGTAAATTGTAGAACATTACATTGAAACTAGAGTCTTCTTCACCGTCAAAGACCCCCACGTAGGAACCATCCATGAAGATACTTTGAATATGTGTTGAATTCTTCAATATTAGTGGCAGTAGGTTCTTATGCCATGTACTGCATATGGTGATGTGTTCCAATTTCGTGAAAATCTTCTTTGATACGGTTGGCAGTATTTTTCTTAAAGATATGTTAGCGGTTAAATTCAATGATTTTAATTTCGGACAGCAAATACCGATATGCAAAACGTCCTCCAAATGTAAATTCGATTCGATAGTGCTACTCTCTTCGAATATGCCTATGATTCTTTTCAATTCCAAATGCAGTTTTGTCAAGTGGACACCCTTGATTTCTAGTAAATCTCTCATTGATTGATCAAATTTGAAATCTCCCAATGTTAAACTCACAATTTTTAGCTTTGATTCCGTCAATAATTCGAGCATCAATGTTCTTTCACTGGGTTCTAGATCTGACGTCCATATCGTTAAACTTTGTAGATTAGGACATAATCTCAAAACGTTCTCCAAGTGTTCAAATCTACAATCATCTTGATCGATTCTTCTAATTGGCAATGATTCAATATCATTCATATCATGACTTAAAATACTTCCCATATCATTATAATTAATATACACAAGTTTTGGCAGTGCCTTGACAAGAAATCTGATCCCACTGTCTGTTGTTTTCAAAGGGAATGAAACTAGAGTCTCTTTTTGATCCATACGAACTTCCTTCAGCGTTTTACATTGAGATAAATAAAATAATCCTGAGTCAGTGACGGTTTTCTTCCAGTTTACTGTACTCTGTTTTCCGGAACGTATGTGAATACGTAATAAATTCGAACACGTTCTGCTGACAACTTTCAATATTTTGTCCGAACACACGAAATCCAGATTCAAATCAGTGATATTTATTAGTTTGGCGATATGTGTGGTCCAGAATGAATGAATCGGTTCTTCGAGCATATTCAATGTTGGGCGTTTTTGTGCGTGAAATCTTTTCAAATTTCGATGAATGAAAAAGGCGTAGTTTATGCGGGTATCATTTTTGGACATGAGAGAGTTACAGGAAGTGTGTTTCCACTTTTGGTAGATGTCATCGAACACAGATATTGGCACGTTCTTGAGAAAAAAATCTTGAAGGTATTGGACACTTTTACAACACGATTCTTCGTTAAAATTACCGAAACATCTTTCAATATTCTCACATGTTTTGGAAATCAATGTTACTATATCATTCAAACAGAGACTGTACAGCGTTTGAGGTAGGCGCTTTGGAGACATCTTGTTCACGGTGAGAATCTTGATAAAAAAAAACACTAAAAAACTTTTATGAATATGATGTCATTTCCTTTCAAAATGATGATAACTATAAATAAATTATTGCGAAACTTCCACCATTTATATCAAACTTTTGGAATTTTATCACTGCTTCTTGGGTTTGAAATGGTTAGAAATGTCAATCTTCAAGTAAATACCCGACTCAATCTACATGCTATGGACCACGGTCCATATGAACAATTACTTCCTCGAAAATATTTGGTCTCATATGACTAAATTCCAAAGAGTTGTTGTGTAAAAGACATCTCAATTATCATCAACTATATGAAAATATTTCAAAAAATCATATTTCCTGATTGAAAGATTTCACATCGTTACATTTCATTGCATCGCTTGGAAGATTTTCATCTTCAAACTGAATCTTTTGATATGAAATTGATAAGATCCACCTGATATCTATCCTGTTGCTGTGAGTTCTGAAGTAGAGTAAGTTATATTCCAACAATTCATGAAACACACATTTAATATAACTTACGTTCTCAGTATTTATATTCATAGAGAACTTGTTGTGAATAGAATGCTCAATACTACTTGTGAAACGAATGGCAAGTTTCAGTTGAACTATCAACGCTTCGAAAATTCAGATTTTTGTTACATTCCTCGAGAATTATAAGCTGATCTATCCCTTATCGATCTACCATTTATTCTAGATGATTCAAAATACCATATAAAAATAAATAACTGTGAAACACTCAACATCTAACACCTGCTTGAATCAATTATCTGACCTCAGCTGCGCTGAAAATTTACAAACATTGGGAGAAAAAACAACTTCGAATTTTGTCATCAGGACCCCTATTCACTAACTTTTCAAACAGTGAGATGAGACCGTCTCACTGTGAGATGAGACGGTCTCATCTTACTGTTTCAAAAGTTAGTGAATAGAGGTCCAGTACGAGTTCATTATATAACTCATAGGAAAAATTGTTCAACACAATCAATATGGTTATGCTTTCACATGGCTGGATGTTATCAGAGTGGGAATCATAATGATTGTGTTGAATCTATTCAATTAGTGTAAACTGTCAACACAAAATTCGAGAAAGATCATTAACGTAGACACTCTTTCGAAGTTTTATGAAAATTCCAAAATGTGAATGTATATAAATGAAAAGTTTCCGCTATGTAAAACGGAAAATACATTAATTATATTTACTATAATGTAATAGACGAAAGCTGTCAGAATCTATTGACATATACGATCATGCGTCATTAGACACGAAAAGTTCACGCATCACGGCGATTCATTTATCATTATTAACAAGAAAAATAATTTTGAAAATATCATGTTCATTTTCTGTGATTAATGACATTTCTGTACGAATGTTACATGAGATACACTGTCTCCATAATCATAGCACATATTGCATATTTGCTCGGATTTATTTTCGTTACTGATCATGAAACAACTTCATATACACTTTATGAATTCGTGAATGATGTTCCTGAATGAGCTATTTATAATACATACTAATGAAACTTGAATGTTTTTGACAACGCATTATTCTATAAAATAATATATGTTGGGTGAATAGTGATGATTGTGAAGCATGAGAATAAGATCAGTGTTTATGCTGTGGGATTCGAAGAAGAAATGCATGATAAATCACACTATCAGTGTATGAGTGTTTGCTTGCATGTTCGATTAATCTATTATCAGTTATTAAAATCCATCGGCGATATGTTCATAGTGATTTATATGATCGCATGCAAAGATTTTGATGTTCTTTAAAACTTTGAAAGTTGTTTTCCTTATATAATACGTCCAAAAAAAGGGGTTTGAACCATTCTTTTTCCATTATTCCAATCAAACAATTTTATGTATGATTGAGATTGAATAGTGAATAAAATAATGAGATACGAAATAGTTTATCAGTCAAAGCTGAAATAATTAGACGCGTTTCTAACAATGATTTTCTACGTACTATTTTGAGAGAAAAAAGGTACAATCTCAAAAACTACATCAGCCGACTATAAACTTAGGCCTACTATTAAAAATCACTCTTCACATTTCAATATGATCGTTTTTTCTTTATATTGGAATCCTTGAATAAGGGCCAGAAAGGATAATTCCTCCAACCCTTGAGTGCTTTTAAAGTCTTTTCCATCTGGCAAATCTTTTACCGTAGCGACATTTCTAAATGTGGTATCTAAGATTGAGATATGGAAATGGCCGTCATGGCATGTTAAGCCCTTGGAACGTGAGTTCTTATCGGAATCATTTGAAATGTCCCCCGTGAAATGGCTAGTTGAGCCTTCGAATGATTTGAACAGTGTTGCCATGGTGATGGTGGCGCAGGAGAAGATGTGGGAAGAAAGTATGCGGAGGAAAAACATGAAAATTTACCTTTAGCTATAATCGCCAAGGTATTCACATTGGCTTGAATTTGAATGTGTTCATTTTGAGCCATCAATTCGAATACAAGTACAACTAGTGATTGTGATTGGATCGGCTGAAATATTTTGTTGGTAAATTATTGGGATTGAAACAAGTTTGAATTGAAAATTACTCAATCCTCAGTATTTGGTTAGTACGTTTTAAACGCTCCACGATATTGAAAATTGTGATATGAACAAGAGGCACAGAGAGGTAAAAAATGATAGGAGGGTTATTGTTCTCCCTTGTGTTCTTACATTTTTCGAAAAATATAAAAATATTCGAGAACGTAGGTCCAACTATTCTAGCAATATAGGAATAACCACCGATTAATTTTATGATTCGATCGATTAAGATATCATCTCAGGTACCCATTCTGGTTTTTCTCTAAAACAATTTCAATGTACGATTGATCTCCTTTAACTACCATTGGGCAGTGTCTATTACCACCCTACCGGACTCGAAATGGTCTCGCTGAATTGTGGACGGGATTTGTCACAGACGCACGTCTCTCTAAGTAGCGCCGCTACTCGTATAACGCTACTTCCAAGCACTAGAGATAGCACGCTGTGGGAAAGTAGGATTTCTTGTCGGAACCGAGTGGCGTTCCACGGGAAAATGGGACAGGGAAATTATACGTGACTTTTCTTGATAAAGTCAGCCAAAGATAAAGTGGTTACGTGTATTATAAGATCTGTATTGTTCGAATAGAAAGCGGATATGCGAGGTCATTCATAATTTCTAAAGCACCAAACTGTAGAGTGTAAGAGAATTGTTTTTGCTCTATGGATGGGAGGGTTGACATGAATCTATTATATTCATAATCAAGATAATTCAAACCAATTACTAACATAAATGCTAATTTGACTTTTCAATATTTTATTTTTGGACCTCAGATACGTGGTGAGTGCTAACCGGAATATTAAGATCATGAATAAATTATGACCTCTACACAATCGAGAAAGAAGTCAACCACTCTATTATTACATTGACTTTGATGATCAATATCTAGTTTCAAGACCGACTTGAAGGCATGGATAAATTAATAGACGTCGATTTGAAATTGTCTTACTAATTCATATCTTCAGTTTCGATGGAAAACAATTATCGCAAATCCAGATTTCGATTGGAATAAACAAAAGGTTCCTAATTTCGCGTCACTAATATGTAATGAGATTTGATGATATTTTGAAAAATTGTTTTCATACCATTTTTTAACGCATTTGGTTCATCTTATTGACCAATTTCTTAGAGAACAAATACTGTGCATGCGTGTTGTACTTGATTAAAAAAGCAATATCGTGTAATACAATTAGGTCTGAAAGTTACTCAGTACAGAGTTCAGAACGAAGTTTCAGAACAAACTCACTAATCGTTTTGTAATTCATTCATTCAAACATGATTAAATAGAACTTAAATAACTTGATTCTAATCAAGTTCAAAAAACAGCGCTTTCAAAATCTTCTCAATCATAATCATGATGTTCATTTGCTTATCTTACTGTGTTACCACTTGGTGTTGATCTAATCGCATCGTTTTTCCACTTGAAATTTTTCACTGTGTTTACTACATTCCAATACTTTTTATACATTGTATATTCAATATGATCTACAATGATTGATGACAATTCATCCATTGTGTGAATAATGATTCACATCCCTTGTGTTATTTACCTGACACTTACGTCAAACACCTAATATATCCACATTTCTGACTTCATTTCACTTTTAACATATATTAGCACCACTTATGCTTAATGGAACTATTTCAGCTTATCTGACTTCCTAATGTACAGATGTGGTTACTCTAGAATATTATGTACCTTTCAGTTGATTTTGATAAGTCTATTGGATCATTCTCGAAATTCATCAAGGTTTCTCGTGATATCTAGATACATCAGTGTGATCAAAATACAATCGAACACAATAGAATGGGAAAGATATTGTTATTTTTGTTTAGGCTGTGATATTCACAAATGTCGTGACAAGAAATACTTTTCAAGAAACGTGTTATGAGAAAATTTTGGTAATAATGAAAAGAGAAATAATTTGATCTTTTCAGAGGAGGGATCATTTTCTTGGTGCACACGAATCATCTGAACAGGAGTGAATATTGTTCAGATACTTTCAAAGTCTTCTGAAAATGTATTTCAAAATATCTCCATCTCAAATTTCCTAGCAATGTAGAACTTTAACCATGAATAACATACAATTACGGTAATATAATTCATTATATCATAGTCTATACCCAGTTCGAACGTCTTACTACCTAATCTATTATGAGTGTTTAATTTATCTGCGATATGATAGTGATAAGGTAATCTTGATCACATAGTTCGAAAAATCCCTATGAAAATAAACCAGGGGAAAAATTCTCCAAGTACAGAAATCCTTCAGAATCTATAACATTTATACTAAATATGAAACAAACCATCATATACATATTCGTCAATTTTGACGATAATATCGAAATAACGAAGAATACACATCAAAAGTGTACATTTTATTGAAGATATCAGGATCAAAATATTCAAGCTTCAAGTGCAACAAGTTGCACTATATGAATATTAACAGACAGCAGGCAGAGTTTTTGAATTTTTGAAGTGATTCAAGGTCAGTATAATTAAAGTAAGCTGAGAGAATATTTTGTATTCTACATTTTCATACTTCTAAGCTCATTCACTATATGCATATACTGCGTTTCCCCAGTATACATCACTATGAATTTCTACTGAGTTTAAGCGGGCTGTTTTGAAGAAGATAATCAAGTGATGAATATATTTTCCTCAAGTAGATGGAAATATTGGTTATTCTCCATTCAGCATCTTACGCACGAAACAACGCTTTGTAGTTTGAAACTTTCAACCAAGGTTGTCGAGTTCTCGAGTATATTTCATAAGAGTCAAGGTGTGTTGAGTTTTCGAGTGGACTTCGTGTGAATATCTCGCTCATCTTACAACGCATTTGCAGCGTTTGCCTAGTATATAATGAAGCATATAAGTTTATTGGCTTCGATAGGATCGATAATAATTGAAAAAAAAAAATTATACAGGTATTCATGATCTATTCTAGACAGTCACCGTCATATCGTGAATTTAATAATACCAATTATTTCAGCCCGCACACAAGAATTTTTCTTTCTTATGCGGGCTTCTATACATTCTTTATTTCATTTTCATTTTTCATTTATCTTCAATACTCAACTCTAAACACAGTTACATTACATGAATTGAATGTATTATTCATTAATTAGATTTGGATATTACCATAATTCAAGGAACACTATCTTTATTTACTCAATTTTTAATTTTTCTTTTCCAGGGTTTAGTCTATCGATATCAAAGGTGTGTGAATAATGATAGCTATGTGAAAAACGAATACTGCACATTTCTCATTGTAATTTCTGATGTATCATATTGTATAGAATAAAATGATTTTTGAATTGAATTGAATTGATCAATTGCCGTGTCACGAGATCATTCATACGGCCAACAACTCATTTAATTTTCCATTATTACTTGAGTGTTATTAATTTATATTCGCGTTTTTTTTTTTGTTCTACCAACTCACCCTTATTTCCATTCCATTATTCATTGATTTTTCAAATACAATATTTATATAGCTCTTGGTGCTCAATTTTTGTAATACAAAAAAGTTTTTGACATAATGGCTCCATTATATTTTTTTCACCTTCAATTCTCTTATTTTGTAAAAATAATCCATTGTTTTCATACATTTTCTGTGTCCGTGTGGAAACCATTTTGGCGGCAGTGTTTAAATAAACTTCTCTCTCATCACACATTGGCAATTCAATTTTCTGACTTGTTCGTCCATTTTTTTCATTTTGTACATATAAAATTCTTCGTTTTCTCTCTATTTCAACATTTGTCAAACTGTTTTTCTACACTGCACAAAATACTTCATGGGCGATATATTTCATGTTGATCGCATCTATTCGAACTGATGAATTGTATTATTCGTGATTAATTTCCATGATATTTAGCTTTCTGTTTCATTTCCAATAATGTCGTTTCAGTTCGAAAATACATTTCTATAACCAATTGTGACCATTTCCATTCTGAATAAATGAAAATAACGAAATATCAAAATTGTATTCCTCCATACATTTATTCATTTGACATATTCTCTGTGAGTTTGAATTACTTTTCCCTCACTGTGAAAACCAATAGAATCATCCGGTTCTTTCTAGCTAATCGCACGCTTTGGTAGGTCATCTGTATCGAACAACCTGAGATAAATAATATCGACACGATATTATATCATAAACTCAGAGCAGAATTTATATTCCTTTCGATTAAAAAGCCATGAATGATATAGTCATAAAACGTATATTAATCATATGATCCATCGTTGAAAATCAAGTTATATATGAACATGACATGCAGAAATACTCTTGGGAAATCGCTTGCTTGCATTGAAAATTTGATGAGAAAAAAACAAGATTAAAGTACGATATTTGCTAACAGAAATAGGCATAATAATCCGATTATAAATGGAAATATGTAGAAGCTAAGCGCATGGGCTATTCTTGCATGTCGCGTAATGTACTGATCGACATGATGTAATCGTCTATGAGTACTGATGTACTCACCATGTGACTATGCCATGGGGATTTATAGTAAGAGGGTAGTCGTAGGAGATTTCAAGGAATGATATAATGATGGAAGAATGATGAAATGAAATGGAATGATGAAATGATATACGTTATGAGCGGTATCTGCAGTTGAATTTTAATGCTGCTGTTGAATTTAGAAATACTGGGAAAACACAGTATACATCCAAATTATAGAATGAGCTTAAAAATATTTTTATCTTTTTTTTTCAATAACATCGAAATTTGATACAAAATCATTGTTTCCCAATTAAGGTTATGGATATTATATGTATATCTGGAATTAAATATATTATGTCATTATACTATGGATCTTCAGATCTTGGATTACTTCAGAAGTTTGAAAACTCTACCTGCTAATTGTTGCTACTGTTGCTAAGTTGCTGGGCTAAGATGATCTACAGATTAATACAACCTGTTAACCTTTCAAGCCTAGTATTCGATCAAATATATGTTAATAATGAGTGGTTTTCCTTATTTCTCTTCTGATTATTGTAAAAATTACAAGAAATGTGTTATAATGTATTTTTAATCAGTTGGAGGTTCAAAGTTTCATAAGTCATGTCTGTCAAATATTTTTCCTCCTGGTTATTCTACCGTAAATTCTCTAAACCAACCGTTATTTTCTGAAAATCAATCTCAATCCATTCTGGTGTGACAACAATATGCAGAAAATGTCCAAGTCGATTGGTCACTTTTCCTGACTGCATTCAAAATTACGAGAGGATGGAAAAAATTTAAAAAAGTCCAATTTAATTCGGTATGTGAAAAATAAATCTCCGTCACGCTCATCTAATTGAGTATAATTCCATGCTGTAACTGAGTTTTCTGAAACTGAAAGACTTTTATCTGCAGCGGAAATTCATGGTCACCAACAGCACAGTCCTGGTGTTGAAGTTCATTGGTTATGAACATTCAAAATGGGGTGGTAAGATCGCCCTTGTGATGCCCCGTTCAAACGATCCTATCTTTTATCCACAGCCTTAATTGGGGAACAATGATTTTGTATCAAGTTTCGATGTTATTTAAAAAAAAAATGCTGTACGTAGATATAACTGAATTGAGATACACAAAATCAACAGATTTGGCCGAACTTGATGAAAATTGATATTTCAGAAATTACAGGTACAATCCGTGCTCAATTATAGAATTTATCTGTACACAAAGTTTTCCTTTGAACGCTTACATGGAAATTTGTATGACAACAAGAGAGTCCAAGGGTATATTTCATTCCGAATAATTGGAAATATGAATCATTCGATTAAATCAAATCGGTAAATACATACAAGTTCGAATCAATTTGATACCCCCCAACTGTTCATTGGATTCAAGCCATCTTCTATGTACATTTTAATACTTCACAAACTACGTGAGCTTCTTTCCGAATGTGTAGTTCGCCCATTACTTTATATAGTAATCTTAGCATAATAAAATTATATGATCAAGTTTCAGCTAAACCGTTCAAGTTCAAGTTCATTGTATTGGTATTATGAAAGTTGACAAATAACGTGATACAAATGTATACAAAATGAATACACAACAGAATAAAGTCTTCACAGTTCCTACAAAACCACCAGAGGTGGCTTAACTGTGCATGTACCGAAATAAAGGTTAATACATTGTGACTATTATGAAAGTAAAAGTAAGTGCTAAATAGTTTTAGTTAGTATATGATATGGTATATTAATTGAAATTGATTATATTCATTGAGGAATTGATTGAAATGTCCATGGTTCCTTAACTTATTATAGCGATATAAAATATATAATCGAATCGAATAATAATTATTATATCAAATTTAATTGATTTGTAGAGTTGATCACACAAGTTACGTCCTAATTGGCTATTCATCAGGGGATGATCACCCCAGTGGTAAACGATCTGATCTATCTCGCTTCATCATTCTAGGCCACAATTGACGGACAATTACTTTGTTTCAAGTTTCCAATGTCAATATTCATGTTTTTGGTGGAAGGGCCGTATTTCTTCTCAAAACAAGCCATCCAATCTGACTAACAAAATCTCAGCGACATTCTTGTCTCATTCCACGAATGAACATTCTCATTCTATCATTAGCTATAGAAGATTATGAATTATGAAAGATATAAACCATATACAAAAGATATACCAGATAAAAAGATATAAAAAATATATACCATTTATAAAAGATAATAGTACAAACATCTCGAGAAAAAGTTTTTTAATCAAACTGTTCGTATAGTTTGTAGAAACGTGTCTGTGTTTAAATGAGATTTGACGAGTTTTGCTACATCAAATTGATGGCACGAAGGATCATTTATTTATTGGCTTCGTCATTGGTGCTTGAATTTCAATAAAAAATATCTAGACATTTCATTATTACATTCGAGAAAACATCGTCATGTTTAACTATAGCCTATAGTAAACTGTTTCGGAGGAAAAGAGCACACATGATTCCATTTGCGAGAACCAGCCATGTTTCCAAATGATTCTATATTTGATGTGACGACGAAACAAAATGAAACAAAGTATCGCGATGAAAATTCCAGTAGACTTGTTTCCAAACGGCGCGTTGAAAAAACCTATCGTCAAAATGCAGAATCAATTGGTAATAAAAAAGAAGGTTGTGTTATATATAGATTCGCGTGGCGTTATTGCTAAATGTCACATTAAATAGAACGTGATCGTTCATCATTATTAGATACATGGCTGACTGCAGATCGGATCATGGGCTTTTGTGTTCATAAATAACACGTTATCATTCAATGTGGAGAGTGGGTAAAGAGAGGGAGGAGAGATAAAGTTAGAGACAGAGATGGAGATGGAGCGAAAAGTTAGACAAAGAGAGTAAGTGAGAGGGTAGTGTTGGAGTCAGAGAATGAGTGCACGAGAGAGAGGTACAGAGAGGAGGATACTGAAAGTAAGAGAGTGGTAAATTGAAAGAGAAAAAGGCGAGAGAACAAGAGGTATATAGAGTAGAGAATATTGGGTATTTTCGACAGAGAAGGAGAGAGAGAAAGAGAGGAAGAGATGAGAGTGTACGTATGAGACTGGTAAATATATTGCAATATACTACAACGCTCTATTGTAACTGTTGAACTGGTTCAGATTTCTATGACACTATAGCTGCTAATTCTGACGTGGAAACCAAATTATAGTTTATAATATAATTATGTGTGTTTTGGCAGTGACTTAAATGAGTCAAGTCCCGGGATACTGCATATCACATTGTTGTTCCTATGATAGCAGAATAGTGGA
The DNA here is from genome assembly GCA_964007535.1 of Brachyptera risi. Taxonomy (NCBI): domain Eukaryota; kingdom Metazoa; phylum Arthropoda; class Insecta; order Plecoptera; family Taeniopterygidae; genus Brachyptera; species Brachyptera risi. The sequence goes on along the minus strand of OZ023331.1, from coordinate 26,978,529 downwards.
AACAAAGAGAAATTAATTCAGAAACAAATTAAATAAACAACGGCCACACAATTGGTTTTCATTAGTAACTAGATCACCATATCTCTGCATTAGTGTATATTATATTATGCCCGATGGAATTGAAATGAACAAAAATGTCGGTGTAATGCTTGCATGACATAGCGTCCTCCAATTCCATGTAATACCAATAAGGATACTATATACTCGCTTCAGGAAAGAACCAGGGTGATTCAACAACTTGGCACAATAGACACTTCAAACTCACATCCCTGCAGGAAGGGCGTGATGAGGGGGAATATTTTTTCAGCAGATATTCATTTTCGCTCATTGTTTCGCTGCAAACTCTTTCTCTTTCTCACTCTCTTCTCTAGCTCTCTTTCCATATTTCTTTTTCAAAAATAACCAATATTCTCTACTCTGTACATACTATTGTTTGCCCAAGCCCCATCAACATCCAGGTTATTTCAAGTCACGAATGGTCAAGTTGTAATGAAAAGATGAGCATGATGATTATCGATTATGAATTATCATAATATTAGGATTATGATAACGAGTGATAGAAAAGGGTTCACGGGTTCAAGGTTGAAAGGGTTTACAAAACCTCATGACTTATGCAAGACTCGAATCCACGCCTAACTTCAGTTTGTGGAGCGGTGTCTTCGAGACTGAGCTACGGAGAATGGATAAACCTTCTTTTTCCGTGATTAAAACTGTAATGGGAAATTACCAATATTATTAACTCACTCAACTCCATCACAGTGGAACGGTACACGTTGCTGTGAGGATGTTGGGTTCGAACCCAAACCTAGGCTATGGGCTCTAATCTAGGCTCTGGGCTCCGACTAATAGCATCCAGACAGCGCAATCGTGCCCATACGAGGAAAGTTTCATGAACTCTTCTCTTGTTAGGTTGGTAAACTGTAATCGTTTAACATTAAGAGTTTATCGGTTTTGTTCAGTCTTTGAACGCTAGAGAAAAGGATGTTGTTTTTTGTGGCCTCAGCTGAGTCCATCGTCTTCGTCTATTTATTGGTTCATGTTTCCTCATGAATAAATTCTTGATAGTTAGATACAATATTAGTTGATATCAATCTTTACATATTTTCTCCCTTTCGCCTCTCATCATAATCCTGACCTGACATCTTAGCCGCATCACTTTTACCGTAAACCTGAACTCAAATATCCGTTGCCTCATCATCATATTACGTCACGCTTTAATTATCATGTAAATATATTAATAAGTTTACTTCAATATTATTCAACTCCACATTTCATATAAGACGTTACACAATTTTATATTATTCATATTATTAATTTTATTTAATTTTATATCATTCTGGTATTATTGTGTGTATTCAAGTTAGTATTGAGGTTATTCATTGGCCCTACAGAAATCGCCTCACTGTATTTTTTTCCAGAGCAAGAAAACAACAAGTTGATCGATCAATGAATAAGAAGCTCAACGAGTTTCATTCCTCATTCAGATACAATGCTAAATATACATTAGAATGTGAATAACGTGAAATATATCGATGTGTTTATTGTATTCTTTTACTTTTAGCATATATATATATGCTATTTACATACATTATTATATTTTACATAGCTTACATATTTTACATAGTTAATCACAATAATTAAAAAGTACAAAATGATCATAACATGAGACTACAATTAGTACTGATACTTAAATTGGATTGGATTAAAAAATTGGATCAAAATTGGAATAATCATAATTTCATTCACTCATTCATTATATCCCAGAAACCACATTTTGCATAATGTTCTGCGATAAGCATACCATCTTTGATTAATTTACAACACTCCATTATAAATGTGGATGCATTGTCTAAATTTCTGATTTCACAAGGAATTCTGTTGAAAATCTTCATCCCTTTATGGAATATAGAATTTTCTTATAATTTTCTTAGATATAAATCCAATGTCAATCGTTTCTTGATATATGTTGATTGTCATCTGAAAGTGATCATCATTCAACCAAATTTGGAATCTATAGTATAGTTCCGCTAGTAAAGTTTTGCGGTGTGTCAATACTGAGTTCAAGATGATGAATTAGAACATTTCTTCCATGATGAGGTTTAGGAATGGTTCAAGAATTCAATTAGCTTTCATTTTAGAGTACTTTCAGGAGTGCTTCTATTCATATGATATTTTGAACAAATAACTTATACATAATTCATATTCCAATCATTCCAATGTATATCCAAGCATTTCACATTAATTATTTCATATCAAAATTACAAACGACAGCGCCATCTTTAATAATACGTCTACCAACATTTTTATCGAATACTTGACGTTCTCCCTTCCTTTCTCATTCTATCAATTCCACTTCTAAGGAACCATCTCCTGCAGTTCGTTCTCCCAACATGGCTCATTCTTCCACGTCCCAGCAATACAATACGCCGAGAACGATGTTCGTTAATTGCACCGTCATCATACACGAACTGAGTCGCCGACGTATACGAGAGAGATTTCGAGCGCGTGACATTCCTGTAAACGATTGACACGAACAATCACCCACGAGTGGCGCTCTACGGCGGCGAAGATGCAAACAACTCTCATCCGAGAAATGAATAGAAGGAATAGTTTAGAAAATTAAGGGATGTTTCTGGTTTTAGAATGAGAAACTATATAATTATGCTACGAAGTTGGTTCAAGTTGTGATGACTTTTATATACGGGCTGAGAAGTTGTTTTCTAAAAGTTAGAATCGTCAGAAATTTGCCAAATGATTGAATCTTAGTTCATTAACTGTGTGATGAAATGAAAACTGAACGGGATGTGAACAACGAAATCACGAGTAGGTGAATAGGTTGTATTCACATAGTTTCATACTTCAACGTGTGTTCTCTACTATGATTCAAGAATGAATTGCTTATTTAAATGATTAATTGAATATTATAATGGTGGATTGATAACTTTCTGTAATGTCGTAACATATAGAAAATTGTAACGCAATATATACGCACTTCATCTCGCAATTTTTTTCGTTTTATGTAACAAATCACTGCAGTTGAACTCTACCGGAAATTTTGACACAAACTATAGAAACCGTGAGATAAAACATAACATCCAATCGAGTGACCTTTTTATTAGGGTTCATTTTCGGAATAGCCAATCAGGGTATCTAAAGTTGCATCGATCTGAGTGGCCGATCAATAAGCAACACCTATCAATAATCGTTGATTAGCAATAATAATCGTTAATTAATCGTTAATAATCGTTGATCGTTCGTAAATAACGTTAACGACCACGTTAGTTCCATAGCTCAGTTAAGAGTCCAAATTTAACGATTGCGTAAATGTTTGAAATTGAATCTGTTAGTATGTCAAGTCAACTTATGTCACAGTTTTAAAAATTCGATATTATATTTTTGGTCCAATGGATAAATAAATTTGAATATATATTACATGATTGATCTTGAATGATTCAATGGAAATGGAAGTTGAGTTCCAGTAAATTGTGCGATTTTTGTTGGGTTCACCTTCATCCAAGTATAATAGGTCATTTCAGAGCTTCTGTTCGTGAAAATAAAAAATTACTGTCAGTTTATCGGGTTTCAACAAAGTTTCTGCGGTTTAAATCATTGTCAGTTCGTATATCCCAGCTTAACTCAACTGAAGCCGATAAAATGGGATACTGTTTTTTCACAGTTTTACAACTATAGAAAACCACGGTGGTTTTTGCTCAATGTTTATTCATCAAGGAAGAGATTTCAGATGTTCCGTTAATGCTGTTGAACGGAATTTTTTTTCTCAGCCGTGGTAAATTATTGCCCAAAACGGTCAAGCACTCTCGACTTGGTGAGAAAAAAACTCGTTTTTCTGTCCTGAAGGGATGGACCACCGGTGCTCATGGACTTATAACCACGAAAGAATAGAAGATTCTAAAACCTACCTAAAAAATGACTGTAAAAACTTCAGTAATTACAAAATCTCTTTGTAACTTTGAGGTTTTAACGCTTGTGAAACATGTGACTACGTTTTCCATCAAAAATCTAGTCCAAGAAAATCACGATAATTCGATGAAAAACGCGGTTCTTCGAATATAAATGATATATGTGTTGAATCTACTGGTTAACGACTCACTCTTTCGACTTCACTCGAGCATTCGATTTCATTTAAATGCAAACGTTTCTTAGTAGATTTAGGCTCTAAACATGAATCAAATATATTTGAGAAGCGAAGTTGATATGAATGCTGTATATTATATATATATATATATATATATATATATATATATATATATATATATATATATATATATATATATATATATTTATATTTATATACATATATATATATATTTGTGTGTGTGTATGTAAAATACATATGAGGGATGCAAATTATTGTTTGTTACCACAAAAATTGACACAAAATATGTATTTTCAAATTATATTCCTATTTCAAGCCAATTTTTGTCATCACTTAAAATGATACTATAGTGGCATATTGAGAGAGAAGCTATATTTATTGAATTCCCCAGATAAATGAATCTCAGATTCAATAGAATATTGATCTCTCCAACCAACTGATTGAACCATCGCAATATTCATTCTTCCTTCAATCTCCATGCCACAGGAAATCTTCAGTTTAAACTTATTCCCAACTAAAATCCACTCTCTCATCTTTTGCTTAGAGTGTCGAATAGTCGTATAGTTCCGCTCGACGTTGAAATGGAAAACGAAACTCGTTGAGTGAAAAAGGAAGGTAAATCAGATTGGAATCTCTTCAATTGCTAGACGGAAAGTTCAATTGGGAGTCAGTACGGCATGACGAATCCTAGTTGAAACTACTGTAACTCGTAGATTTGAACCGATCATACGTCCCGACTAACCGTTGACGATAACGGTGGGGCGCGTATCGACACGTCGTGTCGCGAATGAAACTGGAGAATTCACGATGATAAATTTCACATCTTCAAGGTGGCTGTATAAAAGAAGTATCTTTTTTATTTTCATTTTCATTCTGGTTCATCGACGCATTGTACTGATGGCTGAGATTCATTGGCTTTGGTGAATGATTATTGTGAAAAGTTGAAAGGTGAGATGGTATTGTGAAAGGTTCAGAGGTGAAATGGTGAGAGGTTATTTCATTGGGCATTTTTGAGCGAAATCACGAAAAACAACTGTCAAGATGGTCAATCATCGCGAAAATCGAACCCCGGTCCACTCGGCCACTCGTACCACTCGACCACTCGTCTCAACCATATATATATATATATATATATATATATATATATATATATATATATATATATATATATATATATATATATATATATATATATATATATATATGTATATGATCATATATATATATATATATATATATATATATATATATATATATGTGTGTGTGTATATATATATATATATATATATATATATATATATATATATATATATATATATATATATAAATGGATATATATATATATATATATATATATATATATATATATATATATATATATATATATATATATATATGAATATATCCAAATATATATATATATATATATATATATATATATATATATATATATATATATTTGTGTGTGTGTGTGTGCTTGTCCTCTTCTTCCCAAAGGGGAATTTACAAGGACAGGTCAGGCATGCAACTCCAATAGGACTTTTCTTAACCTAGCTCACTAGAAAAATCCTTGAAATGTAACCGTCACTCCGCCACAATGTATCTCAGGATAATAACGCCAGTGTGACGGAATGTTGTTCGTTTCAATCGAATAGCCTGTAAAACCAAGCCAGACAATTTAACCGAGCGAGCTACCGTGATGCGTCAGATAAATGTTCGAAACCTCATATCGTTACAAGTTGGAATACTGTGAAACCATCTGGCAAAAACTTCATTTTGCCATCATCTGTCCCGGGTTGTCCATTTAATTCGTGATTGCGTTTTATACGTCACGGTCTTTTTAAATCCGATGTCTGTTCGAAATGCTCATTTTGGGCTTCGCGACGCGCGGTGAACGACATCGAGGTCAGACTTGAAATGTATATTTTCATTGTGACAGTTAAAGGGAAACCTCAAATACTCTGAGGGAAACGATGAGGTTGTCTCTCGAAATTGCTCGGCTCAAGATTCTATATACATAAAATTGTTGGAAATAAGGACCTGGGTCAACGTCAGAATGTCTGTCTCTACGGCTCCATGGAAGGATGCGCATGCTCAGTAACTATCATACAGGAGTGAATGAGTGGATCGTGAATATTCACTTTTTTTTCATATACCACAGATTACCATGCTGTAAGAATAGCACGAAAATCCTCACCCAGTGTCACTATGGAAAGAGTCGTAATCCGGTTTTCTGAATTATGGTTCAGAGTCTCATATAAGTGCTCATAATTTTATGAATATATATATATATATATATATATATATATATATATATATATATATATATATATATATATATATATATATATATATATATATATATACATATAATCCACATAGAATTGAGCTTGTATTAAAGTTCATGTATTAAAGTTTTCATCGTAACCGGAAACATTTTACTTCACATCATATCTAGTTTGAATCTTATGTCGAAAGAGTTTACTACCAATTTAAAACATGTTGGACCGGGCAATCATTTTATGTTATTTTTGTGGTGGTATTATGTGAACAAGGAGAACACTGGAATATCATGTTCAAGGCTTGTATCCTATTTGTTGAAAGGATGCAAAGAGGGGTGTATATTAAACGAAGTGTCATGTTATCATCAACTATATTATAACGAAGATATACTTCACAATACTCAAATATAAACTACGTTGATGTATATATTACATGAAAATGGAACGCTCGATGGTACTAATAATAAAACAGTAGTTGGGAGCTATTCTTTTGGTACATATAGTTGAGGCACTGCATTGAAATCTGAACCCAGACGGTCGGGTTCGAGTCTTGCCGTGTGTATGGGTTTTCACAAAAGACCTCTTACCTATTACCATCTTTCTACTCTCGACCAGACCTTCGTCGTAATTCCGATCGTTTTCGAGCTTGCGTGTTGTTATCTGGTGCAGTTGGGTTACTGGTCAAATATAACCATTAAAAGCTGTTAGCCTCTAACAGCGACAGTCACTTAAAATAACGTACTAGACATAGCTAGCTCGTAGGTATATATACTAATGTCTTTGACTAGCTCCAAGAGACTGGGACTTTGATTGGCTTCTGTTCACTAGTGGACAATATCACCAATTCTTGTTCATCATCATTCTTGTTAGCATGAAATCCTAGCTCTGCTTTTCAGGTGGGTTACAAAATAGGTGATGTTTTTGCGATTTAAGAGATCGTGATTCTGTTATTATTTCGTATTGTCGTGGTTCTCTTTTAGAGAACGCTATCTAATCAAAGTTCTAATCAAAGACGGTCCTGATAGTTGGGTAGATTAGTGAAATAATTAGCGGTTGAGTGATATAATTGTGTAAATTTCATCACATGCTCATGAAAAAGAGCTTAAAAAATAGGTTACGGAGGATGATGAGTTTTGGAACCATTTGGGGGTGGAAATTTGAGGGTGGACCCCAGTCGAATTTCTTGCATTGTTGTAGTTTTCAAGCGAACGTATATATTTATTCTCAGATTATACTATACATTCATTGTGAATGAATGATTTCTGGTCAAACGAAAATTATTGTACCGGAAAATGCCCAATTAATTTACCTTTGACTTTTGACTCTTTGACCTCTCACTCTTTGGACTTTGATGACAGATACGTATAAATCCTATCATATGTTCAGGAAATATAGCATACAAATGAGCCACGGAGGACGGAGGAATTGTGAATTTCACAATTTTTCGGGGGGTGGCGGGGGTGGAAAATGGGGGTGAGCCTCTCTCAGTAATTTTTGTTAGCGGAGTGTTTGGGTGAAAAAATCAATCATCTTGCCGGTACTGGGAAATTACTAATCAATTAACATTCACCTCTTCATATATTCACTCTCTATATGGAAGATGTACAGAAAAAGCATACATACACCTTGGTTCCCACGTTTCTGAATCTTCCCTGAATGCATTAAATAATTTGTGTCATCTTGAAGCCTTCTAACTGTAGATTGCCATCGACAAACTTCAACCACACTATTCAAAAAAAGAATCAGTAACATTTTTTCATACTCACTCACAAGAAACACAGACGAACATTATGAGAACATATTGTTCTCACAAGAACAATATCAACATACTCAGGAAATTTTATGGCAAACGGATGATATTCCAAATTTTCCGGAATTTCCACCCACGCCACCCCCGAATGGTTATGAAATTACAAGAAATTTGTTCAATGGCCTTTTTTCTGAGCTATTTTTCTTCAGCACATGGTGGAATTTGGCGGTCATATCGACAAACTTCAGATAGTATAAAGTCAAAGAGTCAGAGGTTAAAAGTCAATCAATTGGTCATTTTCCGGTACAACATTTTTGTTTGTCCCAAAAATCATCTTTCACAAAACACTCATAGTATATATCATGTGGAATAAAATGATCAAAATTTGTGAAACAAATGCCCCGAAAAAATCGAATATGGCCCACCCCAAAATTTCTACCCCTGCCATACCCGAATGGTTGCAAAGATCGCCGTCCTCCGTAGCCTATTTTGTAGGACTATTTTTTCTGAGCAAGTGGTTGAACTATACGTTTCTATCACTGAATCCCTAATTGATCCTTATATTGAACCTAATCTATCCAATCATTAGTCTTTTGGACGTAAGTTTGAGTGACAGTCGTGGTAAGGGTTAACTATTTGTAGTTGATTTGATTGGTCACAGTACTTTCTCATTTACGTCTCTCACCTCCACCATCTTACGTCACGTGACACAATCCAAGCATCACTTCACCACTCAGTTTGAGACAACCTAGTAGGCATTGTAATAATTTTGATTAAAGTGTAAAATTGATGAAGGTCTACCTTACAGCGATAGACTATGACTAAATACTGAAAATTAGAATATCGAGCAACATCTGGACCCTTATTCTCGAGATTATGAGATTATGAGATGATATTATTCAGGTGGAATTTTGGTAATCTCACTGAAAATGCTATGGAAATATCATAGCATAATAATCTCATCTCCAAATCTCATCTCATCTCATAATTTCATAATCTCGAGAATAAGGGTCCTCTGTAGACATGTTGTTATTTGGCATGATGAAATAATATTGTTTATCAGCCAACATGATTTTTCATGATCAAATGATAATATGTGGCAAGTCAATTATATTGAAGTTGTGAATTATTTTATGAATAAATGGATTGCGTTATCATGGATTAAGAAAATACAAGATCAATGAAGTATGAATGAGATAGAAGCAGAGTACATACGCATAGATCGCCATCTTGGTGGTGATAGAGAAGGACTGAGAAACGGAGAGAGAGAAAGAGAGATAGAAAGAGATGACGTTAAGCATAGTCTGGTAAACCTAGTCGGAAGGGTTCGAGGAATATTTGGAACGTGGCCAATTCTCAAGCCAAGTATAGGCGGAGGAATAACAAGAAAACCTTCATAAGAAAATGTTGAATATTTGGAATATATTATTGATTTTCATCTTCATTTGCCACCCCTCGATGGCTCATTCAGCTGAGAAATTGCTCTAGAATCCGAGTCAATGTGGGCATGAGTTCGAGTCCCGTATAAGGTAGAGATTTTTGTAACATCTTTCAATAATTCCCGTCCATTCGTCCCCCAAATAATCCAGCTGTTGATGGGATCGAGAATGTGAAGGATATCGTATTTTTCATAAATGTTACAATTAATGTATTACGAGTTATTGATATACTCCGCTGTTTAAGAATTGAACCAACATTTTTTTCGTCATTCCATCATTTCATTTCTCAAAGTCACAATTCATAAACCACATCAAGTCATGTAAGAGCCTCTTGTATACCAAGTGATGGCTAACAAAATAAGCTGTAATTTGCCGATTATTCTTGTTATAACTCTTGTTATTCTTGTAACGTATGTTATTTTCGTACATCAAGTACTAACTAACTCATTATTATTCTTTCATCGGTTGATACAACATATTCTAATTGAATAATGGAAGTCACTATTTGGAATAATAAACTATATCCATGAGAAATCAAAACAAATGAAATCTCAGAATGAAGTTTCCATCTGAATTCTGTTTGAAACTTGCTCAGATTACATTATATAGAAAAAGATGATGTCTCACCTAATGTAGATATATTCTACCATATAAAATTATTATCATTGTCCCATATTATTCTAAATTATTCATCTCTCATCATTTTATCATAATTTTTCAGATAGGATGGATAGAGATGATCAATAATTGCAAGATCTTCTGGCCAAATCTGAGGGTCTACTATGTAATTATTTGGAAATTTTCAATTGCATAACTCTTGTCCGATAATGAATACTATTCTAACAGTGATTGTTGAGTGAATTGCAATAACCCTTTATTGTTTCAATTCAATATTATCATATACTTTCAGATATCATGTTTACAAAGCACTGGTTTGTTTTTTCACCAGAATCGTATATTTGATGGTGGAATATTATCATCTCTGTTGAATTAACCTCAATGGAACTGATTTCTGTTGTATACTTTTAATTATCATAAAAGCATACATGAAAGCTTCATTATCAACGTATGGGACACAAAATAATCATGGTAATTGTGTATATATAAAATTCGATACAATACATGGAGTTGTTTTGCTATTATTTTCATGTAATCGCTTTTGTAAGCAGAAACTTCATGTCTCGTGAGTCTTCTTGTTTGAGCATTATTAGTTACTACATGTAACTCAATCTTTTCATAAAAGATGAACCATTCACCATAATATATCTTCTTCATTAGTAATCACTCATTATTATTTGCGATCAGTTTACATACAAGATTATATTATGGTAAAAACAGTTTTAGATGTGTATTTTTAGAGTGTAATTGTCAAAACATAAAAATGTGTCAATTCTGGGACTTGTACTCGGAACTATTTCGGTACATGCCCGAAGCTCGCTGAACTGAACCGCGTGTAATGTTACCTAGATTATAAATCAAATGATGAACGCATTTATATTTCAATATACTTATTCAGAAGCGACTCACTTAACCGTACTTTCATCCTCTGCCTTTATGGGAAAAAAATGATGTCACGTTTTGGATGTTGCTATGCTATCAACAGATGAAATAATGTTCAATACATTGAAAGCGCCATAGCTTTAATATAGCACATATATGAATGTAAATAAACAAATAACAATTGAAGGCAAGAAGTTTTTGAACAATATTGAGAGATATCCATGCGATATAACTTCCACACATGTGTACGAGATTTCAGACATAAACGTGATCATCAGAAATGATAGTACGCTATGAACCAGTAAGTAATAATAAAATCTCATTCAAATTGTCAGCGTTCTTCATTTTTACTACTGATATATTTCTCATCCAAGAGACTTCTTGATTTAGTTAATATAGCCTATACCAATAGCAGTTTGTATATTTTTTATTCCATCGAAAAAAATAAGATGTTCTTGTCGATCACAAGACAAATAATTCTACACTGCCAGTAAGAAGACCTGCTTTGGTGAAAACGTGACAAAATCCGTATGAATTACAAAACGAACGTGTCAAAGTAGTTTTAAAAAACTCTGCGACAAATAAACTTTTAATGGTATCTTTTGTATTCGCCGTGCAGAGATACTTTACGATTTCAAACGAACTTAATTTATGAAACCTTTGTGATAAAAAACAGACACTGGCACATGACCCATTATTCTTGTTTCGAGTCATCTGATTGATCTCACTAGCGCAGACAATAGGCGACCGTTGCCGACGACACGCTACAAGAAACTACGAGAGGCTACGAGAAACTACGAGAAACTACGAGTAGTTACTAGAAACTGCGAGACGCTACGAAAAAAAGCGAGGAATTATATAGCATACTGGCTAGCTATAGTTATTTCTATTTGGTTTGATTCAGTTTACGCCATGGCCTGGCTTATAAATGATTTTTTTTTTGTTGATGATTATATATTTCTTTATTCAGCAAAATAACAAGTACATATAGTTCACAAAAACCTCCACAAAGCCTGTAATACAGGCTTAACTGTGGAAATAAATAATAAGTGTTCTGCATTAAAAACCCGAGTTAGTGATAATAGACATAATAGTGATGCATATTTTGATGTTCATATAATTATGTTGAGTTATAATAGTTGCATGCAATTTGAATAAATATGTAACTATTTCGGAACTTTGAAAGAAACTTGGTTTTGTTATACTTGGTTTTAACTTTGGTTTGGTTTTGGTATATCTTTGTTTTCATTTTATATTGAAATATTTCAATAAGAGTTAACAACAAAGTTTTAACAAAGTTTTAACAGAGTTTTAACAATCTTAGCTACGCACTAATCCACTAACTATTAGTTAAGGTACGGAAATAGTATACGTGACCAAGGATGATGCCACGCTAGTCCGATAACTATAGGCCTAATACAATAACTATCAATTTTTAGAACTGAGTCCGATTTATTTTGATTCACTACATAAATATTTCATAGAGATAATGAATCATGGTCCTAATATTTGACTTTCATCAAAATTAAAACACCTTCAGTACAGTTTTGCTGCAATCATATAATTGCTTGAATATCAGATTAATAAATATATATACTTGTAATATTTTAAAATAAAAATTCGCAAACACACTAAGACAAAAATACCTATCAACAGTATATATTGAATAAAATCTCCACGAGACATAATTTCAACTGGAAATTACATGTCACTATTATTATATTCACTCTCAAATCATTAATCCTGCTTTCCTATAGACCCAACATCCGGTATTGTTTACTGATTGACAAATCCGACTCCACTGGCCAATCTCTGATGCCCATTATCAGCCATGATTATATATAGTTCTCTCCTGCCACACAACCAAACAATGTATTCATCAGTCAATGTTAGCTATAGCCTGTAGTCGAACCCCAAGCGTCAGGTCAGTAACTGCGCATCAACTCAACACACAATTGCAATATATCATTGGAAGTTATCGCCGCTGTGCATGCGTACGTACCTCGATGTTGGCGGGTCGAAACACCCATGGCTTGATATCAGCAAATAGAAAGGACTCACGACCGAGACCGGCTCGTGCTATATCTTGTTGTCACTGGGCTATGTACAGATAAATCAATCTATATACGCGACACGCTAACGTTATTACTAAATCTGTGTTCATAGCGTTCTCACCAGGATATAGCCGATAGCTATGATATTGATAAATATGATTATATTGTTTAATTCTTAAAGGATTATTGTATTATTGTAATTGGTAAATATTGGTCCATATTGGTGCTGACCATCGAAATCTCCTGTTACTAATGCATGTATTTCTTCTCTTTCGCCACCTTCAGAACTAATTTTCTCTTCATCCATAAAATTGGTTCTTGTCAATAATTGAGAATAGATAGCTCAATAGCATTAACCACAATTCTATTTTTAGACACATTCGGACAAGAAAATGTCCGAAAACGGTCTTCTTGATTACAATATGTCATTGAAATTCACATTGAAGAGTCTTAAAATTCAATGTGGCTCTGATTTTGACGTCACCAAGTGGGTAATTGTGGTTAATGCTATAGGCTTATATCACCACTGTGAAGGAACGTGGTGAAGAATCATGTGGGATTGTTACATATACATTATAATTATGTGAAAATAAAAAAGTAAATAATCATAATTAATTTCAGACAGCTAGGTATCACATCAGTATATGCTTGTGGATGTGATCTCAAATAAATCTATATACAATTATTTTTTGGGGAGTAAAATAATGACTTATTGCCTGGTATGAAAATACAGAACTTGCATATTCATATTTTGTACACTTCGACTTTAACTGAATACTCAACTTTTCCAACTAGGTTTATATCTATGTCTTGGGGCAAGACACAAACTTATATGTATTTCCATCAAACTTCTTTGAAATTCACAGCATTTTAGCCTAAATACTTTTCTAATGGGACATAACTCTTGGCAAATGTCACCAGTTAAAATGTTACTTGAGGCCATTTCTCCTTGACTTGTATAATATCTAATATACGACGCCCATCAATTTGCACCATTATATTCCCATTCCGACGTTTCGAGACTCCTGATCGACGTCTGAGACGTCGTTTTCGAGACGGTCGGTGGAACAATCTACGATACAAAGTCGTCATGGAAACCTGGGTCAGAGGTTAAAAGCCATGGCAAACGATGTAACTACTCTGAATGACCACCATTGCCATCAAGAGTTAGTATTATGGTTATCCGTTTATACCACGAGGGTTGGAAATTATTATTATTTTCAGTTTTCTTCCTACGGATAAATTGAAGTAACAGAATTGAAAGAGATATGTTCTCTCTTCTCTGGTTTGATATCATATACCACAGGAAGACAATTGGGTTAATCTTGAATAGGTTTTGATCCTTTTATACATTACGGGCAGAAACGAATTATATCATAGCATATTCGGTAGTTCTGATACCGGATTTTTCAAAATACCTTCTACGTAGAGGCATAGACTGATTTCAATAGTCAATGTAAGGGAGATCAGACTATGTATTGATGTAAGTCTGTTTAATTTTGGATTAAAACTGACTGGTCAATACCGTCAAGTTAACAGTATAGTAAGTCATACAAAATATTCTTCGAATCACTTTAAAAACGTTCAACCCTCCAAATATTTCATCAGCAAGAAGCTGATCCTCATCTACAAAAAAAATCAAATGTTCAATCGATTTGAAGTCAGAAAAATAAGATACCAAACGTCATTTTCTTTTCATGCCTGTTCATATATATATATATATATATATATATATATATATATATATAAATTTATCCAATCACGTTGCTTGTATTGAATTAGCCCCCACATATCAGGCGCACAGAAGCCTGGTGGAACTTATTGCACAACAGCACAGTGGGTTCAGTCGAACGAATCGCTGTTCCAAGTAGATAAGATACTTCACGCCGTACGCCACATTATCACCTCTTTGTCCGTAAAGGAACGACAGATTTACCAACTCGCTGAACAAAATGGCGGCTGCTAATAATAACGATACATCACCTCTGTTCCATCTATTTCACGCATCAATTGGCATTTAGCGACATTTCACTTCGATAGGTTTCACAATGTATGATATGGATAACATTCACGTTGTGATGTATTGCATATAGTGATTAAATTTTATAATAATTTTATGCGATAGTGGTTGAGTTTGTTTTGGATGGAAATATGACAACATTTATACTACCCAACTTTTTTCGATGAAAAAATAAACTCACAGTTTCCAAAGGACTTTGCTGTTATAGTGTATTAAATGTGTTATGAGTTCGCTAGTCTAGTTTAGAAAGTCGTGCTCTGTTTCTACATAAAGGAAAATAATTTGACCCTATATACTAAAGTAATTGCTGAATGCATGTATATAATAATTGGTATCAACCCTTCTAAATTAGCACCTAAAACAATCTCTATGATGGTGTCCTCGAGCAAATTGCCCTGATAGTTTCCTCTTGATCTCCGGTTCCTTTGTCATCCTTTGATAGATAGCTATCGTCTCAACTAACTTACAGGACATAATTTAATAATGCCCCTCGCTCGTATTGATCCAATTCTGATCGCAACGCCTCAGTGATCATTCATTACCTCCATCCATGGTCCCATAGATGCAACGATACGCGTCCCGTTTGTCTACAGTATATATAGCATATGGTTTGTCTATGAGCTAGCTGTAGCATTTGTTTCAAATACAACAGTTTCGTTGAAAACTATCATGAAGCATAACTGTTGGTATTAGGTTAGGTTCGATTCATAATTATTATTCATTCTCAATTCCAATTTCTGATATTTTTTTCTGATGGATAAAATCATTTCACCAGACGGATTGATGAACCTTGCCGTCTCCGAACCAAAGTCCTCATTAGAAGATATCTAAAACCTAGAATTCTCTTGATATCAGTTTGATCCTCTTTGGGGTATCCTAATGAATGGCCATCACTGAACCGTACTATCGATCTATATCGTCATTCTGATTGGCTTATTCAAGCTTCCACAGCTGACTTGCGAGCCAAGGGAATACTCCAACTTCTCCAATATACCAATTAAAATTGCCTAGCTCCATACCAGACATTCCATTCACCCACACCAGAGAAATTCCGGACCAATTGTGTATACCAATATTAGAGTCCTGTTATGGCGTCTGGTGAAATTCCTATAGTCCCATTATCAATCTATAGTGCTTGAAGGCTTCCATAATGGAAGGGATATTAATAATTTCGAGTGTTGGAACGTGTTTATGAAAACACTATTTTCACGATATCCTCTCGTTCGATATGTACACGCCATTCACTCGGAAATGACATGAGCATGTTCCGATGAAATTGAATTGTCGGTTTACTGAAGTTTCATCGGAAGAACTAGAACTTGTTGACTTCAATCAAATAATATATATATATATATATATATATATATATATATATATATATATATATATATATATATATATATATATATATATATATATATATATATATATATATATATATATATATATATATATATATATATATATATATATATATGTGAATATATATATATATATATACGTAAATATATATAAATATATATATATATATATATATATATATATATATATATATATATATATATAAATATATATATATATATATACGTAAATATATATATATATATATATATATATATATATATATATATATATATATGTATATATATATATATATGTATATATATATATATATATATATATATATATATATATATATATATATATATTAATTCAATTTATATCGCTGTTATTCAATTTTTTCTCCATATTCTTTTTATACTAATACTTTTAATACATTACTTTTTATACTAATATACTAATTGGCCACGACCATTAATTAGTAGAGCGATAGGCCTGATTATAACATTATAGGCCTATCACTAATTTAATTTGTGCTTTTTGTATAATGATCAATCTACATCTGCTGTCAAGGGAAAGAAGTAATCATTGCCCAAGAGACTTAGTTCAAAGTGGAAGATATCAACATTCGTGTGTTTATACTGAAAGACTTATCTACTGCGAAAAATTATGGTCACAGACAGCGCAGTCCTGGTGTTGAAGACCATTAGTTTTAAATAATCAAAATGGGGTGGTAAGATCGCCCTTGTGGTGCCCCGTCCAAACGATCCTATCTTTCATCCATAGCCTTAATTGGGAAACAATGATTTTGTATCAAGTTTCGATGTTATTAAAAAAAAAAATATATATTCTTTTCACATTGAAATGTTCATTATACAATCATGGTTTCTCAACTAGGGCTGAGGATGAATTGGTGATGAGTCCATTCAAATGTGACTCCTCTCGTTTGCTTCAAGATTTCTAGACGTTTCATCACCAATACTAATAATTATGTGAAGACTCTTGAGAATGGATAATGATAATGAATAATTGATAGCTATCTTTTCAGGCAATAATCGGAATTTGAAACTCATATTCCTTCAATTTGCACGAGAATGTTGAATGTATATAGTCATGTGCAGTTATGAACATAAGTCATGAAATAAGTTTCTTAGTTATATCACTCTACGAAATGGAGTAGAAATGTAGGAAGATTTCAATCTGATGAATGAAAATTAACAAGATGTGTATCACGTTATTCAAATACAAACGTATGCCATTTATTATTCACTCAAATATTGAACAGTTGAATTATTCCCATATGCTACGATAATCTTCCTTCAAATTGAATCATCTCGATATATGTATATATATATATATATATATATATATATATATTTATATATATATATATATATATATATATATATATATATATATATATATATATTGAACAACATTCCTTTGTGGATGCGATCCATTAACGATATGTATGAACGTTTTTGTCGAATCATAAAAATGTGACCATTCTGGGACTTGAACCCAGGACCTCTTGGTTTGTACCCAAAGCTATAACCAACTGAGCCAAATAACCACTGATATTCAAGTCGAATAATTGACACATTAATATGACAAGACAAATTATTCGACTTTTCAATTATTCAATTATTCGACTTGAATCTCAGAGCTATTTAGCTCAGTTGGTTAGAGCTTTGGGTACAAACCAAGAGGTCCTGGGTTCAAGTCCCAGAATGGTCACATTCTTATGATTTGACAAAAACGTTCATATATATATAAATATATATATATATATATATATATATATATATATATATATATATATATATATATATATATATATATATATATATATATATATATATATATATATATATATATATATATATATATATATATATATATATGAATGAATATATATATATATATATATATATATATATATATATATATATATATATATATATATATATATATCCATATATATATATATATATATATATATATATATATATATATATATATATATCAACTATCCACTCCATTATCAATTTCGAAGCAAATGCAGACCTTTTTGTCGAGAGACATAAAATAAGTATAATTGAAAACACACGCTGATATATCACTTTATAAATAAAACTTCATCACCTCTGGTATCAATTCTACAGAAGTGTAACAGATGGTAGAGGCAATATACCGCTTACGAAAGTGATGAGCGTCAGTTAGCGCTTATCATATAACAGTTTGCTAGTTATTCAAGTTTGTTGACTGATCCTGTAATAATGATCCATCTTTTTGCCACATGATGTGTGCTTTTGTCTCCTTTGTGATACTGGAATATTCAATGTTCATCGAATTTATCATTCATACTGTAATCTTCTCATCAATATTCATATGTATTATCTGACTGATTACTCATTAGTGTGATTATCGTTAAATAACATGATCATGAAGTACTGCTCGAACCGTCATGCGATATCAAAAAGACTAAATGCATTATGAAATACATATGCATTTCTTGTTAGATTTGAAATTTTTTTTTAATAAATGATACATTTTTGATCATTTGATCTGCATATCACACCATTTGACGATCTGTTGTTAGCTACATATGCTGTTATCCACTCACCTAATAAGCATACACATCCAATTAACACTACCAGTCTATGAAAACGTATCCACATTATGGATAAGCAGATCTAAAATATGTCTGTAAATATTTTTCCTGAAATGACATAGAAATATGTCATTATGAATAATACGAATCGGTTCTCAAAAATCAGTTCTTGAATTATTATTCGGCATCACCATAGCTACTCATGAATTTTCATCCGGTTATACTAGAATTATGGTATACACATCCAAGGTTGTGAATTGTTTGAAACAATTTGGCGCCCAACCTAGTGGCCGCAATACCGTGTGGGACACACTTAAAGAGTCCCATGTCAGTCGATTCAGCAAAATACCAGTTTTTTTGTGATAACTTCTGAACGGTATGGGATATCGAAATTCTAATACGCGAAAAACAGAGATAGTTATGATAGCATCAAAATGATTTAAGTTATAACTATTCAAGTCATGTTACATAGCTTTCAAGCGTATACAGCTAGAATTTTTTTTTAGCTGTTTACGCTTGACTGTTATGCGACGTGACTAAAATAGTTATGACCTGAATCATATTGAAGCTATCATAATTATCTGTGTTTCTCGTATATTATAATTTTGACATCTCAAAAAAAAATTTAAAAAGAATTTTTGACCATTCAAATAAGTTATCACCAAAAAACTGACATCTCGCTGAATTGACTCCCATGGACTTTTAAAGAGCCGAATGTTATACATATAAAAAAAATCTAATTACTGTATTCTCTGTTTCCTAGGTGAGTACAAATCAATGACATCGATCAACTGAACAAATCTGGTGACGTCATAAGTGAGTACAGAGCATTTCGCATTGTTCATCGAAAACAGCATAAGTATGCGTGCTATTTCCATTGTTATGTTTATATAAAAGAAATCATGAGGCTCGAGAAATTGGAAAGTCTGGCGAATAGACCAAGTCATTATGTCTTGTTGAATTGGACCATCTGGAGGAATTCACAAAGCTAGAATTATGAGATGTCTAATCTTATTCGTTCAATTTCTGAAACATAGTCAACGAATGTATACGCGAATAACATCCAATTTGTTACATTAAATTGAATAACATGATAACTCTAACCCGTATCAAGAAGTTGTTTGAATTTTTCAGAGTGGCCATTATGATGAAATATTAATTCTGAAGTCTATAAGTATAATTGATGTCAATGGAAATTGGAAAGACTGCTATGAAAAATTGATTATCAAATTATGAAAAGGTATGTGTACAGTTAAATATATGTCAATTAAAAGATATCTGAAGAGAGAAATCTGGAGAAAATAACCTAGAGTATTACTCACTTTTTAAATTCATTTTTATAATCTAGCCAACAAAGGATGACACGTGTGAAACACGAATACGTGTTGATGAACAAATGTCACCATGTATGAATATATTTGTTCATTTCTAAGTAGAAATTAATATACATATATACATTATATACATATATATAATATATATTAATATACAGACTCACACAAGGGTCACAAGAGAGGTTCAAACAATATTCGAAATTATTGTGAAACCCGAAAACTCAAATACCTGAATACTGACTGATGGGTGATCGGGGATGAAAGTTCATGTGGATCGTTGTTCATAAATTAACTTTCCACAATTTGGATAAATAGATTCGAAATTTATGTCGTTTATTTATTATTACTTCTCAAGTCCCGCTGTCGACATAGGTTCTTGTAAAATATTGCATCCATGTTCACATTGTCACTTGCTCATTCGTATACCCCTATATTAACTTTGCATTGGTATCTTCCTTAAACACAAATAGTAATAACAACAACAACAACAACAACGAACGTTCGTAGTATTCGTTAACCATGATTGGTTGATTTTGTGTTTATACTTTAAATCAGAAAACTTTAACTAGCAAATGATATTACATTATTTGTCATGGTAACACTGAGAGGATGAGAGTAGAAGTTGTTTTATTTCTTGAGTTTGTTTTGTGAAAGCACTTCATCAATAATTATGAACCACAGAATTACATCTGATAAACAAAAGCAAATGAATCACTAAAACCGATCCAACATGAAAAACAATCCAACTCTACGCTTGAAACTTTACTAAATTGGTACTCTGTGAAATAAAACCATCTCGAATTAGATAAGCTCATCTTTTTTTTTTTTTAAGTTGGTAAAGTTGGTTGTTGTTAGGTTCGTTAGGTTTGCTACACTTGTTTATATGCAATGAGCGTGTGTGGCGTTGTAGTCATTACATCGTTATGGATCCCATTCATTCTGCGGCTATATATGTGCAACCAATGAACCATGTAGCATAGCACTACCAACCCTCAACCACCTCCCCACTGCCACCATACAAAACCACCCCAAATGTCACGCTTAAATAAACTTGATCGGCGTGATGAAGATCTGTAGGCGCGGGTTGGAGGAAAAAACAACGTCAGCTAGAGAAAAAAGGGAGTGTTTTTTTATACTTTCGAGACAAATTATTATAGGATGAGGACAAAAATAGGGAACATTGTTTCTCCATATCCTATATAATTGATATACTGAAAATATAACTGGAGATATAAAATGCCGCTATGTTTCGTATCATAATGTGGGAATATTTTACGATGGTGCTCTGGTGAAAACAGATACTTCAAATATTTTATGAAAACTATATCACATAAACGTATCAGCAAATAAATATGAAACCATCTTGAAATTATTTGAATAGTTCTATACTTTCATTTCTACTTTCCCTTGCCTTAATTGGGGAACAATGATTCTGTGTCAAGTTTCGATGTTATTGAAAAAAAAACTTTCATTTCTTAAATTCGATGGTTACAAATTATTGTGATTTCTTCTTATGAATCTTCATTAAACATTTTAGACCTACTGTATAGCCATTTTCTAAAACTATTACTACCAAAAATCGAACTATTCAACATTTTGAAATATTTTAACTGAAGAAGTCGTTCAACATATGATGAACCCATCTTCTTTATGCTGAATATTAGGGCATTCTAATGTTGAATGCAAGATGCATTGAGGGTTGCATTTTTTTGCAACCGGGAGAGGGAAAATGCAACCCTCAATGCATCTTGGTTGAATGTAATGAATTGATGACAAATGTAGAGTATGTGTGCAGTATGTCATTCTTGCAGAAGAAAAGTAGAACTCGGAAGAATATAGGCATGTTGTTAGTTTGAAATAGTGAAATTGGATCTGAATTGAATATTTCACCTTTTTTCACCTCTTATATCGTTCTCCGTAGAGTCATGTTTATGACTAAAATTATTTCAATATAAAAATATCTACACTTGTTTCTCATCATTATTGTTTTTCAACAGCCCGTCAACATTTCAGATCATTTTGCGCCGGTCACTTATTTCTCATCTATCATTTCTGATCGAAATTATTTCTGAATTATTTCTGATTATTTCTGATATTATTATCTCTTATTTCTGATCTTCGGTCATTCTTTAAATGTGATTAATTTATCCAAATACATGTAAATTAAGACGTCGAAAAACTTACTGTCATGAAAACAATATACGGGAAGATGTGGATTTGAGATGACCTAGAAATGTTATAAAGATGACTGTAAAAAAGCTAGGGCAATAACCTGAAGTACTTGGCCCACAGAGGAAACTTCATCTCTGAAAAACTATTGGAAAATAGTTTCTACTTTTACGAAACTCCATTCGAAAAATACTATCCCTGTTCCACTCTTGGGAAATCAATGGAAACTGGTTCAGTTTTATTATATGAAGAGAAGGACGAAACTAGATTTTCTATCTCATATCCATTGTGAAAACTGCATTTTGAGGGAGAATTTGATATTATTATATCGTGAAAACTTAATTACGTATCGGGCAATAATATAGTTCTTGGCATATAGCTCCTTCATTCGACTGAAAAATCTGCTTTTAAAATATTGTAATGATACGTTGGTTCAATGAAAAATTGTTAGTACAATAATGATTTTGTCATGACACCAAGAGATAATG
Organism: Brachyptera risi; assembly: GCA_964007535.1. NCBI lineage: Eukaryota > Metazoa > Arthropoda > Insecta > Plecoptera > Taeniopterygidae > Brachyptera > Brachyptera risi. Next base: position 26,955,421 of record OZ023331.1, on the reverse strand, counting down.
ACGAGATACTAAAGAATATCATGAATGATGAAAATGAATGGTAAATTATCTTTCATCGGTTGCACATATAAGCAGCAGAGTGGATGGTTTCCTTCACTTTTTCTTATTGGTCACACATTAAATACATTATTACAGAAACACTCATCATAAAATCCTACAAATCCAAAAATGCTGACCGAGATTTACACCAGCATTTAATAACTCATACACCAAAATTGATCATTGTCATACGATTCTTATACCCAACTGATAGTAGTTGTATAATTATGTCGAATTCTTCCTTTTCATTCACACATTTAATTTGGAAATATTGTTAAAAATTCACCCAAATAATTTACTTCATCAATATAAAAGTCAACACTGACGCAAACTTTGCTTCACACTCTCCATTGTGTTAGAATAAGACATCCAAGTCTTACGTAGATTACATAAACTCCACTTTATAAGCATAAAAGCATACTATTCACCACCTTATGTCTATTTAGAGACAACGTACACCCGCCCACAGCTAATATAAACTCTATAGTGTCGCTTCCCGAGTGTAAATGTATAACCTTTAAGAAGTTAATCCGTCGACCGAGATAGAGGCGTTGGAATAGGCATCCCGCTTCTCGTGGTACCGCCTAAGGCTTTATTAGGCGGAGGAATTAACGTTTGGGGATGTTGTTGCAATAGTTGGCGACCATGACTTTAGTTTCAATAGTAAATGCCGAACCACTTAAATCTGTACTAGAAGTGAGAGGAAATTTATGTACAACTCGGTTTCCAAATGGGACTAACTTTATGAACAATGTAGAGTGGAAATGAGGTGGTTTAGATGGTTGAGGTGAGGTGATAATTTTTTCGTTCGGTTTTTACATTGTTCAACATAGCGTCGTACACGACTTTTTCTATGAGTCGTCATAGGTCCACAGTAAAGCCATCCAGAAATATGATTTTTTACCATGGACACGGAGAGGGAGAGCATTATGATTTTGGTCAAGTACAGGGAAAACACTACGTATGCATCAAGACGAGCGATGTAGGCATAAGTATATGGAATGGAATGGGACGGTGCACACACTATTTTGTGACGTATATGGCAGGTGGCCTTCCTGTTCTATATGCTGCTTATTTTGAACGTTTCACAGTTCAAATTGTTTCACTCGTTTTACAAGCCTTTAATCGATTTGAAACAATACATTATTCACTCTTCGGTACGAGTGTTCCAATTTATTCAAAAGTTTGGAATAATGAGTGTATCACTATAGTTTCATTCTAACGTTTCTTGTTTCTAAGGTGTCTCGTAATAGTTTCTTGTGTTCGTTCTAAACTGCGTGAAAAAATGAATATATATATATATATATATATATATATATATATATATATATATATATATATATATATATATATATATATTCAATGTGAATATGATATATATATATATATATATATATATATATATATATATATATATATATATATATATATATATACATATCTTTCGCCAAGTTCCAACAAGTCAAGTCGGGGGGGTGTCAAACATCAACATCTTAAATAATGCCGGCTGGCCAATCCTGTCGCATCTTCATCTTCATCCTCTTCCTCCTCATCCTCTTCTTCACTTTCTTCTTCCATCTCTAATAATATTAGCCATGCTTTCCGTTCTTCCTACAATCTTTCCTCTTCCACATCCTTCCATATACCTCCTAGTCCTCTTCTCCTTACACTTCTACTTATCTGATCTCTCCATCTTCCTCGTGGTCTACCATCTTTTCTTCTACCCTCTAATGCTCTTTCGAATTACTTCCTTGGTAGTCGGTCTTGTTCCATTCTACGCATGTGCCCATACCATCGCAGTCTTTCTGTTTCTATCTTATTTCCAATACTGTTGATGCTCAACCTATCCCTATTCTCACTACTTCGTATTCTGTCCATCTTTGTTATCTTTGTTATCTTTGTTATCTTTGTCCATCTTCAAGTAAATATTTTCAAAATATATTCTACATTTTTTATTGATTTTTTCAACAATTCGAAATGGTTATTCTGAAAATATATATTGAAATTATTGCGCCTCAAAACTAGTCACTAAGATGTGGATCTCATCAAACTTTTGACATATTTGCATACCAAGTTTCACCAAATTTTGTACTTTCGTTTGACCTGTGGAGTGCGAACAAATAAAAAGATCATTTTGTTTTCAAGTATGGTGGAATTCAGTTTTCGCTCACGCTCAGATGATAAATCGCCATTGAAGTAGTGAAAAAAAGTCAGTATAGTCTGACTTGACTAAACAGCGCATTATATTTGCTCTCTGGATTGAACGTTCAGTCTGAAGCATCACGTTAATAATATGTATATGAATAATATGGCAATGGTCAATAATGTTTCAATTTGATAATATTAGAATCAGAAATATATTGAAATATATTGAAATATATGATGAGAAATTGTATTAGAATATTGGACGAATGAAAAAATGGTCTCTTCTCCTAATTTAATACACAAAATATATTAATCCATTTGACTTCCATTTTGCCCCTCTTCACATTCTGTATTTTCACTCGGATGATGCCAGTTATGTATATTCATATATTCATACTTATTCGAATTAATGGTGATTCATCAATTATTATCGATATATATCTACATTTTGTACTGTCGACTTGTATCAAGTGACATCACTCATTTAAAAATAAACGGACAACAATGTCAATCAATTGACGACTCGCAGTCTCCGCCCCCGTGACGTCAGAAATCATACCATCCAATCAACGGGGCTGTTATAACTGTAGTCAAATTTAAACATCCAATCGGGTTATCCTCAAATGACTACAAACGATATGATCCGACTGGCTGATTGGTAAAGCCACGCCTATTTCGAGTCGTCAATTGATATCAAACAATCACAATCTCTGACGATCCCCCAGTTTACTCTATTGCTATGGTAACGATTGTTATGTATCCGTTACTTGTCAGACACCTGTATCAACAGTGCTCGCTTCATTCTCAATGAATTCTAAAATTCCTGGAGTCGATTTCAAAAATGATTTTTTTATTGATACAAATTATTAGAACTTATCCAATTTTTCCTGGTGGATTGAGGCCCTGTTTCACGAAACTGGATTAGACAATAGTTAGCGGATTAACTTGTTATCACCATTGGTTACATATGTCATTTTCGTACCTTTAATTAATAGTTAGTGGATTAATACCCTAACTAAGATTTGTAAAACCAGGCCTTTATTAATAAAGTTATATCAATAATTGGTTCATTCCGTGTCATATTATTTTCTTGTGATTCAACATGAATAAGTCTTATTTTAGTTTCACAGTCCAGCCAGAGGGCTGAATATAGGACCATCTATGTCCACTTATGAATACTTTAGTAATTCTGAAACAGCAAATACCGTTGGTCTGCTTGACCACACGGAATGCTTTATGAGCTTCAGCTTTGTACAGCGGTATCAATTATTATTATGATAATGTCATGTAAAGCACAAGCGATGTGATTATAGCTTTCGATATTAACTGAATGAATATTCTGATGCATTAAATTCCTCAATCATTTTCATGATTGGCTTAGAATACTTCGAATTCATTTTGATTTTTTTCTGTTATGAATAGAAAAAAAGTATTTTCGGGATTTTAAAGGATTTTAATCAGATTTTATCAGATAATCAAAACATCTTTCGGTCCTGGTACTCATTGTTCAAGAAACAAATAATAGTACACATCACCAATTAATATCTTATATTATGTTTTATTATCTCCACTTATATTATGTATCAGCAATCATACTATGCAGAGTGAAATGAAATGAAATCGGATTCAATTGAGTTGATTTGGAAAGAATACACAGAAAATGACAAATAATAGAAGTGAAAATGAATTGACGATAAATTATAATAGTTTCTGAATCCATCGAATATAACATATAATAGTTAAATACGTGATATAAAAATAGTACTTGAATGTAACTGAACAGAGTTGTTCAGATTGGATTCAGTGAGTCATATTTTAGTTGGTATTTTGCAAACTTATATGTTACTTGAGCCCCACAATTCTTTACATCTATCATTAACGATCATCATCGTGTCTATTTTGTAGAGATAAATTTCTACCCCGTACCAACTTTACGTTAATTTCTATCGGTGCCATATAACCACGTCGTTTACGCGCCGTTGAACCCCAATATTCAATTCAATCATCATTATCGATATTCTATCATTAGCGAATAGTGATCGGTGTGGCTTATTAATCGGTCATCTAGATAGAATACAATATGATAATAATGTATATGTAATATACTATAATATGAATTACAACATGGTAGTTGAGAAGCACTCTGATTGGTGACTTCTATAAATCACACACAATAAACATCCCATTACAATAGATATTATTTTTTATGACACGCAACGACAGTTTCTAGGGCGGGACAATCACTATAATCGTCAACTGACAATTATTCCACGAATAATTCCCAAACGTTGGCTAGTAACCATTAGATAAGCATAACAACATGTTAATAACAAACATATAATGTCACTCTTGTTGGCCAACCTGATTTCATCTTAATTAAAGTGTTCCTTATAATGCAATACGTTGTATCTTCTGATCGTATCTAGTTAAATTGACTGTAGTAGAACAATAGTGTATAGGGGAGATCTGGTACTGTAGACTAAGACGAGTTATAGTGTGCAAGGGATGTTTGGTATAACAATGGTAGAGAGGTAAAGGTCTATAAGATATTGCACATCAGGGATGTAGCACAGAGGTCGAATAGCGAATGAAATTTTATCATATCTATACGAGAAACGGACTGAGAACCAATTGGATTCTGAACTTTGATATTTTCAAATCACATTTCAGTTATTTATTTTCACAACTTGAAAAGACTTTGAATTACAGTATGAGAGATTTCCTTCCAAAGAGTATGGAAAATTGATGACACGGTAATTGTGGTGCATAACTTTGAGAAGACAATGACAAAGGAAACAAACCCATTTACATGAATATTTGCATGAGTTATTTGAATGAATAATGCAGGCTTACGATCACTATGAAAATCAAATATTCTCACTTTATTTATGTTCATCCAATTACATCCAATTGGTTCTTTTCAAACAACAAGCCATGATACATGTATAGCTCAAACTTGTAATGCAATATTTGCAATGCATATCCAAGTTATAAAAATCATTGAAATCGATTGAAACGACGTTGAAACTGGATATTACTTTCAAGAAATTAGTGAATGTCCATGTTCATGTATAAAACTTTTCCATGAACCTCATTTTTATAATACTACATATTGTAAGCAGTACTCACTTTAATAAATATTAGTTAGAAAAATATATAGTGAACTAGACATATACATGACATGATAAGTTATACATCATATTTTTTTCAACTTGCTATTCGACCTAGTTGATGCTGATTATACTCAAGATGAATGAATCGAAACAATATAACAACACAGGAAGCGATTGGATGCTGCAGTAATGGAATGAATAATTTCGTATACGATATCAGAGATGTACTCTATATTCTCTCGTAAAAAGATGTGACATTGATGCTACAGCTGGATGGAACTATATTATATATACGCTCTCGATATGGCACATGCATTTAGAATTGCTCTTTTTCAAACAACCATTCCAACCTTATCGGAGTTAAATACATGTCGAAACGTAGCAAATATGAAATACATATCATCTGAGTGAACAATTCAAGAACTATATAAAAATACCCTTATTGAAGTAGAATCGAAATGATGTACAATTACAGAATATGCTTTTGGCATTCTTCAGTTGAATCAGGATTTGTGTTACATTAAAAATAAACATTACTCGAATGACGTTTTACACAAACTTTCAGACCCAAAAGTCGTAGATCGTCCACCAACTGAATAATTTTCAAGACTTGGATAATTGTGAAGAAACTCTCTGTATTTTGAATATTCGATGCATTTGATGCTATCCGGACCTGGGAAATCATTGTCGCCCAAAATGTCTCAATTATGTGTGTATATATATATATATATATATATATATATATATATATATATATATATATATATATATATATATATATATATATATATATATATATATATATATGTATATATATATATATATATATATAAATATATATATATATATATATATATATATATATATATATATATATTTATATATATATATATATATATATATATGTATATATATATATATATATATATATATATATATATATATATATATATATATATATAGTATATATATATATATATATATATATATATATATATATATATATATATATATATATATACATATATATATACATATATATATATATATATATATATATATATATATATATATATATATATATATATATATATATGTATATGCAGATCATTTGTGTTGATAATGTTGGTAGTCGATCTCATTCCGTGGATACAAGTATACAACAAGGTATACTTTTACTTTGAACTTTCATTAGCCACCACTCTTCTTCAAGTTCTCGTTAGGCAGAAGAATTCAAGCGATTGCTCACAGAAATTGCCACCATGGACATGCCACAATGAAGGAATTTATTCAATTAAGTATCATTTGTTCTATTTTCAAGTTATTTTCATTGCTGAAGATATTTGTATGTATGTTTCCCAACTCAATGTGAGTTTCGTGATGAACATGATATATTCGATAAATATTTCACTCATGTGTATTTTCCTTCTCACATTTGAAATCCTCGAGGAGAAAAAATAAGTTCCATCAAAATTATTTAACGGAAGAGCTTCTGCATTGGAATATGGCAACGTACTAAGCTTTATCACCGCATTTGTTTTATGTTCATTCACAAAACTCACTATCACAAGTTTATGAAAATTCGCAGACACCCGAATGCCAATTGCTGTAAGGAAAAACTGAGAGAAAATAGTTATCAAAAAAATATTCTCGATCTATTGGGCAGAATATCGATCATTTGAATATGATTCAGAAGTCGGTATTATATTGGCAGAATAGTTTTCCTACGAATGTCAACCCTTCTCGAACAGACTTGCTTTAATATTGTACTAACAGATCAAGTATATAAAATCTCACTCGTACAAGACGATTCAGCATGAATCAAATTTATCATAAATTGTAAACGATATCAGATATTCTTCATTGATAGAAGAGAATTGTAGAATATTTCCCAACTCACAAATTATATTAATGAGAAGTGTATGATATTTATACCGCATAGAATTGAATTTTCACCGTCATATATTTGAAGACGAGTATTATCGTGACTGTCCTGACCTTTATATGCATAATTTAAAGAAGCTAAATTCCAAAGGTTCTAATGCAAATCGTTCATTAGATATTTCCGTTATCACATTATAATTTTGATCTCTTACGGTACACTAAAATTTGAATTCAATAAAAACTAACATTTCTCTACATCGACTTTTATGTACTACATTTATCGAAGTTAATAGTTTTTGTTTCACAATTCTAAATGTCACCTCAACAAATAATAGCAGAAGACGCTGAAAATGTCTACTCGATATAATCATTTTGTTAAAGGGTTCAATTTCCCATCCCCTGAGTTTCCATCTGCGATGATCCCAATATCCTACGTGGGGTGTAGTCGCTGCAGCATTCTGGCTGTTGGCCAATCGCCCAGAGAGCCCCTGGAAGGGAGTTGGTTGGTTTTTTGGATGGTGGTGAAGGGGGGGGGGTGTATAGTGGAGGGCAGCGGGGACCGAGGTCGTTTCTGCTGCAGTGGCATATCAGTGGCTGCATGTATATACACACACGTTTGGGCAAAATGCCAACCTCCAACCTCCCAAAAGCTGTGTGGCAAAAAGACCCTGCCCGGTAATCGACCAAGGAATCCCCGCAGTTGAAATGAGTTTTCCATGGCTATCACATTATATAGTTCTGTACAGATTTGATTCTGGTAATAAATTGAATACATCTTTTATCTACCACAATGAGTAACTGAAGTTTTGGAATGGAAATTGGAAAACGATTGGATTTCTAATTGTTTAATTCGATCTCGTCTTGGTTAGATTTGGTTATCTTTCGATTTGGAGAATTTCTTCTCTTCCGTTCGATTATTAAACCTCATTGACTAATTAGTAATTTTGTACTGAAATAGATTGCTAAATTAGACTTTATAATCGACAGACTTTAAACGGATCGCTGAAATATAAGAAAAGTTAGTTTGGTTCACGGAAATGAACGAACCAGCAATATCTTGAGCTGACTGAATAAGATTTCAGAAAACTTATTTCTGACTTATTAAAAGAATGAAGATGCAAATTTGAACGAATAAACGATGGAATGAAGTATCTGTATGGATTATGTCTTCTACTTCAGTTCGTAGATTAGACTATAGCTCATAATCTTGAGAAGTTGATTTTGGTGGAGGTGCCGGGTTTTAGTAAGAACATGTCATTTTTTCCGATTCATAATAGTAAATAATCAGTTTCAAAGAATAAAATTATGAACTCAAATTTGAATTTCAAATTTTGATTAAATATTCCGAATTTGGATTCAAATTTTAGTTTTGAATTGTATTCACTGCTTTAGACACAATTTGTTATTTTTTTGCTTCGCGTTAGTGATAGATATATTTCAGGAGGAAAGACTTGTTAATGACTTTATCTTCCAATTGGTTATTACCATGGTTCACATGTTGCATGAACGATGGTGAACAGAAATATCCACACACTGTTCTCTCGATCGTTTTTTTTTTTATATTGCAATTAGTCCTGCTCAAATTTCTGTTGGTAGAATCTGTGGTTTCGATCATTGCAATCGATTAGAACAATTGTTTGAATTCGAGAAATACTGAATGATAACAAAAATGATGTATTCACTTTTCATGGTTTTTAATCTGAGACTAACGTATCTCATTCTTATTTCATCTATAAAACATTAGGAATAATCCGAAAGTGTCAGAATTGAGAATACACACATCAAAATATCCAACGTAATAGTTGAGGAATCAGCTCATAGTCATCTTCTACATAAATTAGTTATATAATAGTAAAAATGAGTAATGATACATTTTACAGGCTACAGAAGACTACTTCATTAGAGTTGAAAGCAATCAATTATTCTGAAATTGCCTGTCGATATTCCAATGAAATCAAATCCAATATATTTTGTATGGATATGTTCTTTCTACTGAATAAACAATGAACAAAAGAATGAACTTCCAAGAATAAAAGTGAAACTTCTATAACTCAATTCCAAAATTTCATCGCGGTTTTTCGACTCGACTTACTGCATAAATTGTTCGTTGACCTGTAATATATCCCTGCTTGTTTGCGCTTGCGCACATTATACGAGAGTGTGACCACCGATAAGAGTTGTTCGGCTGGCAATAGTGCGTTATTTTTCGAGCGTGTTTGAAAATCGAACACTTTATCCTTTTAGTTGGTTAGGATTACCAACCTGATGCGGGTAAAATGTGTGAATAAAACGAGCGAAATAAAAAGAGGAAAAATAGAGTGAGAAAATAAAGTAGTTAAACAGGTTTAACATATGATTCTGCACTTCTGCGTGTTTTAAACAATCTTTTTTCACTTCTATTAAATTCGAAACGAAACATAGAAACTCCATTAAAAGTTTAGCTAATGAGCCAGCATGGTTCAAGTGCTGTGATTGGTTAGAACTTTTACACATTACGAAGAGCAAATTAGTCTGCTCAAAATGTACGTATTGCCCTTCTGCCGTTTTAATTAATACTTTAATTACGCAAATTGTATGGTAATTCACGTTTAATTCTTAAAATCCAATTATTGTTAGTTGAAGATAATAAGGTAGAAGTATGAAGTATGAATTCTGTTTTTGAAACGAAAATGGAAGATTAAACCTATACTCAACACTATCAGAGAATTGAGAAAAGACCTGGAATGACCATTAAAAACGGCAATGTGAAATATAAACCGATGTGATTTCAGGGCAGATTGCTTCACGCAGTAATTTGTTTGAAACGTTATTACATTGGAACATATTTCAGATTCCGATCGCGTATAATGAACGACTGAGTACTAAAAAGTGTCAACTTTTCCAAGGATACAAAACCTTTTCACACTTTTCATCGAGGGATATAAATCGAGAGCTTCAACTCTATTGTTTTGAACATGGAAAAGATTTTATTTCTTCAGTTCACTTTTTAAATATTCTGAAAATGTACAATTGTCATAAAATTCAAATCCTATTCCCGAACGGGTAATTCAAACAATAATGTCAAACTTCATTTAAATCTGTTTTAATACCTCTTGTAATAACGGCGGGAGCATATAACACCTAAGGGGCCTATTTTCCCTTTGTTCGCGCGAACTATTCTTACACAAAGGAGTGACCTCCTAGTCCTAGGAGGCTATACGACCAACACGCTGGAGTGGGCTTCAACCCTAATGTGTAATATAATTTTCAAATAATGAGCACACATCACATTAAATTTTTTCCAAATCCAATTTTGTTCAAAATGGTAATTTGCAAACATTTATATTGTATACGAACATATGGCATTGATACATATGATATATGACATAAACATATGACATAGATTGATGAGTTTTCAGGCACTTGAAGAGCCTAGCTGAGTGATTGAGACTATCAGTAAGGCAGATTATGACTTATTATTTCTTAATTGTTTATGAAATGTATTCACCTGTTATTTTATTCCATGTATTTCTACTGAATGTAGAATGTTATACTGCATATATCTATCAATATGCTCCTTTACTGTATTGTATTTTATCACCTTTTTATAATTATGCTGACCCATCCAATATTACCTCTAATGTAATTGGGACCAATAAATAATAACTAACTAACTGACTACTGAAAGTTGTTTACTTGGTTTTGTGACATAATATTGTGTGAATGTGGTGGAGGCGTAAGGGCTATCCTTTAACTACTCGTGGAAACCCACATCTTTGAAAATAAATTGCCTATTTTCTTGTAAGATGACATTTTCTTGTGCGGCAGTATATTCAATTCTCAACTCTAAACTAGCCAAACCTGACTTGACATGGACTGATTTAATCTAAAATTATTATTTTTCAAATATACTACTATCCAGTTTTTTTTGTCTTTCCAGTGCATGCCTTTCCAAACCGGAAATTGAAAAATAAAAATTCATGTATAAACGTGTCCACATGAACCTGTGCAAAGTATCCTTCTGAGAACGTATTCTGGTCAGCTATGAGTGTACGGTATATGAGTAATGAGTGTATATGTTCATATATATATATATATATATATATATATATATATATATAAATATATATATATATATATATATATATATATATGTATGTATATATATATATATATATATATTAATTTGAATTCTGAATCGACTCTCACTTTGATTTGAATTCCAACATGAACTTCCTGGATTTAGAGAAAGTATACTCCAGAGAATGGGCTTTCACGCGTAAGTACAACCCCTCACAACATGTGTATGTTTCTCCAATAAACACGCTCCAAGTCCAAGATACAAGACCGAGTATGCCTCTCTCCAGTGTATGCTCTTTGGCGTCCACTAATTTTAGGAGGAATTAGGTTAGTTTTATGTTAGATTACAACAGATTAACTCGGGTTAGATTATGTTGGTCAATTCAATTAGTATCTTCGGCAGGGTCTTTATCACGTTCTAATGTTTCCTGTCGTTTATGTGAGTAGGTAGACCCACAACTAACATTATGTTCGATTGAATGGTTTGGTTGTAATTAATTCTCCCAATTTATCAACTGCATTTCACATTCAACATTCAGGCATTTTTATTCAGAGAACCATATTGTCTATTTACATGTGCCTTGATTAACAATAATGAAGTAAATTATTGTGCAAGTCCCTCCGGTCCTCTCGACCTGTAATCTCCCTGTGCCACGCACGTTGCCTACCCTTACAAGTGTGAAGGTTGGGGGTAAAACAAATGGCTCGAGAGGGGTAGGTAGGAAGGTAGTGAGAAGTTGCTGTATAGAACTGATGCTGAATTAAATAAGGTTTGTGGAAAATAAGGGATGAAGGAAATAAGGGTGGGGAGAGGGGTTTAAGCCTCGAGGGCTCAAGGGGGTGAGAAAATTGGATGGATTGGGATTTAGTTAGGTTATGAAACTGATAGCGCTGGGTTGCGTGGTAAGAATTGTAAAGTGTTATGAGGGAAACGATGTAATTGAAACTTCCTGTAGGAGGATGAACTAGCTAACATTTTCGTAATTGTCCGAGTCAATCGTTAACGCAAGAAGTACGTGCTGATGAACATGTATACAGAATACCAGTACTGGAATCGCAACTCAATCATGGGAGAAATAATCTTCGAAGCCGCTGCTGCGCATGCCCAATAGTGGTCTATCTTGTGTCGTAGTTAATCAACTATTTCTCCGGAGCTATCCCATAGCATGGGGCCGTCACGTGGAATTCCTTCGAATGCGAGAGGTACAAAGTTTGAAGACTAACAATGCAAAATTTCCGTTCCGAAAAAATGTATATGAAGGCTTTTAGCCACAGCTTATCAGACACGATGATTTTTTTCAGTGATCCAAATTCGAATTCATTTTCATTTATATGGTCAGTCTCACTTGTTCTTATATCGGCTAGTGCGCATACATTTGCGCAGCGGCTTCGATGAGCATTCTTTTCTACGATATCCTCTACTAAAAACTGTGATCATCTTACCACAATAGTAACTGAAGTAAGAAATTAGTGTATTTTGAAGCTGTATATAAAATAACTGTGATATGTCTCTCTCTCGAGAACGTACTCTTCTGGTTTGAGTTTCAATAGACGATAAGAATGACTATCGTACTTCAAAACCTTCCCTTAGGCACAAATACATAGACGCAGCCATTTGGAGATTCCTCCACTCTATTTTTCCGAATGATATTATGTTACTACATTGTTTTTATTGTATATTCCTACAAAAATCGACACTCTGAGAAATTGTTTTGAAATGTAATAACTGATGACCTGTAGGGCCTATCTGGCACGCTGATTATATACTTTTACTACCAAGATGAATTTCACCAATATATTCATCTATATGATGACTGACAGAATTGAAATTATTTTCTTTGGTTTTCAAGACTGATTGATATCAAAGTAAACATTCTTTGTTCATTTATGAAGCTATTTTATAAGTTATGAGTTGAAATGGAGATTGTTTTTTCATAGTTCCATATCAAAGATCGAATTTCATAACATTCTGCAATTAATCCACTTCTTCTACATGTATCATTAAATTTGTTTTGATATTCCGTATTAACATGGTATATATCAATTTTTTCTCATTGTACTCTTGTGTCGAGAGATGAACAGTTCATGCAATCAGATTAATGCAGTAAACTCAACAAAAACCAAGAATCTCATATTAATACAGAATTCTTATTTCAATTCTTGAAATCCAACTTTAAAGTCAAGTTATTTCTTACCTCCTTGCCTCACTTACCTCCTCCCCCTCCCCCTCCCCACGACCCTCTCACGATTCTCACACGTTTGATCCTATATCATGTTTTATCCTTTGCTCTTTTCGAACCGTTTCCTACCCTCATGCCTTTCATGTGAGTTGTGCTCACGAGTATCGGGTGCTAAGATGTTTGGTTGGGTGGGGTGAGGCAGGGGTGGAAAGAGGAAGGGGGAGGGGGTGTTAGGGGGCGTTGACCCACGACAATGAGGGATTGTTTCGCCGTGTGAAGATGGATGAGTGAATCGCTATCTCTCTTAAGTAACGGGATAAAATTCCAACACTTCCCACCCACCCACCAACCCCTTCATTCGTCTCGTGGCCACTTCGTATATATTACTACGATTCCAGAGCTTTATCGGTTCCCTAACAAAAAGAAAAACACGAGAAAACGTCTTGCGGCGTTAATGAGAGTGTATACATCATTCTAGTTTGTGTGCAGGTTTTCTATGAATGTAAATATAAAACTATGTGAGAACTTATATAAATGAAACATTTCATGTAGTCTAGTGTGTAGATGTTGGGAGTTGGTTATGCCTAACCTGGTAGGCCTGTATGAGCTAGTATGCCTATATTATTCACATTCTAATTAGAATCTTAATTAAATGGTATAAGATGTATTCATATAGGCCTATAAATACGCATATGCATATATATGTGTACAGTTATACATAACTGTATATAAGTATGTTGTATTTTGATGTATTTTGAGTATATGGGTATATGTATGCATATGTATAATATGTACAGTGTGTATGTATATTATGTATATGTATCATGTATGGAAAACTTATATTTATCATCTGAGTTAAATGAAACTACAGTGTCTCTTCTATTGTAGAAAATGAAGCTCGTCTTCCATAAATATTTTTTCAACAATAAAGATGAATCACAGTCATTCACAAACAATAGTGAAGTTTAATTAATTATGTAAATTCTTCTCACTTCAATATTGGTTTATAGACCCTATCCATCGACGATATCTATAGTCCAGGAGTAGATCAAAGCCTGGTTTCTCAATAGTCTAACAACGAGCCCTCTATGTGAAGATCCGATTCAAAAAATAATGAATTTCATGATCAGGAGATGATTGACGGATAACATTGTTATTACTAATCGTTATCATTGATACCAATTATACGGTGCGATGGCTATAATCTAAGCTCTGAGTAGTTGCAAAAAAAACTCGTATTGCAAGCTTGAAAACAAATTGTATGATTTTGGGATACGAAATCCTTCAGTCTTCATTAAATCGCTTCGCATTTGTGCAAACCGTTACTCCCGTTACACCACATGCTACCCAGTCTTACCGTTAAATTCTTACGCTATCCGTTATCCGTGACTATAACCGTTAACTTCTTGTGATCTACAGCGGATTTCAGTGATGCTTGAATACTATGTTCGCTTTGTAAAGAATAAACGAGACCCTAGACTTCTATATTGAGTTCATTCTGTATCTGAAGAAATGAAAGATAATCAAATTGAAGAGAAAATATAGCATGAAAATAATTGAAATTTTTTGTTCACTTTCGAACTGATTCCTCCAAATTAAAATCATACTGTACTTACAAACATACATTCAACGGATAAAGAGATTCGTGAATTATTTTGAGAAATTGTACACCGTTAGTTGATTCAATGTTTTTCTTGTTGCTATCTGATATTATAGTGACGCTTATAATATCCAGTCAAGCGGTAGCTCGACGAGAGTCAAGTCCCGCGCGAAGCCAGCTACACGCTACACTGTTTGCAAGAAGAGCTTCCAGACGGGTTTTAGCATATTATATCTCCGAAACTATAACCAACTAAGATCACTCTAGTTTGTTGAAGCACCATTCAAAATACGATAAATCAAATTTGAGATATATAGGACCAAACGTTTGGACGTTACAGTACTGCGAAAAGCGTACTTTTTCTGTCTTCTTCACGTTACAGTACTGTGAAAAGCGTACTTTTTCTGTTTTCTTCTTCTTCTTCTCTTTCTCCTCATGTCGTCTCGTCACTTTGAGAGATCGCCCACAGACCAAACGAATCGTTTGATTTCTCTGTTCTTTTCAGAGTACATGTGAACTCATACGGAAAGGTGTATTTTGTATTTTTTTATGTTTCAAGTCAAGTTTGAAAACCGAAGGTATCGTGTTTTTACAATCTTGTTTTTAGGCTTTCTTATTTTTTAAATTCATTTTTCGACAGACTTTGATGAATTTTCAATTGTATGTTTGTATTGATATCTAAAATGATTTTGTGTGGGAAATTGGCAAATTTTACATTTTCGAGTGTAATAATAACTCTCATAATTGCAGTTTACTACCTTATCGACCCTCTTGTTCACGCTTTTCCGTTTCAAATCACGACCCCAATAAACCATCGAAAATTCTTGATCAACATGATTGATAAAATAGAGTCGACAATATGCCTATTTGCAGAAACAATTGACGACTCGAAAAGGGCGTCCTGGCTTAACCAGCAGGTTAGTTGAATAATATCATTTGTGGTCATTTGAAGATACCCCGATTGGATATTTGAATTTGACTACAGTTCCAACAGCCCTATTGATTGGACGGTATGATTTCTAACGTCATGGGGGTGGAGACTGTGAGTCGCCAATTCACAAATAAATGTTCAGTTACAGGCACAGTCTACATCATATATTAGGTCCTGTGATTTATATTGGGAATGAACGTTTCTGTTGATGATATCACTATTATTAGTATAAGTGGAAAACCCTCCATGGATGAATGATGTTGAAGTTTAAAGGCGCGTCGACATCGAGATCATTTTGCGCCTTTTTCAAAGTGGAGAAAAGATTTGTTTTGAGCATAGTTTTACCGCTAATGATATTGTGGCAAAAATCATTTCAAGAAAACCGAATTAAGTTATTTGTGACAAAATCATATTGGAAAGGAATGGCTTTGTATTTTGGAGGTGGTCTATTGGAATAATGGGAAGCTGAAGTTAGTTGATCGTCGAGTCTTATCACAACATCCACAACAAAGATTGAGGGAAACCGTGAAAAACTTTAGTCACACTCGCATTCAGTAACATAAATGAAATAGGCCAACCCATGTCATTTGTGACTGTGGTAGTTTATGAGACCGACATCTAGGCTTATTCTGACCCAGCCTAACAATGTTAGCTGAGTCTAGTGCGCCTGTGTATATAGGCTCATTACATTTTTCTCATTTTCTACTGAAATTTCAATTGAATCACAATGCTTCATCTCTGTATTTGAAGCCTGAAGGACCCGATATAATTATTCATGAGATAATTTAACAAGGGACGACAAGGGTTGACTGCAACTATCCTGTTTTGTAAGAAGTCATAGCTCTCCCTGCTACAGTCAATAGAGAACTATTTAAAAAAAAGAAAAAGCCTTACAATACAAAGAAAAAGCGAATGTTGGGAAAATAATCTTGTCGAAATGTCATCTAATTAGTGACGCGCATGAATGGATTAACGAGTGTGAGCGACTCTATTACTGAATCAAATTGATGAATCAAGTCTTCGCTACATTCATTGATTAATCAAGATATGGTTTTTGATGTGTTTATTTGAAGCATATTTGAAAACTTGCCCATTAAAACTAACAAAAATGAAGCACGAAAAGCTGCGATATCCCCACGAGAAACAAATTGTGAGAACAGCGGGAGACAATCTTCTGCTATTCGGTCACTCTGGCATATAAAGTGGTGATAATCAAAGTTTTGGCCGAATTAACTCTTCAAGAGAGGTAAAATAAATGTGTGTTGTTATATATATTGGGCATATAGTCCAAACGTTTGGTGATTACAACTAGTCTTGATAGCTTTTGACATGATGGAATAAAATTGTCATGCATATTTCATTTCATTATGTCAAAAGTTATCAAGACTAGTTATAATTACCGAACGTTTGGACAATATGCCCAATATCTAACATTAAATATGTATTTTCCCTCTCTTGAAGAGTTACCTTGGCCAACACTTTTAATATCACCACTTTTATATGCCAAAGTGTTTTTATAGCAAGGACTTCGCTTCCTGTTTTTACAAGTTTTTGTTTTTGGTTGAGATTTATAATATAACTGAAGGAATTTGCTCATTATTCTTGCAACAATAGATTGAACCACTGCCTTCTAGATGCAAGAGAAACTTTACATCGCGGACTATTTCAGTCGAATTATTGTTACTCTCATTCAACACGCCAAATAATAACCTTTGGAATGAGATATGGACGATGAAACATATTTTAAATTGTCTGACAGAAATTAAAAGGATATTATATGATTCTAGTTGAAATATGCTCGAGAATTATTTTCAACTTTTACTAAGCATCTATGTTTACCGCTGAAAATATACTTCGAATTGCTCTAGAAAATAGTCTTAAATTATTTAAAATGTCTACGATTCTATTTCCACTGCTCGGTTTATAGGCTTCTGTCAAGTGACAAACGACAAACAATCGTTACCATAGCAACACAGCGAACTGGTGGACTACCAAATATTCTGATTGGTAAATTCCAACTGGTGGACATTGTTGTCTGTCTCTTGCAACAATGAGTGACGTCACTTGACAGAAGCCTATAGGTCGATTTGACACGATTTGAAGTATATGCAATTTTTGAATTCAGAATTCAATACTCGCTTTCACATGTTTCAACTTCTATGGTTGTAAAATATATTTTGAGAGTAACAATGCCAGATTTCGATCGTCACCATCATAATTATCAAACTCGAATTTCTTTAGTAGCTCTTTGGTTTCTAAAGCTATCCACACTGGAAAATAATATGCACGTACACGTTGATAACAAATATTGTGTATATTAATCTGATTTGTATTTTATCACCATGTCAACTAAAACTGCGTCACACACAATTTCCTCTTCTGAACCGCTACGTTCTATCTTTATCCTCCGATAAATATATATATATATATATATATATATATATATATATATATATATATATATATATATATATATATTATATATATATATATATATATATATATATATATATATATATATATATATATATATATATATATATATATATATATATATACACACTTTCAGATCACAAATGCCGGAGCTCCTTGCTCGCTCCAATGGACATTGCTTACGTAATTTAACAATCAATAATTCTCTTTGTCTCTATGTTCACTTTGGCATACAATAATGTCTACAGGAAAAGAAGCCTTCCATCACCCCCCCCCCCCCTCACCCAACCCCCTCCCCCACCCACCTCAGTGATCAAGCTTTGCAGCTATATTGGAAATGTTGAAAACGTTTTATAGACGAAACGAGGAAAGATTTCCTTTCTAAATTCTAGTTGGAAACTAAGATTTGTTTTTATGTGTTTTCAGTGTATTTGTTTGCACTCTATTCACATAATAGGTATACCGTCAGCCTGACATTGGAACAAACTTGTTTCTTACTGAGACATGCTGGAATAGCCAATATTTCGAGATAGAAATGTAGACATTATGAAATCTAGACAAAACAGAGATGGTAATAAAAGGTTCAACGGAATAATGAATGAGTTTTGGTCTTCAATAAGAAGTCAACCTGGCAGTCAGCTCGGAAATTAAAAATATGATTACGATAACATTTCAACGTTATATTAGATATCAAGAGTGAGGAAGTGAAAAAGCATACTGTATTGAATATACGTTCAAGCGCATGCACATGTTCGAGCAAGATGTTCAAGCATATATATATATATATATATATATATATATATATATATATATATATATATATATATATATATATATATATATATATATATATATATGTATATATATATATATATATATATATATATATATATATATATATATATATATATATATATATGTGTGTGTGTGTGTGTGTGTGTGTGAGTGTCTGTGTATGAGATGAAAATTCCGATATACCAAAAGTGAATATCTCAGTGTATTGATATTAGTAGATAGAACCCAACGTTCCAGTTTGTCCACACCCGTCTTATTCATAACAGAACAAAATGAAAGCAAATATGCAAAATATTCAATATCATAATATTGGAAAATGTAGTTTTTGTAATTTAGGTGATAAAAACACATCCGAATGAAAAACAAAGATTGTTTCAAGTTGTCGTTTAATCACCCGCTTACAGTGTGTTGGTATACTAACATACATCAAGCGCTAACTGCGCTTACATAACGGAGTCATAGCGATGTCAGTTGGTGCTGAAATCATTGCCTCCAGTCGCTAAGATCACGTTGCCGATGACAATTGGTGGCTTAATGGCAGTAAGTAAAAGTAGTTTGAAAGGGGTATAATAAACCGAAAAGCATCAGAGCCTATACTGTATAATTAATCAAAATCTCTATTTAATGAACCGCGCTATTTTGGCATGAAGATAGGATATGTTGGTCAATAAACCCGAGGGTGAGCTGTTGGAACTTTCAGTTTTGGATGGTGAACAAAGTTCATATTATTGAATGAGCGAAGCGAAGACTCTATTTCACCATACTCGAAAATAAAAGTGCTTCATAGGTCAAACGAAAGTTCAAAATTAGTTTAAACTTGGCATACACAAGTTTTCTTATTTAATTCGATACTGTATAGTTTTGAGAGGCAATTGATTGAACCACTTCTGAGAAAACTTCTTTCAAAGTTTTCAGAAATTCCATGAGAATGACCCAGAGAAAAAAAATCGTCAAAATATTTCCTTCGAGAGAATTCAAATTCTTATGTAATTTTATTATAATGATCATACACATTATTCCGAACTTTCAGTCGAATCAATTCAGCCGTTTCGATGTAAAAAATATATCATCTATTTTTTTTTAAATCACTCAAAGCTATTAAGAAATCAATTGAATCAATTGAAAACGATTAAAACAAAGCCTTCTTCATTATTATAAAATTTAATTATAAAATGAGATGGCAGTGACGTAATTGTTTGGATCTCAAGGTGGATATAAATAATAACCAATCCAACGATAAGTTGATATGTTCTAGCTCATCCATCAACGCGGCAACACATAACGCGTTTCCTAGCATTATGAATCCGTTAATTGTGATCATCGGCGTTTTCTTGTTTGAGTAGTAAACCTACTGTCATTTTTCAACTGGAGTGGAATCCAGGCTTCATTCGATCCATTGTTTTCCTAACGAATGACAGAATGACAACTGGTTTACAGTGTGTTTCCTCCCCCGTGACATTTGTGTCTTTTAATGTATTCTACATTATAATATTCTCGGGTGAAATTATTTTCGGCCCATGGTTAAAAGCTTTCTTGATATAATTATCGTCGTACCCGTTCTCCGTGAAGCCTTCTTCAGAAATTTCAGTTCACCCTCTTTGATTTTGCTATCGGAAAGTCTAACCAAGCTAGTAAAAAGAGTATTAGTGACTGATCAAAGCTATATAGGGTGGTGATTGGAAGAGGCATGTAGGTAAAGGCTGGTATATTCATATGAAACACTGGCTATTCAAACGTCGTCAGTGACGGAGGCAAACCAAAGATGGAAGTTAACTACAAAAGAGATTGTTATTAGATGAGCGTAGCGAAGGCTCCATCCCACTCTTATGGAGCTTTGTCTGTGTTTTTTTTTTGTGGGCACTGCACAGGTCGCAGGGTTTGACTGATCAACATGAAATTTTTTTTACGGGCCAACTTTTATTACTTAGAACTGTATAGTTTTTGGTATGAATCGCTCGATTAGATTCTGAGAAATATCATGTCAAAGTTTTAAGAACTCCATAAGATTAGGCTGAGTGAGAAAATTTGAAAAAATGAAACCTCTTCGAAAAAAATAAAATTTTCTCCGAGTGTTCAAACATGAATAATACACATAACCACCATTTTGTAAGCAATTCGAATTAGCCGTTTCGAAGAAAAACATTCAAATAACTGTTCATGGAAATGAGCCAAGATTCACTGCTTCCTATATTCGATATTTGCCCAAGCATTAAATATTCTTCATATTCGTTAAGGTGTGTAGAATGCCAGAGAAGATAAAGTAGCAATTAAATGAAGGACAAAGTGTGTAGAATACCAGAGTCGATAAAGTAGCAAATGTGGGACTGTTATTATACCTTATTCAGATCTCTCGCTCATCTTACAACGCATATTTCGCGTTTGCCTAGTTATTTCTGATTTCTTCCATGAACATTGTGTCCCGAAATGTCATCCTCTTTTCGCGTCACGCAAACATCCAGGGACGCTGAACTTCTATTCAACTCCACTTCCAAAGTGAACTGGATCTTCTTGTGGGAACTGTTCGGATGTGTTGGAAATTCATCCAACTTTTTTTGCCTGCCTCCAAATCACGAGAATAATTCAAAAATTTCATTCATGAATATGGATCAAGAAAAAAACATCAATAATAATAAATATTATATATATATAAACATACATACACTTTTGGGTTCTTCAAACTTTTGCGTTCCATATTCTTCCAAAATTCTCGGATTTGACGCGTATAACTCAAACACAGGGACAAATCAATATATAAAATTGAATGAAAATGGACTAATTTTGATTCGTTTATGTGTTTCACTTATACGCGTCGTCTCTGAAAAGCTGAGATAAATATATATGTATATATATATATATATATATATATATATATATATATATATATATATATATATATATATATATTCCTTCATAACTTCCTACGAGTTCACTCCTCCATTCTTCATCCTTCCCACATATCTCTTCTACCACTTTTCTCCAATTCTCTCCTCGGTTGAATATCGCGTAGTCCACCCTCCTGCCACCATCTTCTTGGTCTTCCAGCTCTTCTATGAAATTAATTGTTTCCTGCTATTTCAAATACTTCTCACAATATTCTCTTCTTTCATATTTGTCACATTCTATGATCGTACTCCTTTTCCAAGTCTAGGGGCTTCTTCTCTTCTCTCCTCTTCCCACTTTGTCTTTGATACCTATCCCGCAGGAAATATCGAGTCCAATGTAAATCTCTGTCTGACTAACTAAAACAGTTATGCTCTCACCTTTCCGTATATTTCTCCAACACTTGTATCCTCAATTTGATACTTATTTCATATAGCTTGACTTCCTGGCTCATCAATGTCCCCCCCCCCCCCCCCATGGGATTCTTACTTCTTGTTTTGTCCTTTTTCCTGAATATCACTGTTGTAACCTCTTTCACTCAATCTTCCGGCACTCTCCTCTGTTGCCACGCTGCTGCCTTCATCTCTACCACCATATCATCTGCTCTTGCTAATTTACCATTCTCCATATTTTGTTATTGCCTGTGCTGAATTCTCTCTTGAAAACAACTTCACACAGTCCTTTCCTCTCATGGCTGCTTCCTCTACTTCTTCTGCCCGTGTATGTTCGCATTCAATAACTCTTCAAAATGATCTTCCCACATTTTCTAAATATCTCTAGTTAATCGGATTTGTATATTTTCCTTATCATACACGATCCTCTATTCTTTTTGTCTCCTCGCTTCTTTTCCATAATGCCGTACAACCATTTTTTATTATTTTGCTCGTCTTTCTTCAGCATCTAGACAAGCTTCATCGTTGTTCTCTTCTCATCCTTCGCAATTATGGTTCTAACCTCTCTCTGCCCTTTTAAGTACTCCAATAGATTTCTAGACTATTTATCTTTCTCTTTCCGAATTCAAGCTTCCTGTTTTTGTGTCACGGTACTCCTCACCACCTCGATCTATCATGACGTCTATTTTGCTTTTCTTTCTCCTTTCTCTCTCGTTTTTCACTGTAATCAATTTTTTACATGAATAATAAAAACACTGAACAGTCAAAGAAGTCCTCAAAGTCTCCAAGGAAGACTTTACTGTGGGAGAAAAAAAATATTATAGTCTGTATATTTTTAAATTTTAGATTCAATATATTGATTTATGTGAGGTGATTAAGAAAATGTAAATATGGTTGATAAATTGAGTGGCAATTGAATATGATTGAGAAGAGAAGGAATTTGATTTATAGAATATAATATTAAACACGATAAAATAACCAGAATATACTGATTGAGATATAGAATATGATATCACTAGTCAAACGCGAAATATGCGTTGTAAGATGAGCGAGATATCTCAATAAGGTATAAAAGTCCTTGAAATAGTTTTACCCTTGCTACTTTATCGACTTTGGTATTCTACACACCTTGATATCTGAATAAGCTATAAAAGTCGTTAAAGAAGTTCTACTCTTGCCACTTCATTGACTCTGGTATTCTACACACCTTGACGCATATGAAAAATACTTCATTGTTGGTCAACTCTTGAATCTAGAAAGCAGTGAATCTCGACAACTTAATTCTGTCATAATTTTTATGATATATTTTATGAATATTATCAGTCATTTTATTTTTTTTCTCCGAAACGACTGATCAGAATTGCTTAAAAACTCGTAATAATGTGTAAAATCCATGTATACACATTTAGAGAAAATTTCATTTCATTTGGAGAGATTTTATTTTTCAACATTTTCCGCCCAGCCAAATCTTATGGGGTTTTTACAAACTTTGAGATGATGATTCTCAAAATCGGTTCGACCGATTCATCCCAAAAACTATACAATTCTAAGTTGGATGAGTTTGCGTGTACAAAAAAAAGTTTCATGTTGATCAGTCAACCCTTGCGACCTGTGGAGTGCTTACAAAAAAAAAAAAAAAAAAAACAGACAAAGCCCTATAAGAGTGGGATGGAGACTTCGCTACGCTCATCAACAAAAGATACAGATTACAAAACACCAATGAAAGATAATTAAGTGATTTTCCAATATCATAATATTATGAATGTGAAAAATTGACATAGAGAAATTAAAATGACCTTAAGATGGCTTGGCTGGTGCATCAAGGAGTAATGAATATAAATACAGTAGATGACATAACAATGCATGGATATACGAAATAAGGAACAACATTGTCAATAGCATGAATGTCAAAGAAAAAACATGTTTAAAAGTCATAATTATCACTACAACAATACGAAGCATTACATCCAAATAAGCAATATGAATTGAGACTGATTGGGAGATTTTAGAATAACTTATGGAAGTTACAACAGAAGAATTCAGTTCTGGGCCTAATTGGGAGTATGAAATTGAAAAGCATTTTATTGATTTACCATGTTTCAATTTCTAATCTAACATTTTTATGAAAACAAAATTACGTAAATTCGGAGGAATCTGATTGAATTTAGAAGGTACAGAGTATTCGATACTTCATTTACCATACTTATTCATAAAAGTGAGAATATTAAAATTTACAGAAAGCCTTGATACCTCACATTGCTCAAAATTATGAGGAAAAAATGATATCTCAATACATCGACTCCTATGCGTGCGTAGTCAACAAAAAAAAACGAAATTTCCACTATGAGTCTGAACTTTCGCGTTCAGTATTATGATGAAATTTGTTTTAGGTATTTAACGTGTTGATAATTAAAACACAAGGACGAAAGAAAAATATGATCTTATTTTGATACTCATGTGAGCCTGACGTGTCAAAAAATTCATGTTACTCTCTTCTTCAGTGAATATTGCGATTACAAAAATATTAAAATATAAAAAAGTTGATAAAAAATTGAATAATATCAACAAAATCGACTTATAAATCAAATCTCTGAATGATATTTATCTCGATGTACGCATTGATATATCCATATTCAATGTTATAATGATTCAAGTGGTATAATCCATTGAATGAAATACCTAAACTGAGCATGGACAAAAAATATATTTTGTGAGAGTCGGATTGCATGATCATTAGAGCCTGATTGTCTCGCATTTTTCCACTGAATATCTCTTGTTTGTATTGACATAAAGTATATCCTTCCTCTCCCCACCCCACTATCTCATCCCTTTCAAAGCTTTACATTCTTCTTTGCTCGTGCTATTGACATGGCAATACCATTTGATACAATAGATGTGAGTTTCCACTACGAATCAAGAATCTAAATGTACCAATAAACTCGTGGCATATACAATTCGTGCGAAATACAGCGGCTCTGTATCGAAGTTCTGTTATTTGCTTCGGCCATACATTATCATTATACGTCCAACATATAAGAAATATACGGTGTGTATTTGTATTCATACGGGGCTAATAACAAACATCCATACCAGCGTGAATAATAGCCCTATGTAAAGCAAGCTATAAGATAGAAAGAGAGAGAGAGCAAGAGAAAGAGAGAGTGAAAGAGAGAGAGAGAGAGAGAGAGTGAGAGATAAATAGAGAGCGAGAGGAGAGGGTTGTGAAAGGGAATAAAAATGAGTAAGAGAGAGAGATTGACGGAGAGCTTAGGATAGAATGAGATAGAGTGAGATAGAAAACAACAATAGTAATGAATTACCAGTAGTCACGTGATGTTTTGTTTGTGTATATGCCTAATAGAGACGTATAGTTTGACATTTCTCTTGTATTTATAGGCAAACTTTGAACACTGACAATGTTCAAGAGTTAAATTATTGTGGAACAAATAACCTTTTCATGCATTGAATTGACATGTTTTAGATAGTCTTGGAAGTTGATTGTTTTGAAGTCAAATGTTATAATCTTTACTTGATACAAAGCTGCCTTCTAGATGTGTGGGCTTGTACATACCCAGAGGTGTATTCGCATTAATCGCGGCCTGGCTGTGTCTAGTTTTCTTTGTTTGTTTGTTTTTTATTTAATGTTTTTCGTCATTATACTGAATATAGCAAACATAATTTCAATATATTCATTGACGTTGGTTGATTAGGTCACTATAATAACAACTAGAATTAAATGCTTGAAAATCATTTTGATAATGATATATTAAATTATGTTATCGAGAAAAAAACAGGAGCCAAAGCTTGTATGTGGGAAAGGAGGAAAAATTATCACATTTGAGAAAATAAATCCCAAGAGAGATGGTTCTCAAAATAATGTTTTTACATAGATTCGTATTCTTAGTGAATTTTATCTATTTAGAGAGAGAAAAGTTGAAATAAGAATAAAAATTATGATATATAGTGTAAATTATGAATGGTTAGAACTGAATGTTGATGAGGTTCATTTCATTCAGACAGATCTACTCTCGTAGGTCTCTAGTAGGTCTAGTAGTAGGTCTAGTAGTAGGTCTAGTAGGTACTTAATGGCTAGGCGTGCCTATTAGTATCTTTGCCATTAAATGTAATATCTTGAATTATATATTCATGGCCTATAGATACACAACTCATGCTTATCTCTCATGCAGACTCTCTCCAAAGTTCAGGAACATGAGGGCGAACGCTTAGATCTTTCAGTATTGGATGAAGAATTAGGTGCAAATTATATAGTAAATTAGATTATTATGATTCTCGACGTTTTCTTGATCAAGTAGTGTACTGTTTTTTCACAATTTGGGCGAGATATGTTATACAAGTAGAAAAAAGATCATAGACAGAATGGAAATATTAAGTGAACACGTTCATTGACTCGATCTCCTGTTTTCAATCATAAAAAGTTCACAAAGTGAATATTTTTGATCATACGTCATGCTCAGTGCAATGTCTGAGAAAGTATCTTTAGTGTAATTTGACCGCGGTAGCAGCACATTTTCGTTTTTTGATAGATAACTGGTTGCACAGCTCCAGACCGCTGTTGACTATCCATCGGTATGATTCAAAGTAATCTAAAGTGCGTATTTTGTATGGTTTGCTCCGATAGCATACATAAGAAACAATAATTCTATATAAGTTCAAACGTTGAAATTGATTCAATGTTCAAGGCTCAAAATGTTTCCCTCTGCGTGCATGTTTCTGGGATCGTCTCGTCACACGCCCCTCATTGTTGTCATGTTAGGCAATCTCCATATTTCGAGAAACTTCCCAGCGATTCTCACGAACACTTGTACACTTGCGGACATAAAAAATAGTTTGATCCAAAAATAATTGAACAAAATCCACGCATATTTTTCTAATTTTGTTCACAGACTATGCAATAGAGTGTGTATGCGTCTGTTTCCAATGAGTATATCATCAGTATATTAGTTTCAGGATGTATTTTAATGTGGCCCAATTCACCACTTTGTCTGAACGTAATGATACATAGATAGTGATGACGAGCAAAACTGCAGAACAATTAAATTTCGTGATTATCTCCTAATCTTGACTGTATCTCTTGACTCCATATCTATTCATCTCTATATATGGATCTATCTTGATCTCTATAGTTGTGAAAATGATAAATAATGCACTCACACGAATAATCTGTGTTTGAATTATCCGAAATCACCCCTCACCTATCCCGCGAATGAAAAAGACACATTATGAGCTACAAACAGAATGTGGTATAAGGGGGTAGTCACAGCATGAAATTTATTTTTGGCACACAATTTTGTTTTTGAAGTATTGTTAACAATTATTCGAAGAATTCGTGACCACAGCTCATATAATTATTTTCATATTTCAATATTTAAATGCAACACAGACGGCAATGCGTACTGTACCTATGCATATTAAGTATTGAAACTTCAGGTCCGTTTTCCCAAGAACTACGGTTTTTCTGACCTGTAACCACCTAACTCAAAAACTACTGGTCTGATTCAAACAAAAAAGGTTTTAAAATGTGTATTTTATTTTTCATCACCTTGTGAAACAAAACTATGGAAATAATCAGTGGGGCCTACATATGAATATCCGGGTGTGAATGTGTGGCCTCAAAATCATATATAATTTGTATTAGATATGAAATGGTTGATTATACAACTAAGAAGTGCAATAGATTCTTTCTGGAGTTTCACAAGATAACAGTATGTATGGCGAACAATATTCACTAAAATTCAACAAGATAGATCCATTTTATAAACCTTAAAATATAAACCTTGTGATTTGTGGCTGCATGTTTTGTATTTTTGAAAAAGCATAGCATTACTCAAATTATAAATTATTATTTCAATTTCATTCTTGAATTATGCGTGAGCAATAGAATGATGGATATAGTGTGCAAGTGTCAATGATTTGTGGTGGTTGGTTGAGCGGTAAATAATTCCTACATTTAGTCTTAATTATCCTATTCCTTGCTGTGGCTACCCCCATAACTCGCTGTTCATATGCTGTAAGTTCTAAATTGAGAATTATCGGCTCGTACTGAAAATTTGGAATTCTAAATTGTCCGAGTCTGATTATTGAAATCGACATTCCGAGTGAATTCTCAAGTGAGTCATTTGATTACTGAGATATTCTCACAACTTCATTAGAGTACTAAAATACGCACCCACTAGGTGTGAACAACAATATGTGCCTACGCGCCAGACTTGGCTCTCGTCAAGTTTCCGGTCGATTATATGCAATCATGCAGACAGAAAATAAATGTACAGCATGAAACGCCGAATTACTCACATTAAATATAATATGGGACGAGTATCCCGATATTGGTGGAAGTGCCGGGTATTTCAATCTGCAGTTTATTGCTGAAATGAATTATATAAAGTTCATTTAACACGCCTGTGAGTGCCCTGATCCGATAGGATTGGGTTTATGATAATAATATTAACAATATAATAATTTGGGTCATCAGATTGAATTTTTTTCAATACAATAAATTTCAACTTCCATCCATCAATATTTCAACTATTTATCAAGCATAGTTTTACCAGCGGGAACAAAATATAACAGGCCTAGCCATGAGCTGGATGGAAACAATCGGAAAGATACCAGGAAGTGTGTAGAACCAACTGAAACGTCTCACAAAAACTGTCATCTGGAACCACAAGTCGATATTCAAACTGATACTTTTTAAGAAGAAAAAAGCTTTATTGGTCCCTGACTATATTATAAAACAGGATAGCAATCAGTATGAAAAATACATAGGATAATATAGAGAAATAGATTGAAAATATGACATTATGACATATGACAATATGACATACTTTTTGTTCACTGATATTTTTGTCAGTCAATCTTTCCTTCCTCCTCAATAGTTTTAATAAGCTTTTGAAATGTGAAAAATATGTATTCATTCATTTATTTATTCATTTTCATCCAATTGGGAATTACAATATCTCACATAATAGGCCTACATGTAAAAGTAAGGTTAGAATCTAATTCATATGGAAAGTCAAATTCGGAAATTAAAACAGTTAGAGTTAAAATACCGTAGTAATAAAAGGTGTACCTTATTTATCAATAACATTTTACCAAACATACGTCAAAATAAGATTGAATATCACAAACAAATATTGAAATTAGTATGACTTATTTCTTCATGACAATTGTACACATATATGAATTCAAATAACATGAAACAATGTATTGTTTAATTAAAAATTGAATTCTAAACATACTTCCAATTATTTAAATATCATGTAAGCTCATGTCCAATAATACCCGTCTAACAAATGCAATCCGTCATTTGAATTATACAAATGCATGTTACGTTTCGATTCTAAATTGGATTCCATCACGCTGCGGGTGTGGAGGAGAAGCGGAAGAGGTCACACTAATAAATTGCATGCGAGTCGGACGCGTGGTCGGTTTTTGTGTGATGCTCCTGGCTTATCCTGACATCCTGATACAGTTTGACTAATATATAACGACCACACGCTGGACGTGCCCATTCATTCGTTTGCCAATCATATGCTCTCGCTCGCCATGTATACGTTCAGTAGAACGTCATTCACTTCCAAACGTGTCATGTAATTTATTTAAAAATGAAAATTCCATCGGGTTGTCCATTATTATCATCAGATATATTTATAACTGAACATTCATATATGTTCTTTTGAGTGTTCGGAAATGTATATACGATTACATGTTTGTCAAACTAGGATATGACTATAATCAAATTGAGCACATTTGTGATTACCATTCATATAAGTCCCACTTCATTTGTTGATAAGTTGTGTCAAAAAGATTAAAGATTGAATCTAATTGACAAATTTAAACGCTGTTGTAAGATTAACATTTCACTGCATAAATATACATACAATTCACACTTGAAAAATTACAATCATGAAAATAGTGAAACTTCTCTTTCTCTTGTATTTATATATATATATATATATATATATATATATATATATATATATATATATATATATATATATATATATATATATATATATATATATATATATATATATACATATATATATATATATATATATATATATATATATATATATATATATATATAATATATAAATATATATGCAATTTTATTCTATTCATATAGATCTTTAAGAAGTTCACTCTAATATGGCAAGTGTGTTTAAAGCGCAGATGATAGTAGATACAGGTAAATAATTAAAGAGGTTCCATACGTTATGTCGTCACCGTAGCTAGTTGTGACGCCCTCGTCGTTTCTCTGTGCTCAAAGTAGAGAGTGGTTTCCATTGTAAATGTCAACTGTTACTCCCTCCCACCCCCGACCCAGCTCCGCCCCCGTGCCCCTGTCAAATTATGCAACCCGACTCACGACAATACGCAGGGGCCTGAATACCCGCCCGTCTCACACTCGCTTCGATGCAAAGTTAGACTTTGATGTAACTGTGTACTATTTATAGAATAGACAAGCTTCGCATTAAAATAGTAATGTCTAATTTGGAATCATAATTATGTGCTACTGTCAAGTGATCAATAGAAACTAATTTGACTTTCCCAATTTTTTATTCAATCACTACATATTATCCATAATATGAATCATGGCTCCTCCACCGAATCTTGAAAATTCACTGACGAGTGACGATGCATCAAGTTTATCTCAAATATTGTTTTCACTTCTTGGAAATAAGCAAACTAATGTTCGAAAAATATATAACTCACTTACAATAATCTAATGCCTTGAAAGCACCCTCCTCACTGTGTCACTGAGCAGACAACTATAAGGGGCAAGTACCATATTCGAGGTTGGAATGCATTATATTATGCGACCCAGTCTATAGTGCCCGTTCTACCTCGTTCTGAGAGTACCAAGTCCGCATATCTCGTATGTTGATTTCAATATCAGATCTTGAAATTATACAGACAATATTTAGAAGATGTTCTCCACTTGTAGGTCTGTGTGTTTCATACTTGGGTTGCATTAGGAAGGAATGGGAACAGTCAACGTTTCCCAGTTTTATATCTGCAGTACGAGAGGTCTGTTTGTCTCGTGCAGAGACGGCCAATAGGGAAGGGGTGGGAAATGTTAGTCGCTGGAAAAGCGTGGGGCAAGTGGCTAAATTTGAAATGACGGGAATCTCATTCAGTTGGACCTTGAACGATGTCCTGTTTCGCCCTGTTCTTCCGTATATACATCGAGTAAAGTGTCGCTGACTAGTACGAGAAATCTCAATAGCAAAGCAACTATAGGAAAACAAACACATATAGATACTTGTATGAAAGCCTTGCCATTGTCCGGATATGCACTTAACGCTCTCTCCCGTTCCAGAAGTTAACTAAATACGCTTTGCTTTGAAATCCGGGTATTACAGGAATTTAATTTGGATAAGGGTCGCTTTTCGGGATTTAGTCTGAGAGTTTATCTCGCCCAGTAATGTGTTCTCTCCTTTGATGATGACCAGTGATGTTTTCCATACCTAACACGCCGTGAAATAAAACATTTATTCAGTTAACTATTGCTTATCCAAGTAGAAACAGAATGGGGTGGGATATAGCATCTTCAACCTGATTTTTTTTCTTAGATTTCTTAGCAATAAAATTACTTCGTTCTATTGAGTTGACCGGTAGTATTCAATGGGTTGAACTATCCCGTGAAGATGGTAATAATATGAACTCAGGCCAATTATCAGTTAATACCGTGTATTTTACCATGAGAGATAATTACAATAGGTGAACGTTTTCTGGTAAGCTATTTCACGAATTATCTTGTTCTATATTCCTATGTACCGATTTAATTATGATAATAAAAATGTTAATTGACGTTAAAGTTCCCCGGGGCGCTTTGAATTTATGTTGCTGTTATGGACATTACAATGCTATGTTTGTGTAGTAAATTTTATTCCAACTGTAATTGTGAAACGTAAATTTGAAGTGAATGGGTGTGATGAAAAAAACATATCTTCATTATTATGCCCATTATTCAATGTTATCCCCTCCTCCCTGTCACTATAATAACTATGGTTTTAATCCACGGTACGTTCTTTAGTAAAGCAGTATGGAAACATGATTTTGTTCTTCTGATCATAATGATTCAAGACTTTGCAGCTCCACTTTTCTGTTCACCTTCTCCACCACCCTACCCAAACGAACACCAGACTCTACAATATATATATTTGGATATATATTTATATTCAACGATATGGCTCATCATAACGTTTAGTCATTATATTTTGCTCGAAAAAATGTGGTTTGATATTTAATCTCACTATAATTTGATCATATATGCATTTATATAAGATATATATATATATATATATATATATATATATATATATATATATATATATATATATATATATATGTGTATATATATATATATATATATATTAAATATATATATATATATATATATATATATATATATATATATATATATATATATATATATATATATATATATATATATACATATATATATGTATGTATATATGACAACAGAAACCAGAAATGGAATTGCTTCACGGGCTGATGTTCTTTTGTCATTAATGTAGTACTTATACGTATACACCAAGATTAAACCTGAATATAGAGTTCTGTATTAAAATGTTGAAATATTCATTTTACCATCTTTTCTCTATACCGTTCGTATGTCTACATTGTAGACACTGGCTGCTTACATTATTATAGCTCTATGTAGATACACTCTGCTATTAAAGTTGATTTAGTTGTTTGTTCAGGATCGGCAAACTTCACATGGCCGTATTAAAAGCTTGCCAGTCAATCACAATATAATAAAATCATTGTCGTAAGGGTCTGAAGGAGTGATAATACACATTCTTGTAACAACTGACAAACCTGAACCTGCATAGACAAGATTTAATGTATTCAATCAATTTTTGTTTTCAATTCCACATGAATTGTATCATAAATTTATTATTTGTATAGACATTTTTCGAAATTTGTATTGAATTTTAATATCTTCAAGCCTAGTAATGTTTGTAATGAGAATGGAACGAGCATATGGAATAGGTTGATTAAAACATCGCTTCAGTCAAAATTATTGCCATACAGATTATATTAAAAAATGAAAGTTCCACAATTATGGCGAAATGTATATATTACTATAAATTTCAGCGTAATATGGGTGTGTGGAGAGGAGTTCACAAAACTATTCCTAAATGACTATTTTAATTGGAACAATTATTTTAAACTGCAACTTATTATTTTTCCAATTGTTCGGATTAGTAATAACATTTCATACGAGCGAACAAAAATCCACTCATATTTAATCCCCTTAAAGTGGATTCAGAGATATTATCAAGCGTTTAAAGAGCTGGAGTGAAGATTATGAAACGAAAGAGTGGGAATAAATAATGTCGGATTATAAATAATATACGGTATGTAAGTGGAAGTGGATTTAGTTTAAGAGACTAGAATGTAAAGTTCCATCTCGATTCTCATTCGACTGTGTTCGCCATAAAATTGAAATAATACATATAGTAAAACCATAATCACTCTAGAAAGACGAAATAAAATCATACTTCAAATGGAACACCCCAAAAACACAAAAATGAAACGTTTATAATATCAAATTCCACGTTGAATTTATCAGTCCTGAATATCCCCACATCCCTTAATTCTTCGATAGTTATCCTAAAAACTCTTAAGGTAGACACTGGACATTATTTTATTCAGCTTTTTTCAGCTTTACTCTTTGAAAAGAGTTGGTTGTATTGGCAGACTTCTCTTCTTGATATGAAGATAAAGAAAACTGCTTTATTTACATTACTTTTCAGATTTTCACTCATTTTGAAATGTATTTTTATCTTTATGCATCGTCTAATAATAGAATGAGTAAAACGA
The DNA here is from genome assembly GCA_964007535.1 of Brachyptera risi. Taxonomy (NCBI): domain Eukaryota; kingdom Metazoa; phylum Arthropoda; class Insecta; order Plecoptera; family Taeniopterygidae; genus Brachyptera; species Brachyptera risi. The sequence goes on along the minus strand of OZ023331.1, from coordinate 26,921,093 downwards.
TGAATGTATGTAGATAATGTTTTCTTTATCAACGAACACAAACCTGATAACAACCTCATGGAGAAAAAAATTATGAAAATGATCAGATCACTGGAAATGATGGAGAGACCTGAATTGAACATAACTCGAAAATTGTTTTTTTTTTTTTAATAATATCGAAACTTGATAGAAAATCATTGTTTCTCAATTGAAGCTGTGGATGAAAGATAGGATCAATTTGTGAATGATTTTATTACGCCCAGACGCAAAACGGTTCATATATATTTTGTAGGTAAGTAGTCCACCAAAACTGACAAAATATCAATATTTGGATTATATATTGAAATCTATACATGTATATACACGATTTGAGGATTTTTCACAATTCAATTAGTTCTCTTATGAGAAGCAGGCTCAATTTTGTTCATTTTCTCAAATAAATAAAGTACGATAATAATCATTTATTCGATCAATTTTTTCAGTGACCATTCCAATTGGTCAGGTGGTTTTCACTCTCCAACATCCAACGAGCGGTTCTGTACATTCACGTACAGCACTTTCAATACGATATAAAATGTTTTTGCTTTTTTAAATGACGTCACCAATGATATGTTATTACATATATATATATATATATATATATATATATATATATATATATATATATATATATATATATATATATATATGAATATATATATATATATATATATATATATATATATATATATATATATATCATATATATATATATATATATATATATATATATATATAAATATATCATATATATATATTGAATTCATTACGGTGATCACGTATCACTAGTGATTATTACTCCGTGACTCTACTGTCTAATGAAAGCACTTAAAAATAAGAGAAATATTTCATACAAATTAGAGTTTTCTTTGTTGACTAGTAGAATGACTGCAATGAAGACAAAGACCCACCATTTTGTTTCATCTCAAAAGGACTAAACGTTTCTATCAAGGAGCACTTCAAGAGAGTGCCCTCCCCATCCGCCCCCTTTCGACTTCTTTTCGAATAATACGCCATCAGAGCTCGATTGTACACCCTCATTACCCTTTTTGCTCGATTTTTAGTTTTAGTCTCATATTCGCTCTTACAGATCCAGCCCTATAAAAGATCGGAGCTGATTTTGAGCGTGAGGAAATGTGGTGAGTGCGGGTAGGGTGTGTCACTGGTGAAGGACGGAGACATTGGAAAAGCATTCCATCAAATGAATGTAGAATTGGGTCATTGGTTACCCTTGGGGTTGAAGTGTGGTGTCATAACCGAACGACGTCTTATATATATATATATATATATATATATATATATATATATATATATATATATATATATATATATATATATATATATATATATATATATATATATATATATGTATATATACATATATATATATATATATATATATATATATATATATATATATATGTATATATATATATATATATATATATATATATATTCATTCATATATATCTAATTATATTCATATATATATATATATATATATATATATATATATATATATATATATATATATATATATATATATATATATATATATTTATATATATATATATATATATATATTTATATATATATACTATCGATTGAACGTATTTTAAGACATGCCTTCATCCAATGACAATATTCCATACCTAGCTATTACATCCAAGCCTTGACAAATCGATTTACGAATAAAATTTCTTGGAATAAGTAGAATTATTATTGATAGACGATAAGATGGAGGGGAAAGGGGGATTATTGGATGGCCATTTGCTCTAAGTGAACTTTTCCATCGTGGCACCCGGCTACGTGAGTTTTTTTTTCTTGCGGGGGAGGAGGTAGCACACGTTGGATCAATCATGGTGGTAGGGCACAGATGAGGTCAAGATGATCTTCGGGCCACGAGAAGAGGAAAGAGGGGTGAGAGAAGAAGAGAGATTGGAAGTGCCCCTTGGGATATTTTCAATAAAGAACAAGACCCGGGTATGTATATATATATATATATGAGAAAATAGATTATATATTTATATATATATATATATATATATATATATATATATATATATATATATATATATATATATATATATATATTCATATACATATAAATATATATATATATATATATATATATATATATATATATATATATATATATATATATATGAATATATATGCCTATTTATGTGTGTATACGTATAGCCCTGCAAGATTGATGAAATATGAGACTAGGTTTGCAAACGTTTGAAATTCAAAATAGTCTCATATATGAATATTTATTCATAGGTAAGCATGTAAATATATATATTGAGAACTGTTTATTTGAGAAAGAAGAATTCCTTATTTGCGCGGTGTCATCGGAATTTGAAGTTGAAGTTATTGTCAACTGACACGCTCATGCGCATTATGAAAAACAAATCTACTTCAATAGCGTTCATTTGGAAACACGTTGTTTTGTCTCGCTAAATTGCGCCACTATCTTGGATTTGAATCATGTGGTTTTCAGTTTGATGAATGATTTATTATCGGAATTGATAATGAAATCGATGAAATTAATTATTACTCAATTACTCAGTAGTTATTACTGGTACACCAATTTTCAATAATTGAATATATTGACTGATTGAGTACTCGAGTACAATTCAACCACTGATCATCAAGCATTATTTAACATGAATAACAATTTCCATTCATGGGATGCGCCATCATATTCATGTTCGTCTTTTCAGTATTGTCAAAGTTGGATTCAGTGAGAAAGTATATTTTGGTTTCGGCTCTTGAACAATTAGATATACCAAAACACCAATGTATGAGAAGCTTGGTTTTTTATTGTTTCATTCAAAACTTCGTTAGATTGACATCCAGTACCGAAATTATCACAGATATGCAAATTGTAATTTTCTCACTGTGCTATATTTAGTCAAGTAATATTGGATTCTCATGAGTGATGTATTAGTATATTATACAAATATATTACAACTTCAGGGTGAATAATAATATTCAATATAATAAAAGTATGTAGTACATTGAATATCAGATATTACTTGGTTGATATGAACAAAAGTTACTTTGTTCAACTTTTCAAAGTGTTACGTAAATAATAAATGTGAAAATTTTCAAACCAAATTTCCATCATAAAATACTAACAACAATATATAATATAGTCGCCATGTGAAAGTGCTTACTAGACCTTTATTACATCGGTGCACGTTGGTGAATATTATCATCGAGCTTAAACTTTGCAAGGTTGGCAAACATGTTGCTATAGATTCGAATATTAAAATCGTACCAACTCAAACATGAACACCCGAGATCCCCGGCTCGACGTTCCAATAATTATCAGCAGCTTCATTAATCTACTGTTACGTAACAATATTATGTAAATATATGGCGCCATAGAGGAGAGAATAGATTCTCGACATTCTATTCAGAGTTGTTAGGAGATAGTACCGGTAGTGCAGAGTGGAAATGATTGTTGGAATAAATTGTAAGAGGTGACGGTTACAAAATTTGTTTTTGTTTTTTTTTTACTATTGACTATGTTTATATTTATAAAATGTCATTTTTTTCTGATCATCATTTTTCGATCAGTATACAATTCATGGCCTCTGGTAAATTACACCTAATGTTCATCCTGAATTTCTTCCATTCATTTATTTTAGATTTTGGAGATTCATTATCTCTTGAGTGTGCAATCTTGAACATAGTAAAAGCGAAGAAAAACTCCATTTATGAACCGACCGTATTATATTTCATATCGTTGTACAGCCTGATAGTCATAGAAGTGATTGGACACTTAGTTAGAGCTAGAGGCACGATTCCTCACTTCTTTGTTGAATTTTGTGAACGATTCAACCTAAGTGATTTATTTATTGTATAGTTCTCCCAGCCTTGAAAGGATCAATTTCAATTTTCTGAAACCATCTATATAGTTGAAATTAATCAAGAGTTTCCATATCATCGCTTTTATATCATATTCATTTTTTTATATTTTTTCTTCTTCTTTTTCTAAATAAGACGTGAGAAACTACGATATTATCTTCTTTAGCCCATATCTCAATATAACTAATAATTTTTGTATCAAAAACTATTGTATTGTCTTTTTTCTTTTTTCATCAATTTGTCTTATTCATCTACATATCATTATGTGTCCAATGAGCGTCTTTTTGTAGGATGGAGCACTCATTTTTCATTATTACAGAATATATATATATATATATATATATATATATATATATATATATATATATATATATATATATATATATATGTATTTATATATATATATATATATATATATATATATATATATATATATATATATATATATATATATATATATGAATGTCACATCTTCATCCGATAACTCAATATTTTTCATACCACAAATGTGATCGAAAAACGGATTTTCCTCCGAGAACTATTGACATTGTCACCAGGGTCCTTGCAAACAATTTGTTTGCACCTGCTTAGCTCTCGATACAAGTAGTTTATATTCCAATATTCATATATTTAGAGTTAGGTGGTAAATTAGATTATTCAACATCTTGCCACTTTGTAACCCTTAGCACTTTTCCCATCGCTCCCATACAGTCTTGTAGAAAGAAACTTGACGGTATAAACACAGGTTTATACCGTCTTAACACTACATCTGGACACCAAGATATACGTGGAAGCTGTTGGAATAATCTATTTTCAAATAGAAGCTGAGAAATATGTTAAAATTGCTATTCTCGTCTTGTTTCGACAATGAATATCTGTTTAGTGTGGAATTGTATAAAAAATGTTATATAACCTGATATTTTTGATAATTCTACTGTTAATGTGATATTATATTCATTACCCTCATATTGTCTACACATGATTTTTATTGGTGAGAATAGCGAATGTTATTCAATATAGGTCCTATATATCAAAACTCAATAACTGAAAAACAAAAAATTTTATTTGAAAGAATATTTGAATTCACTCCCCCTCACCATGTTTGATATGATAAGTTATATTCTGCTCTATCAAAATATATTCGTTAGAAATTATTAATGAGTGGAAAAAAAGTTCAATTCGAGTTATATCCCCATATCTGTGGGTTTATATCTGTGCATTCGAGCTCATGGCCAAAAAAATAACAAAGCTCTGCACACGATTCATCCTCATTAAACGTACACACGTTATACGTAATCAATATCTTTATTTGCGATTCACCCTCATTTTCCAACGTTATAACCTACACATGTGCGGTGCTTTAACCTTATCAACCACGTATGCAATTTCAACAATGAATTCAGCCCAATTGGTTGACCACGTCTCTCCCCTTTCCCTCTTCAGCCCTTCCCACTATCCTGTCCCATACACGTACCCCTATTTACCCCTATCATAGTCGGATGAAATGGTTGATACATATACCGCTAATTAGTGTACAGCATTTAACTGAAACCTGGATATGTGTCTATTTACAGCCAGTTACATGAGAACCCATAGAAGTGGTCATATTGTTCTACTTTTAAACTATATTGAAGCAGGGGTTGGGAAAATAGTGGTGGAAATGTTTTGTGACTAATCAGTTCGGAAGGGACCGAAAAAATCATATTATTATTGACGGTAATTCGCTGTCGGGATTTTTTTTCGAATGCATTTTTTGCTGAAATCACCACGGCTACTGTCACCCATCGGCATATGGGAAATATACAGATTTTTTCATTGTGGCTTTTTGATCGATATACTTCTTCTTTTATGAAAACAAGTATAGTTATGAATGCATGAGAATTGCAAACCGTTTCTTTATATATCGAAAATACCAGATATATCCACGAGATATATCTTCTTCACTGGATTATCTCCGATAATGTGGATCAGTTATCTCTATTTATCTCTCTCTTATCGCAGTTACTTCGTGGATACACGTATAATTGAAAATTAATGGAATGTTCACCGTTTTCCTATATGTTTTAAATATCTTACGTATATCTCTCATATCAGTATATATTTATCTCATATCATCAGTTATCTCCGAATAACTGATTCTCTATTCAACGACTCATATCCAAAGATCTCAGTACGGTATCGTTATATATTTATACATTCCATAGCTATATACACTCTTCGTAGTCAACTTGACTACTAATAGGTGTAACTTGACTCCGATAACACCGACTCGAATTGACTCGACTTGAATTGAGAATGTAAATGTTGGTAATTGAAATTCTGCATACGTTTAATTGTTTTCATAGGGATACTTCTTTGTGGATCTGAGCGGTAAGGATAGGTGTAACCAAGCATATACTGTGTCGGTGTGAACTGAAACTTTATATAGTCTCATTACCTTATACTTGTATATTCAATGGATATTGTTTTTGAAGTTTGTGTACAATAGGATACATGGTAATGAATGGTAATTGGTCGTTGTGATAACACAATAGAATATTTTAGTATGAAGTATACATCAAATAGTATAGTTTTTGTTTCGAATTAGGTATGTATTCCCTTAAATAATATTCGTGTCCACTTTATTTCTCTCTGTTCATATTTTATTCCATATATATTATATTATATTCATATATATATATATATATATAAATATATATATATATATATATATATATATATATATATATATATATATATATTTCTATATAGAGAAATTTTTATTTATATATTCTATATATGTATATATATATATATATATATATATATATATATATATATATAAATGATGAACTATATTCTGCACTTTTCCGAGGTAGCTCTGATACATTTGGTCATAGCTTTTTCATATGTTTTAGGTGAAAACAAAACAGATTCAAATTCAACGTGGATGTGAAGTATACAAATGATTGAATTGCGTTCTCCAATGTGCAAAAATAACTACTGAAACTCTTTATATTCTTTAAACAATAAATCACCGCATCAGATTTTACTTCACAAGTTTTTGATGCGTTTCACCGAAATAATACAAATATACAGAATTAAAGTTGAATACTTTATTAAATCTTCGGAGGCTGTGACACGAGTTTGATTCGCGCTGACGAAAAATATCGTAGAGTCTACATTATGAAATTTAGAGAGAAAGCATACAAAAAACACTGTAATATATCGTCAAATTATGTGATTCGATAAATAACTCTATCTAACAGGATAAAAATAACAGAATTATCTACTTTCAAATGCAATATGTCCAACGAATTGCTACAAAATTTTGTCAACAATGTAATATTTTTATCAATTTTTCAAAATATGCGCAAAGTTCCTCTTTAACACTCACAGCGTACTTCGAGATTTCTCTGTGGATTTTAGTTGAGTTTAATAATTTTAAACTATACACCGAGTGCAAGCTTGAAATTTTCAAGTGTCCATATATATTAACTTCATACTTTCAGGCCAATCAAGTTATTATAGAATGTTATAATTATTATTTTGTTCGTTCAAGTCCGATCATAATCCATGGTTATCATAAAAACGGTATGTACCTTTGCATCCTTATTCGCCTTCATGTAGGCTATATCAATGAGCATATCAACAAATATTGAGATTATTAAAGCACTGGTTTATTAGTTCCTCAAACTACACATAAACACTACAATAACGCATTTCAGCTCTGCTAACAGAAATTAAGCTGTAATTACACTTGTGTTATATGAATTATCCAAATACGGTAATACATGGTTCGTTTCATCGGTGAACTTTAATTGACGCTGTTAGAACAACATTGGGCTTTTCAACATTCCATAATTAATATCAATTTAATTTTTTATTGACATCATTTTAACGAATTAATTGCTTTGTGTTTGTATATTGAAAGTTTCCATGGGTACACAATCTTTTATCCGGCAAGTAACAGGAATCGTACACCAACTGAATGAATATGGTAACTTCGGTAATCACATAATATCACTGCCACTTAAAGAATCAAACGTCTATAAAATATTCAGTTGCTTTTCTTATCGTAAATCTCGTCATCAAAAATCTCAATATCTCAAAATCTCTAATATCACCCTGATTGGTCTTTTGATAGGCGCTAGGGGCACTATCACAAGTTTTGTTGTGAAATTTTGTAGGAAGTTTAATCTAAACAGCGATTTCATGATTTTGATAGGAATTTCAGCCTTGAAAGGATCTATTGCTATTTTGAGAAACCATTTGTACTCACATTCATGGCATAATTATTTGTCATGTTTACATCATTTTTATAGTATTACTTTTTCATAATACTGCTTATCACTCTCTCATTATTATCTACAATCATTTTTCTATCAATCATTCATGTGTGATTTATTATTATTGTGTGTTTTTCCAACCTCAATAATTTTGTATTTGATTATTGTAATGTGTCGAACGGCAATCATGTGTACCACGACATAGCCTTCAGTCAAGATTTATATATACAGCTGTACAAATATAGCAGTGAGAATTGTGATTTTTATGTTGGTAACCAACCTTCTTCTTTCGTGCATACAAGTATACCTCTTCATGCCTTCCCCCATATGTCACCCTCTGCACCCTGAACGTCCATCACCTCCTATCAAGGGATGTTTGGTTTATAAAAAGCCACACAAATCATTGTCTTATACTTCGGATAACATGTCCGTTCTGAACAAAGATGTCAGTAGAATCGTTGAATAAAATAGCGAACAGTTATATGTTTAATCGTCTGCTCTCAATGATAAATACTGAAATTCTGTACACATTCTCAGCACTTTCCACCGTGTATTTTACGACAGAAACCACACGGGTGTAAAACATCGCGAGCTCACTTCAATAAAGAATACACATACTATGTAATGCCCTAATTATTATACACTACGTGATGAAAAAGAATTGAGGTGCTAGCTTTTTATGTGATATCAAGTTATATGTAACTTTCTACAATAGAAAACCTTAAAAAACATGAATGTGTATTTTATAGATGATGATATATCTACATATTCTTTTTCTCCAATTCAAAGGAACATATTTGCGAACAATGAAGAATGAACGATAAAATGATGGCTCCAGTGGAATTGTTTACAGTCACATCGTTTTTTATTGCATTTTTATATCAATCATCAAAATTCATTTGTTTTTCAATATGCACATTTGATATTATGGAATATCAGGATGTGAAATACCTAGATCTAATATCATTTCGATTCATCAGCATTATCGACATAGAGAAATGAGCGAACGTGGTTTCGAATTTTCTTTTTCTGCTTTCAAGAAACATTTCACTTTCAAAGTAATGTATGAGAAACAATTTTATTTCAAGATGAAATTGATATAATGAATGCTGAATATATATATGTATATATATATATATATATATATATATATATATATATATATATATATATATATATATATATATAGTGGGTTTTCTAAGTAAATGAATTTATATGGAGCTTCAATCCCGCGTTATCGGCGTGACTACATAATGCGCTCGTTCTCAATGAATTTGCTTCCTATCATCTCACCGACAATTAATAATTTTGTCATATGGGTATTTGGTGAAAGTTGAATAATGTGTGATTAAAATAGTTGTCAATATATACTTGTTGATTGTGTAGATCGTTTCTTGTGATTTGGTTTGTGTCTTTGAGCACATTCTCACTTCAATTTTGTACTTCGAATATCGATTTAGAAGAACCTATTAAATAATATACGATCTTGAATTAAAAATTCATTGAATCATCTAAATTGAAAATTACGTTTCAAATTGGTGACATAAAATCATCAAAATTGATTTGAAAATGAAATTGATTGATTTTGAAATTGAAATTGTTGAAGGACTCAAAAGAGAATTCATTTCATGAATCGCAGTTTGTGATTTTGAGGTATTATGTCAAAAGATATCGTTAGTTCATGCATTTTGTTTGTTCTCTTCATTGGCTTTCTCAGATTGATTCGTGGTATTCTCAAACTTATTCTTCAGACGAAACACATGAAAAACATCCATTTGTAATATGTCCGTGAAAATATGAGTGTGGATCATATGGTAGCACTGAACAGACATCCGGGAGAACAGGGTTCAATTCCTGGTGAGGTCGACCAACCTGACTTAAGTTGTCCAAGAACTCACCAATTATTTACCACTTATACCCTGAGAGTCCACAGTGAACTTTTGCATTCGTTCCAAGAATCTTGAAGATACCTTCTTCTGCTCCCATCAAACGCAATGAAATACGTCGTCGTTTACACATCAAATCTTGCAGTTAATGTGTCCGCCATCAATGGTACCCTTGAGCACAGAAGTCTTGGAATTGAGTCACTCTTTCAATCGTACTGTAATGTCTGCAGCAAATTCCGACCAGGATTCTGCAGAGAATTACTCGTACTGGAAATATAGCTTCGGAGACCAACTGACGTCGTAAAACGTTTTTGGCCGATAATTTATATTGGTCGAGTCTTCAAAAACTTTCGAATCAACACTTGAAAAAAGGTTTCAATAACTAGAATTTGAATGGATAATTCATAATACCACATTTATTGATCGTGATAATGATCAAAAATTGTATCATAATTTTTCCCAACCACCTCTATAGGTTAGCCAAGCCACTGCTTCCGACACTTACTCTAGATAGGGTGTGCGTTCGAGACCCGCATATAAGGCACAAGTTTGTCTGCACCTTATCACTGTACCATCCACTCATTCTTATTTCCGAACAATGTAGCTGTTGGTGGGGTCGTTAAACAAACAACATTCAACCTACATTTTGGTCATTGTATATGTAACATTATGTGAAAGCTTACCCTTTTCAACAATATATTGTCATTCCATGAGAATATCTCATTAGTTTCAATGCTATACTTTTCTTAGGTTCACACGTTACTGCTGAAGCTCTAGTTCCTTCGAAATGTCATTTTACGACATACAAAGGTCTCTTAAGTGTTTGGATCGAACCCCGTAGCAAACAGCAAGAAAAAACACACATAAACATCAGAGAACAACACATTGAAGTTCGAACTCGCCCATTGGCTGGAACCAAACCACAGTTACTATTTCTATAAATGTCTAGCCACCATCTTGGTAATACAAAACGTCAGTCCCATAATATGAAACGATATGAAACGCCGAGAATAATAGCCACAACAAGTTTAATCCGTTCCTTAAAAAAAGTTGTACCATATGTGAATTTTTTTCCCGATTTGTGGAACCGTTTTCGAATTTGTCGCTCACAATGTACAAGAGTTGATGGTACCGATCGACCGTCTCCCTTAGATATTATCGGTAAAGATATGGTGTGTCGAGTCACCAACTTCTGGTATGTTGGACACGCGAACCAATCAGACTTCTTGTGTGGAAGACGAGAAGGGAAGTATTTCCCATGACACGTTACTATATATATATATATATATATATATATATATATATATATATATATATATATATATATATATATATATATATATATATATATATATATATATAGTCAAGTGTTCGGACGTGCACAGGGTGCGGCATTTCACTCCCTCAACCCCCATTGCGCGGTGAAAAGGTGTGGAGGAGGTGACGGTTGGCAGTGCTGGAGTGCATACGTTCTTGTTGCAACACATCGGAATTCATATAGTCGAGTCATTCCGATAGTCCGATCATCAACAATACTCAGTACTAATAGGTTCAGTTCAAGAGTACTCAATAATCAATATTTTGAGTATGAAGTATAATCATAAGTGTATATGTACGTACATATATGTACTGTACAAAAGATGTACAAAATACAAATTATGACTACTAGAATCATGAGGAGAAAAGAATCTGGAATACTTCTTGAAATATGAGTGGAATGAAACTAGATTTGGAAACGTCGACTTTGCAACTCATTCCGGGAGTTTGTGAAGGGTTGCTGGGTCGGAGAAGGGGGGTAGGTGGAGAAGAGTGTATTTGACAATGCAGTTCACTGTATAGATAGCGAATGCTACAAAGCTAGCAGCAAAACGCCCTGGTTGCGAGTGTGTTAAAATGAATATTTGCATAATTGTTCCATATAGTTTTCCTACTTTTTTCCACGTTGTAGCAAATTTTAATTACTTTTCTCCAGATAACGGATGATATGTCAGCTCTACGCTTGTTCAGTGTTTAAACTAAGCTTTTATAATCATCCTTTAGAATCCTGCTGTTTTCTCATTTTTCGTTTTGAATAGTAAACAGACTTTAAAATTGATCTTCAAACAATATGTTCATGTTGTATGCCATCAAAGTATTTATTCTTTATATTGTCATGAAATATGTATTCTAACATGAATTATGGATGACAATATCGCTCCATTTCACAGACACGGTGACATGACGTTATTTAAAACAACAATTCCTACGATATTCAAAAACCTGGCGAGAAAAACATGATGCTCCGTTTTGTATTCACTCAAACTGAACTAGAAACGCTCAGCTTTTTGTTCAAGGTAAATTAAATTGCGATAGCGTCTGGGAAATCTCGTCTTACCACTTCGGATTAGAAGTTAAACTTCAAGATTAAAAGAGTTTTTCATTGTAACTACGTCATTGCATTGCATCTTATTATTCCGGGCCAGAAGTATGTCAGCGTCTCCTTTGTATATTTACAACCGTTCTAATAAAGTTGAACTAATATTATTATATGTTTTGGCACCAAATGACCTGGATGTTGACGCGCCATAAAACCCATACATTCATTCATTCATCATTATGATAATATGATAATGATAATTATCATAGACATGAAAGTTTTTCATATTTTAGATTCTTCAATTCAATTGATGATCAAATAATTATGTTCAACTCATGTTTCATTATTTTATTTGTATTTGTTCATTCATTAAATGAGTTGTAGCCCTATATTTTTTCCGTAATACAAAACGATACTATTTCAGATGATTCCACTATTATTTATAATGACAGGAAATCCAATTACTGGATAATATCATCTGGAAATTTATGATACTGAGTATCACTGAGGTAAACTGAGGTACTGAGCCTAAACAATACCAATCCAACAATGTCAGACGAAACCCAGATTTTTCAAGAACATCTCATCTTACGTGTTTAATAGTCATGCACTTATTAGGTTCTATTGGGTTTGATAAATACTAGAAAAGTAATTATATCAGATGAAGTATTTTTTCTCGATTTGGCCTGAACTCATAACAGAAAAAAATTGAGTCCTCCTTTACAAATTGTGAGTAAAATCATTTACTTGATCAAAAAAATATATATTGGAAAGAAGTCAGATAAAAATGCAAGATCATTTATGGGAAATTAGAGTTCAACATCGAAAACTTGACACACAACTCCTATTCCCTTATTGAGGCTAAGGACAATCAAATAGGATATTTCGGATAAGAAACGTCAGGTGAGATCATCTCATCCAAAGATAAATCACTCATCATGACGTCACTCATTAAGATTCAAAATATTCAGGCAGACAGAAATTATTTGTACCACAAACAATTTGTAGATATTAAATATTGGTGTTAAACTATTGACTTTGGTAACAAATGAAAATCAATTGAAACAATAAAATATCAACTTGAAATACAATTCCGTACATTTGTTAACAGTGATTTTTTCAAGGTGGTAGTACTCCATGAAACACACTGAATTTTTTTTTCACTGAAAAATAATGATTTGAAATAATTTGAATAGATAATTTGAAAAATGCAATCAATAATTCAAATAATTTTGATGAAAACTCTAATTGTCTTCCATCCGACTTTTTTTCAGGGATTAAAAACTCATTTCAATAATGCCCTAAATACTTCGTATGTAATGCAATTAACTCGCTTTTGAATAATGAAGCTGAATACTGGAAACGAGCTGGAGAATTATTTTCCTGGAAATTGTCCTGAGTTCTTGGCGGAAGTGATATCAAACGAGGTATTTAGCCGTCCACATAGAACATTCACACACTCATATTATTGTTGAATCAATAGTGGTAATTGCTTTGACATTTGACCTCAATTGATATAATTATAGATGTATTGAATGGATGAGTGGTGTTGGAGTGTGTTAATTAAGAGTCTTTGTGAAATTATCACGAAGGTTTCTGCTGATTACGTGGAAATGTGGTATATCTTCTCTGAATGTTATGACGATGCACATTTTAGAATAAGCAGTGGTATTTTAAGTGGATTGTTGGTTCATCTATTTGTTGATTCATCATTTCATACAATAATTAATACCTGTCAATAAATTATTACATTTTTTGTATACTTGATGAAGATTCTGTTTTTATGTTCTTGTAAATTTCATATCGTGAAGAGCTATGGAATGTTGTGAGGAAAATTAATTGATTGTTTGATAGAGAAGCCTTGTATTCTGGCCAAATGTGGTATTTACGTATATTTTTGTTTCTGTGTAGTTCACAGTTTGCAATGCAAAAACACCCCTAATGAAACTCTTTCAATTCATCACTCATAATCAAATTCGTGAAGAATAGTTTTGGGTAGCAATTGGTTGAGCAGATTTTCAGAAAGTTATTGTCAAACTTTGAAAATGCGCATTGACAGAACATGGCAAAAATGATGAAGTGTTTTGTATGATAAGATTGAAATTTTGAAATCGGGGGGTTCAGATCTCGTACAGATGTGTGTAGATCTCGTTTGCATTTCATTTGAATATCTTACTCTGAGGTCCGGTATTACCAAGTCCAGTTAGCAGTTATCTGAGAGTTGGTCAAAACAAATAACACAGGTAACCATGGTGATAACAACTTGTATCTACCAGTTGGAGCTACTCCTACGTTGTTAATACCAGGCCTCAGTTTAATAACATCCTCTATAAAAATGTATGATGCTTCAATAAATATTTTAATGATATATTGATGTATCTCATCAATATCTATAGAATAAAAGTATAATATTCCGTCAACTCGTTACTACAATAATCATTATAATAACAATTTCACGTGGATACTAAGTTTTTATAGTTCGTATGTGGAATAGATTGAATACAGAACGATGATGGTATGATCATTTCTTTCATTTATTTCATGCATTTATTCAATGGTCTCAATATTTTCTTCCGACTAAACATTTAATTTTGTTATTATGAGTTATGCTCTCTGAACTTTCTTCATTGCTATCGATTCAAACACCACTCGATCGAGTAGGAAATACTAGTTATCATTGTTTTTCTATTGAAACAATTTTCAATTTGAAATTTCTAAACTTTCGTGTACTCCTTTGTTATCATGTGAATAAAAGTTGAAGTTTCAATTATTTTTGTTGTAAAACTAATTAAACGTGAACGTTTTTCTTATATTAGTTTAGAGAAGTTCAAAGTGTTTTAAAGTGGAAATGACGTTTCAAATGTCTGAATAATAATATTCTGGATTCTCTCGCTATATTTCACGTGTAACAAGTGAAATATTGCAGGTTTAAATATGCAACTAGCATCCCTATAGCAACTAGTTTTAGTTGAACGAGGGCATGGTGGGGTTGTCGGTGGGGATGAGGGGTTTCTGTATTCAAGAAGTCCAGAATAGAGAGAACTGTATGTTCTCGTTCTGATATTCATGTTCACCATAAACAAGATGATCTTCAAATAATTGTAGAAACTTCGATAAAAGTGGAAAACTCACTTTAACTTTGAACAATTGATACTTTTTAGAGGTGTAATTGAGTAGGTGGTGTTGCTTGTTTAATTTCTCATCTCAAAATATGGTTGATCCTCAAAACACAACAGCTGTTCAAGCATCACGTTGATATTCGTGTATATGTTATCTCAGTACATGATGCATTTTTTTTCGTTGATACAGGTATGTTCCATTCCTCTCGAGTTATTTTAAATTTCTTGGAAGTAGATAAATTTATATATTTGTATCACTCCTCTCGACGTTTATTTGAGAAAACAATGATTTCCCCCATAAGAGCTTCATGGGCGCAAAATATATCTCACATATTTGAGAATTCACAATTATATAACAAATGTACCAAAGGGAGTTATGTTATTAATTAAATTTTTTATAATGCGACTGTTCTAATGATGATTTTGTTGAACGAATAACCTTAACATGCTGCTTTCGAATTATTTTGATCTATAATGCTTCATTGTTAACGCTATGAATAATGATCACGAAAATAGACAACTCATCATTGTATTTTTTGTGTTTTTCAGGTAAGTACGATTACGACGACCTTAGCAACAAGTGTTGTGACGTCTGACATACAGCAGTGAGTACTAATGACAACTTTTTTGATCAATTCAATTGATCAAACGTTTCACTTCCAATTGGTGTGTGAACAATTGATCATATGCGATCCTTGTAACATTGTATGACAGTTACTTCTCATTCTATTCATGCAGTTCATAATATCGTTCATGTTATATATTTTGAAATATGTTGAGAGTGATCATCGACAGAAAAGTTCAATTATTCACATATTGAAAAAAGTTTGACAAAAAATAATGTTGCTAGTAGAACTCTATATCCATATAACATATTATTGAATATATATATATATATATATATATATATATATATATATATATATATATATATATATATATATACATGAATGTGTATATATATATATATATATATATATATATATATATATATATATATATATATATATATATATATATATATATATATATATATATATATATATATATATATATATATATATATATGCTTACGTAGGTTCTCGTGGCCGATGGTAGTTGGTAGTAGAAATTTTGCGATAATGCCACTATCTTCAGTCTCTTCATGTCGACGTTCCGCCGACATGAAGAGAGTGAAGATAGTGGCATTACCGCAAAATTTCTACTACCACATATATATATATATATATATATATATATATATAAATATATATATACATATATATATATATATATATATATATATATATATATATATATATATATATATATATATATATATATATATATATATATATATATATATACGTACGGAATGAAACAAAATGGGTACTTCTTTGTAGTTTTAACAATATTGTCGAGCAGAGGTCACGTTCACAAGTTATGTATTCACGGCAATTCACGACATGTATTCTAGAAACAGTATCATAGAAAAATAAATGCAATTTCACTCAACCATAGCATAGTTATGAATGTTGTTTCGATGATGAACTATGAGAAATTATAGGGATGAAAAACAACTGTGCGGAAAGTACCAGGAAACTAACATTGATTCTGCGGTATTCCTTCTTGTGATTTTTTTCTTCACATTCATGTTCATTGAAAAGAGAGAGAAAGTCTCTATTCAGACGACTGTCCGCGAAGCGAGATACTCAAATGATACAGCGTAATAAAATCAGTGTATGAATGTATAATGGTGATAATCTTATGAAAATGTGAATGGCAAATAATTGCAGAACAAAATCGAGAATGACAATATCAAACTAATTCAACTGAATTTAACGGAGCAATAAAAAAAATTTTGATGAGTATTATTAAGAAGAATATAAGTGATTCTGTAGCGTTATACTGCGGCCGTTATTGTGTTCTGACATTTGATACAATAGAATTACAATCTGCTCCAGAATAATGATGGTAAAAATATTTCAGTTTATAATTGATTCACTAACAAGTATGATCACTCAGTCAAAAATGTTATGACAGTTTAAAAAATTATCTTTTGGTGTTTCCATTGATCACTTAAAAAAATCCATTTTCTCATAATAATCATAATAAATATGAACAAGTTGAACCAATTTAAAAAGTGTGTTTCTAGAAATAAAATGATATTGTAAATGACCGGAACATTTTCCATCTTGTCAGTTAAATATTGTCATGTTGACGTTATAATGAAGTTTAACCAAATTACTTTCGACTATAATATGAAATATTTCATTGGATTTTCCACTCATTTTTTCTGTTACTTTACTTTAAATACGCATATCTTCTCCGACATACTGATTCACAGAGAGATTGTAAAGTTCCATACAATCTCGTTTTAAATGAGAAGCAAACCAACAAGGAATGTCAGCTCAAAGAAAGGATTCCTCTAATCTCTTAACTCCACATGTGTTTAGTTTCAAAGTGAAATATGTGTGTGAAATATTTTAGGTCGAGTTAGATTTTGGAATGTTGCAAAGCTTAGCAAAAACCACTTAATTCGCTTGTAATGTGGCTTGTAGAGAATGCGCACAATTCTCTCTCGCCTAATACCTGTGCTTGACAAAGTAAACTTGTTTTAACTCTGCTACATTTATATTTATATTTTAAGATCAATGTTCGATACTTTAATTAAATAGTTATACTATTGAGAGGTGAGTGATCTACACTGACTCATATCAAAAAACTATCACTTTTCAATTTTCTGAAAGAAGAGAATTCCTCATCAACAATTTGTACCTGAACATATCTTCATCGTAATTAATTCCTATATGTGTCTTTTCTGTCGATTATCCTAAATGATTTTTTTTTTAATAACATAAAAAAACAAAATTATTGTTTCCCATTTAAGGCTAATGGATTATGGATTGGATCGTTTGAACAGGACACCACAACGGCGATCTTACAACCCCAAATAATAATCAAAAATGAGATAACTCATTCAAATAAATATCATGAAATTCTCACGAATGAATCTTGAGATGATAATTCCAGTGTTGTAAAAAAATTCAAACATTCGCAGTGGGAAGTTTATTCACAGTTAAAATGTAATTGAGGATATTTGAACGAAGAATTGGAGCGTGAGAAATGGAAAATGATGACGTAAAGCCCTTGTAAGAACAGAAGCTCTGAATATAAACTGTAAATACTATCATTTTCTATCTTTATGTTCATCTCAAGAAATACGATCGTGTAATGTCTCAACACATTCGAAATAACACAAATCCTTCTTTCACATTTTCTATTTCACAGCGCACCTTCTTCTTCTTTTGTGATCCTATCTATTTGAATTCTCGACACGTACGTTACAAATATTCTCATCTTCGTTAACCACGGTATTCTCGATCTTCTTCTCCTCCCAACAACTCCCCTCCAATCCCCTCTTCAACGTGTCTCGAGCATTTAACAAGGATATTCATGTAGTATATGATCGACGATATAAGCCCGCATGATACATAATGATACTGACAACCTTTAAACCTGTCTTTAGTTACTGTTACAAGAATAGTATTCATGTAAACGACGAGTGAAGGAAATACTCACACTCTCTTCGGAGAAGGAAGTTGTGATCGTTCAACAGGATATATGGTTTTTGATTGTTCAGCACAAACAATTATCAGCATTTCGATAAACTAAGAGTCTACACTTATAGTTTATCTGAATGCAATTTGCTATATACTTCATCTATTCTGCAGTAGATATGAAGGATTGATATTGATTGATATGTTCATTCATAGGTTCATAGGTTCATTCCAACATATAATCGGTGAAATTACAGAGTTTACAGAAAACAATATCAGTGAAGATGTCATTTCTTTGATTTGATATCTATGGTGGTGCCGAGTTTTAATCATCATACAAGATATGTCATATATGTCATTTAAGATATATCATCATATATGAGGAAATTCCGGGTTTGATCAAATATGTCAGTCTCGGAAGTGCCGGTTTTTATCACTCATAATATTGTCAGTGGTAGGGCCGGGTTTTAAACATTATACTTTATGTGGAAATTACGGGTTTGATCAAATATGTCAGTCACGGAAGTGCCGGTTTTTATCACTCATAATATTGTCAGTGGTAGGGCCGGGTTTTACGATATATGAAATATATATATATATATATGTGGAAGTGCCAGGTTTGTTGAGATATAATATTCATTGAAATGCTCAATTTTATCATATAATAATTGTGATAGAGTCGAGATATATGACATAATATCTGTTGCGGTGTAGGCTTGTTCATATGATATATTTAGATGGTGCTTACCGCACAACAACTCGGGCAGGTTCAGATCATCTAGTGATGAATAAACGATAAGGGATGACAGATGAAATGATGTTTACAAACCCCACAGCGGGAATCAAACCCGCACTCGTCCGAGTATGAATGTGAATATTTCGAATCAATAAACGACTGTTTAGTTATGGGTGCGTCTGGATGTTCGATCATCTGGAGCTATGCAACTTGAAACGATCTGATTGGAGATTTTTGAAAATTCCCTCTGAAAACAGCCCACGTGATATGTTTTGTGACGTCAAGAAGGATGTCAAGGAGAAATATGCAATTGATGTTCACTTCTGGAGTCGTGACATTATAGATAGAGTGGCTATGACTGGAGGCCATAATTGAAAGCTCACAGTTTTCATTCACCAACCTCTAAGGTCAGTAACAACAGAACTTACGTGAAGGAAATTTGAAAAATTTGGAGTTTCATACCCATGTTTCAGTGACAAAATGGCGATTCAAAACAAACTTATTTTAAGAACGAGAGGAAGTTTTGTGTTCTCTAGCGGAATCGACTATAATTGGTATTGAAAGAGTATAATATTCCACTTCAAATCAGCCTATATATGTCAATTAATTAATCAATTGATTAAATTGTCGATTAAAATAATTAATTGTCAATTAATTCAGTGAGTCAATTAATAAAATCCTTCCGCGATTCGCCAAAAAGATATTTCTCCGAATGTTTCACGTTGTACATTTGAACATTTGGGTTAACCTATTTTACTAGTCAAACGCGAAATATGCGTTGTAAGATGAGCGAGATATCTGAATAGGGTATAAAAGTCCTTGAAATAGTTCTACCCTTGCTACTTTATCGACTCAGGTATTCTACACACCTTGATATCTGAATAAGCTATTAAAGTCGTTAAAGTAGTTCTACTCTTGCCACTTCATTGACTCTGGTATTCTACACACCTTGACGCATATAAAAAATACTTCATTGTTGGTCAACTCTTGAATCTAGAAAGCAGTGAATCTCGACAACTTAATTCTGTCACAATTTTTATGATTTATTTTATGAATATTAACAGTCATTTTATTTTTTTTCTTCAAAACGACTGATCAGAATTACTTAAAAAATCGTAATAATGTGTAAAATCCATGTATACACATTTAGAGAGAATTTCATCCCATTTGGAGTGATTTTATTTTTCAACATTTTCCGCCCAGCCAAATCATATGGGGTTTTTAGAAACTTTGAGATGATGTATCTCAAAATCGGTCCGACCGATTCATCCCAAAAACTATACAGTTCTAAGTTGGATGAGTTTGCGTGTTCAAAAAAAGTTTCATGTTGATCAGTCATCCCTTGCGACCTGTGGAGTGCTTACAAACAAAAACAAAAAAAAAAAAAAAAAAACACACAGACAAAGCCCTATGAGAGTGGGATGGAGACTTCGCTACGCTCATCAATTAAATCCAGTACCGGTACAAGTATACAACGGAAATTTGTAAAGGCAATGTTCACTTTCTCATAGGTGATGTTAGTTGGAAAAACGATCAGGTGACTGAACCTCGCCCTTTTTGACTAAACCGACGTCGATGTTTTATATGATAGATGAAGATTCTCCATAACTGTTGTTATTATCATCATTATTATCAATTTGTACGAAGGAGAACAGTTTTTAATTTAATTGTGACAGTTAAAACCTCACAATTGAGCCCTTATGGGGCTTTGTGGAAATGAAAAGTGAATCTCAAGTCATGTGTGATGTATATGTAATTATGGAAGAAATGAAAAATAAATAATATATATTATTGACATTATTATTAAAATTCAAGACCAAGTTCAGAAGTCGAAAGAGCATGATAGCAGTGTTTCTTACATCCACTTTTATGCTTATGTAGAAATCTAAATTATGTATAATGAATTCAACATAAATCTTATCACAATGGGTATGAGATTTGTACTGTTTAGTCTTCTAAAAGCAAAGAACTAAATCTCTGGTGGTGAATATATATATATATATATATATATATATATATATATATATATATATATATATATATATATATATACATATGAACCTTCATTGGTCCCGGACTCCAAAGTGTACAGTATAACAATCAATATGAAATACATGGGAGAATATAATAAAACATGGTTGAATAACCGAATATGAAAATGATTTAAAATTGAAGTTGAATTGAGAAAATCAACGATTGTATACTGAAATTAAGTTCTGATGATGATCGAAAGAATAAAATGAATCTAAACGTTGACATATGATACTTAGTTGTTACTGAAGTAGTCTAACCTTCCGTATATATTCTACTTTATCGATTCCTGAAATATCTGACTCGTGTTTCTAGAAAGGATATAGATATATTATATAGGTCCCATATTAAGGTCCTGGTCGCGCGTACGAGACGGTGAATTCCATGTGAAAGAAAATCGATCTCTTGAAACAGAGAATATACCTCGAATAAGCTTATTGGCTAAGTAATTGTACGAGGCTTTTAAAGAGGTATATAATATGGCTATATAGAAGATAGACCCTTCCAGTAAGATTTAGAGACTTATTAACCCTCCGGGAATCTCTCGCAATTCTACTGACTAAAACCCAGGTGAAGAAATAAACCAAAATAGACATATTACTGGTAATTTATTTCGGTGAGTTTCGTTTATGGGGGATAAGAATTGTATTTTCATAAATTATATTTTCCTATTCCTTAGTGTCAATTGATCAACATAATTAATCATTTAAACCCTGAAAAAGAACTTCGTTAAAAGATCATAGTGGGACAAAATCAGAATTATTTTCGTCAAAATCAATCCCATACTATACTCAGATATGTATGTATAGCTTTGTATATAAGTCTCACTCTCTATGTCAAACTCATCAGTTATTTATCATCATTCTCTATACATTTCACCGATGTGGAAATGTTATAAGGTCAAGTTTTCACACAGAAAGTTCAATGTATACCCTGAACTTTTAAAAACTGAAACTGAGTTTGTCATTATCATTTCGAATTGTAAATTGATATGAATGAATAATATTATGATGTCACATAATTGGATAAGCCAAGAGGAAATTCAATTTTACCGTACTCGGAAAAACAAAACATGTTTTTTGACGCTCCACAGGTCGAACGCAAGAGAAATAGATGAATCACATAAAATACATAGATAATACATGGTTATCAAAAATTATTACAGAAAATCAATAATTTAAAAGTTTGACATAAATCGGATGAGACTTATGGAATAGAAAAACTGTTCATTTATGATATATGCACATCAAGTAATGAAGCTATTGAGAAAACCATCAAGAAATCGACGATAAAACCAATTAAACCATATAAGACGATCAGTGAGTTCAATAGATTAGGAACTAATGTGCAGCTGTCAATTACATTCCATATGAAATTCTTCTTACGCATATGCTGCATGGATTTTCTATACGCAATAAAATATACTTTATACACACCGTATTTTTCTATGATCGTTATTCATTCATTTCACCAACTCAGCTAAAATTTGTGGAGAAACTATTCCAATATTTACTTTCAGAACTGAGGGAAACCACGATGTACTTCGATAATTAGGGTTTAATTTTACTGGAATTGGACTCCAGTTTCCTGAAAGAAAATTCTCATTATTTTCCACCTGATATATTCATATTTATCACCCCTGATTGCTCGCATCGAAG
>OZ023331.1:26885100-26892600 GCA_964007535.1 Brachyptera risi | reverse complement strand
AATAATTTTTAAGTTTCTGATTTGTTGATTGATTGATGGAATATTGTTCGCTTAACGATTTCACCAACAGTTTGGTTATACTGGGGTACAAATGAGGAGGTGACCATGAAACTATGATGTGATGATGGGTGAAAGAACGTTCACCAAAATCCATGCCTTATGAGGTACGCCCAGCGGTGACTTCAGTTTCTGAAGCGGTGCCTCAACTGACTTGGCTACCGTAGACGTAGGAGGAAGTTTCTCCAGTTATATTTCATATAACGTAATGCGTACTACACCGGTATACATGCTTTTTCAATCTGATCCAGAATTTCTAAATTTATTCAATCGTAATCTCTAAATTGCTAAATACCATTCACAATTACAATTCCTGAGTACCGCTTTTTTGTGTAGAAAATATTTTGATGGTAAATCATTCTTGACTTTACATTTGAAATCATATACTGTCATCAGAATATAATCTGTGAATAATAATGAAATTCAATATGCATCGACAATCGTCTGTTATTACAATTTCCTTTCGGAATTATGTCATAATTATACTATTACGCTTTTTACACTTATTGCCCATTCTACTATAGCCATTTCATTGACATGACATATCATGTTTCAATAAGGAATATACTGAGATATTATCAATATGTAAAGAATAAATTAGTATACGACTATAGTAGTGAAGGCGAGTAGGATCCTGTAAAACATAGTATATGAATAATTATGTTTTATTATTTGTGTATGGTACTCTAAGTGTACGCAGAAGGTCGTAATATTTTATAAATTGGAAAACCATATGAGGTTCGTTCATAGCTGTCTTTCCATGAACGCCTTCGACGTTTTGCTCTCGCTAGCGGAAGTGCTAGCGAATCAACCGAGCGAAGTTTTTGCTAGCGGAAGAAGTGCTAGCTCGCTCCATGTAGTAGGCGCACCTTGTATTTGAACGCTGGAAAGTATAATATTCAAAGCCCGCGCCGTTTTCCTCACTGATTTGTCGTTTTCCAGCATGGCGGCTTAAATACCAAAAGTCTAGCTTTAGCCACCGGGAATTCTCCTCAACTTATTTGATGAAGAAAATTGTTTTTTCCTCTTCTTTCTTTTTGATGGCAAAAACGCGATACTTCATTCAGTGCTTCGGTCCATCGTGTATGTCATTATCACCGGCTAATGCATGGTTATCATCGGGTAACTTATACTCGCGCACGCATCATCATTCCAACATCGGACAACAATTCTTATATAGTGTGCATCGAGATTTATCGAGAGTTTATCGATATTGGCCAGACTGTTTTGAGATGTAGATACTCTACGCACGTCTCGCACGTCTAGATACTCATATCGGTATTTGTATATAATATTAATAACTCTCTGCCGAAATAGAAACTGCGTAATTTTTATGGAATTGATAATATTACATTCAGGTTATGTTCTCATCAGTATTTACCGCGGAACAAAAATAGAGAAAGAGTGTGATGTAAACGGAAAGTTACAGAGAAATTGATCGTTTCATTTTATTGATTAAAAACCACTATCTTATCTTATCACTAACAACCAAAACTAAAATAGCATACACTACTATCCAAGTGATTATACTGCTAGTAACCAGTCTCGAATGTATGCGTACCTACATTAAAGCATAATTATGCGTGGTACATCCCGTCTAGCTGTGGACGAGCACGCAGGCTATTGCGACGCTGAGGGTGGGGCGGCGGTAGCGTCGGGGGCTGTGAGCGGGGGGGGGAGGGGGAGAGGAGTGTCGGTCGGGACGGGTAGCGTTGCATACTGCGGGTAGTAGTAGTTGACTGTTTAGTAGCGCTAGAGGTCGGTAAGACGATGGTGGTACTTCATATTCACTCCCGGTAGGGGGCAGTCTAATACGCCCGGCGCCTTTTAGCTTCGCATCTTTAGAAGCGTGCGAATTATAGTGTTTTTTACATTTTATTTCTACGTCTACTCGTACGACAGACAGCAATGGATTTTATAGGTAAATCGATCAACAGTATTATTGAAACTTTTGTCATGTTTTTTAAATGTTCTGTACATTTTGTGTTGTTTGTTGTACTGCTTGATCGAGGGTAGAAAATAATGAGTCATTGGAATTTTATTTGTTGACGTCGAAAAGTTTCACGGAGTTTTATGTTTCAACTTTATATTATCTGTGGATTGGTACTTACACTAACAGTCGACTTCGATGCATATAACTTTTTGATGTTTGTAATGCTGTATTCTGATTTCGAAGCTATTTGTATCCTATTTTTATTTCTTGTGGTTTTATGTTTTTATGTTGTTCTTTTTACACCATTTCAGACTTTCATATTGAATCTTACCAAGAAGATGCAATCTTTCCGCTCGTTATTTCATTTAATGGAATATCTTCAATTACACTATACATTTTTATCTGAATCCGGGCATTCTTACTCAGGAAATGTCAGGAAAGTATATTTTCGAATATAGAAATAGATTTGAAACGTAATAGTCCCATTCTTTAATATTCCATTCCATCTAATGAAATTTGAATAATTCATTGTAGGTTTTTTTTAGTATTCGAGAGTAAAACTATAATATTTCGGGATTTCATTTTATTAAATAATATTCTGCATGTGAACGTCTAACGTTGTAGCAGAATAAGAACGCCACAACGTATTCAAATATATTGATGTTAATTCTATTTTGTATAGAAGTTATTAAATTATCAATTCATGAATTGTTCTGTGATTTTGTTCAAAACACTTTGTTTTCCAGATAAAACTATATGAATATAACAAATTAAATTTTGGCGCATCATATAAACTGTGAACCGCTATTTTACAGTCACTAAAAATATGAGAAAATGTATAGATCATATAATTTCAGTAACTGTTCGTACATTCAGAATGAAACGGAATCCTTGAAATAATTATAGAAAATATGTTTGATTGATCAGTGAGCATTGGTCGTCTTTCACTTCATTTTTTCTTCAATGAGTTAGTTTTTCAAAGAGTTCCCTGCTCTTTTATATAAAATCATCACAGTAATAATAACATTTTTCCAAAACAGAGTCAAATAATCACTCAAATGTTTAGTTTTTTTTTTAAATCAAATTAATATACTCATTACCGAAACTCAAAAAGATGATCAAACGAAGAAATTGTATGGAAGTCGTAATTGGTATAAGCTACAGTGGAACATACACCAAACACCTGAGGCCTAATAATGGTTGAGGTAATCATTTATCACAAAATATGAACCAGAAGTTTTGAAAAAATAATTTGTGTTGTATTATTTATTTTAATTAAAAATGTGTGTGTGTGTGGGGGTGCTTGTGTGTGTGTGTGTGCTGTGTGGTAAAGTATTTTGCCGCAATGCGTGCTGTGGCGCCGCTAGCGCATTCTGTGTGTCATAAACTAGCGTTACGCTATAAAACAGGGGTGAACATAACAACTCGGATCGATCGTGGTGGAAGTTCGGCTGATATTTTAGCTCACGGAAAAGATTTAGTTCAACACCATATCAGATGAAAGTGATACTTTTCTTATACTACTCGAATACTCAATAAAGCATTCGGACGGAATTATTTTCAAATCATTTTTTTCACTGTGGTTAATATACAGGCTGTAACAAGATTGGTGAAATACAGTTTTTACAGGGCACCAAGAGAGCGTTGCTTGCGCTTTTGAGAATAGTGCGACTTTTATTGAAAGACACAAATTTTGTGCATTTTTTATCGAAATTTAATTTTGCTGTAGTGATTATTGTGAAAATACCATTGTATGTGATATATTATTTCATAAAGAAGAAGATTTTTCCGTAAATATTCATCATATATTTGTATTTTTGCTTTATTCAGAAAATAATAAAATGTATTGTTCAAATCTTCATATATCCGCTTCCGCTCTATTAGAACAGGTCGTACCAACGTCATGGTCCGAGAATTGATTAGATAAGATGAATATACTGTCATTATTCTTAGGTTGATACAATTGACCCCAAGGCTATACATCTTACGCTATACATCCATAGTAGGCCTAATACTTTCATTGTTGCAATAATTCTTCTCTCTTACATTATTATTTTCAAATGTAAGAGAAACTTTCTCAAAGTCATGTCCAATTCTATCTTGAATATTTTCAATTCGAGTGTGAATAATTATAGCTAATTATTAATCATTTACATTTGTTTCAAAGCTTTTGGTGGAAGTGCCGGGTTTTTAATTGCGTGTGATTTCATGGATAACAAAAATCCGAGAAACCATAGCTAATTTATCATTGTTGATTGTCATCTAATTCATTGCATTCACGATTCTGTTCTCATATTATGTTATTTTGTTCATTTCCCTTATTTTGTTCATTCAAGTTCCTGAAACCGATTCACTGGTATTTTAAAACGTTAAAACTATAATCCAAATTGAATATTTCCATAATATCACTGTGTGTCACTGCTTTTATCACATCATCATAAGTGATATTCACATGAATGAACATTCCTACGCAATTGAGATAAACCTCAAGTGGCGACCAATGAAACGGAGATAACTTTTTTTAAATATCATTATTAAATAATAAGCGGTACAAAATATAGAATAATTCCATTTCATTCAGATTCTGAGCCAAGTACAACTACTTATTCGTTTCACACTACTATCACGTTGTGCACCCCTCGTCAGACACATCCACCGCCCCATAGAATGCCTTGTTCCAGCCCACAGCTTGATGCATGGCGGTCATTCCACTTCCGGTTTGCTGCCCAACACGAATTATATACCCCGAACCGTGCCATCTGTAGGGAGAGCTTGAAACCTCTTGCGTCGTTAACGCGACGTTTAACATGACCATATGAATTATGTATTCGCTCGGAAATTTGTTCATGATGATAATGAGAAAAAAATCTATATTGGTGGAATTGAAGGTTGAGCAGGAATGAGAAATTTAGTCATGTTATAATAAGATAATTGATGCACGAAAAAAGGTAATCTACTAACATGTCAAGCACAAATATCGCAGCTATATTTGTATTGATGTGGTATTTTCAGAACAGAAGAAGAAGAAGAAGAAGATTTTTGGGATCAGGTTTACGATAAATAAACAACTTCACCCTCGAAAAGTTTCGAATAATTCAATTTGAAACGAGATTACTTGATTACCAGAAATTGTCACAATTATTTGGTTTTATAGACTCAAGTTTTCTTCAATGAATACAACTATATCAATTAGGTAGAATTTTTTTGATTGAGTTTAATTAATAGTTTATGACGGAACAGAATTTGTTCTAGACATAGATATTCCTGTTTTTTCGTATTTCCTCGTCCCTTTCATCTCCTCCCTGACCCTCCTGATATTTTTTTCCATAGCATAGAACACGAAACTCTATCCCTTTGATACAAAGTGAATGTTAATTGGTGAAATTTTATTCCTTCGTGCATCGTAAACATATATATCTCCATTTTCGTTGCACAATAATTGAAAGCGAGTTAAACCACGTTAGCAGAACTGATCATCAAGTTTATCAACTCTCTCTCTCTCTTTTATGCTCTCTCTCTCTCTCTCTCTCTCTCTCTCTCTTCCTCTCTCTCTATATATCTCTAACCGTCTAACCGTCTTACCACTTTTAACCGCGCCAACTCGACGAAGCACAAAGTGGGACACATTTTCGTTTTGTGTTAAACTTCTCGATGTCTTAGAGCAGCACTAATTGGTAATTTCCCGTTACCGAAATGACGGTCAAAAGAACGGGTGACGTCATTAAAATCGCTCTAATTGTTGAATTGTTATAATGAATAGTAGCTCTGAGAAATGGCCTGCCGTGGGGGTGAAGAGGTGGGAGGGGGTTAAGCTCAATAGGGTGAGTAGTGTTGGTTTAATAGGGTGGGTTGATCCTGATCCCTCATTAGAGAAATCGAATGGATGCGTGGAGTATTAAATATAATTTCAAAGAGATTCTAATTGGAAATGTCTCAATGAAGGTTTCTGAAAGAGAGGGCATTTTAGTATGTGCCTACACGTATTATATCAATAGGACCAAATATTCGGTTGGTCAAGTCTGTCGTAAAGCCTGCCCCTCGAGGTGCCAGTATTATTATTATTTTTTTCTTTTTTTTTGGCAGTTGTATTCTAAGTTCTGTGAGAGTATTGTTGCATCATCATCAGCAATTTCAAAATGTCGTACATTAAAAACCATCCTGTTCTCATTTCAGTGAGCAGTGACACTATATAATCAATTAATAATCTTTTGAATGAACAATGATCTGTAAGAAGATTTTCTATCTCGAAATTTATATTTCTTAGCTTCATAATGAATATTGCCATTTCGTTCCATTTTATGTCAAATGCGACTGAGACTGTACTTCAAAGAATCAGAAGAAGCAATATTTTTTTTCATACCATCAATGAAAATGAAATTATCGTATATGAAAATAGTGATTTTTTTTTTCAGTTGGATCTTTTATGGAGATGTATGTCGAAGAATCAATTCAACGAGACACTGGAAAAGATTATGTTTGTTTTCTGTTTCTGTATTTTGATTTATGATTATTTTCTGGTTCGTGTATCGGATATATTCTCATGTCACACGGTTGTACCCACAAACTGTTCCATTATTTGGCAAATGAAAAATTTGTATAATGAATATTGAAACGTGGCAATAGTCAATCGATGAGATCAACTCAGTTCTCAAACAAAGTTACAATCATTTACATTCATTTGTATTTACATTGAGTTAATTGAATGTGGTTTATTGATAAAACAGAACATACAGGTTTATTATATAACTGGATTAATTGATTAAATTGGCATATTAGCATTTATTGCAATCAACGCTCAATTGAATAGTTTAAAAAGTCAATAGTATTTATATGTTCTTCCGTATAGACCTTTATTCACATGCATACATCAAACTTTTGAAAGAGGCGAATTAGAATCAATCGATCATTTCGTTTGTAAGCGACATTTTAAACTGAAGCAGGAATGTCTTTGGTCCAAAGTGAACAAAAAATTCCACGTATCATCCCATCAACTATTTGTTTAATTGATTCTCATTTCCGATTGAATGTACGGGAAAATGAGTATGAAATCAATGTGATTCAATTTTTATCCAGTCTCTGCTCAATTGTTGCGTTGCCTAACGTCACAGAAGCGTGTATAAACGAATAAGTGATCTATGATGTTGAAATAATGATAGAAATATAAATAGAAATAATAATAATAATATCAAGTTGACATTTCGAAGAAGGAAATATAAACAGCATGTTCTTGAATATAATTTCAAATTTCCAATGGAGAATATTTTCATCGTATATTGAAAGAGATGGGGTGATTTTTTTTCAATTGGCAATTGTATTCCTAGTCCTATAGTGATAATATAGTTGCATTACCCTTGTCTAGTTCAAGTTATCGTCAATTATGAATTTTTCCATTTTCATGCTAATGATCTGTATCTCTATATGGTCCAATTAATATTTTTTAGATGAAGATTAATACATATTTACCATCTGAATACAGATATTTCTACGCCTTGAAATAAATATCGCCATTT
>OZ023331.1:26850100-26880100 GCA_964007535.1 Brachyptera risi | reverse complement strand
ATCAATGTGGTCTTTAACTACGAAATTATCTGAAGCATTGTGTTATAAATGATATGTCGTAGTGAAAAAACACACATAATATAAATATATATATATATATATATATATATATATATATATATATATATATATATATATATATATATATATATATATATATATACATATTGTGTTGAGAAATAACTCCCAACTAGAATAAATCAAATATCATGGTTGATTTTGATAATGACTGAAGATGATAAATTCGAGACTCTCAATCCTAAGATGGATATCATGATTTAAATGACATATTCGATGTAATATACATAAATATATATATATATATATATATATATATATATATATATATATATATATATATATATATATATATATATATATATATATATATATGTATTCATATGTACTATTTCAGTTTCGTTACATTTAATACTTGAACATCTCTGTATCCTTTCTCAGTTCATGAACGCTATTCGCTGTGAATTGTAGTCGCAACACCGATATATGTACTTGTAGATAAGTTATCATAGTTGTTTTTGTTCAATAACAACAACAACATCATCTGGTGGTAAGCACTTCGATTAAGAAAGTGACTCGAGAGCACAAACTTTTGATGGTATCACTTGCGATTTGTCACTGCAGTGTTTTGGATTAGTTTAGAAACTGTTTCAGCCACACAATATTGTTACTGGATGATATTACATTCAACTATCACTCGTATTCAGAACAATATGGGTTTAGGGTGATCTTCTAACTTACTATAAAGAGCTATATAAATACATAAGTGATTATGATTATCGTTTGCTACTCGACTCCTATAGACAGCTAACTTTATCCAGGGGGAAAAATGAGCGGGTTATAAAAGAATGGTGTTCACAAAAAAAAAAAAACATGTCTGGTTGCGGTACTCGAACCCATTTCCGGCATGACTTCTCTTTTTTCTTATATATAACATCGAAACTTGATACAAAATCATTGTTCCCCAATTAAGGCTATGGGTGAAAAGTTGATCGTTTGGATGAATCGTTTGATTCAATCGTTTGGATATGTCATACTGACTGCTGCATGAGACCAGCCATATAAAATTGGCTTGCTTACGGATGAACAAAGTATGGAAAAGTTTTCTTACGTACTCTTTCTCCAATTTGTTTGACGAAATTATAAAACAGATGATGGTAAAAATGTTATTCCCATATGCGTAGTCTTTTTTTATTATTATTGATACTGAACAATTTAATTTTTGCTCAAATTGGCTGATGTGTTTCTTTATTAACGCGAACTATGTATATGTATAGCTTTGAATTGACTCCTTTCGGATGGTTTTATTTTCTCTCAAGTTGGCAATGTAGTGATTTCCATTCAAGTAGCTGTGCATTTCAAGAAATGACCCGCTACATAACGAAAATAAAAAATGTGACGTTTTATTTCAGAGAAAGTTTTCTGCTTTGAATATTTTATTCATATATAATACGTGATATCCAGCAGAATGTATGATTTATCGAAAAGAAACGGATGAAAATGGTCTTTCTTCTCTTGAAATAATATGAAAACTTGGGTTACCCATCGTGGTGAGAATTGATACACGTTCGTATGTCTTTGTTGAGAACCAAGGCAAATATGAGAGTACATATTTAGAACATTGTGGTTTCAATTTTGATGAAATCATACTTTTGAAATAATAGTAGTGGATTTGACGTTCTAGTATAAACTCGGCACCTCCACCAATTAATGTTCTAATGATACTGTAAGACACAATCAAAAATGTATCCAGTGATG
Source organism: Brachyptera risi (assembly GCA_964007535.1). NCBI lineage: Eukaryota > Metazoa > Arthropoda > Insecta > Plecoptera > Taeniopterygidae > Brachyptera > Brachyptera risi. Next base: position 26,878,324 of record OZ023331.1, on the reverse strand, counting down.
CAAAAAAAATGACAGACAACGTTGTTTTTCTCATCAAATGAATCACCACACTTTCTGATGGAAATACTGTTCAATTGAACTTGACATCCTTATCTTATTATTACTGTACCCATTCATCATATGGAAGCGATCAATTTCAAAAACTTTCAAGTTGTGAAAATAAATTCTCATCCGCAATTATGATTGATTTTTGATTAATTAGGATTGATCACAGTGAAAGTTCTTATTGAAATTTTAATACTTGCACATATCAAATATAAGAACAAAATTATCGATAATTTGTATAAACTTTCTCATCCCATTCGAATATAATTCACTTTGTTCTCCGCCATAACATTCTTTGAATCTTGTTTAAACGTGAACACAAATATACTTTGAACTCGTAACAAAACATTCTTTGTTCGAGCAAAAATCCATGAAGATAACAAACGCCTTTTGTAATTAACTCAAAATTTTCAATTAATCATGCCTTTTTGAAATAATAATATCTTCCATAATATTTATTATCTGTAACTGCGGGGTATTGACACTTCCATCATTGTTAGATTTAACTTTACATTTGATTTTTTTGAACAGCAGGATGTCTACAGAATCACCTAGGGGTGAGGAAGGAGGTGGGAAGGAAAGGTGGGGGGGTTACATATTTGCCACGCCAAAATAATAATGATTAAATGAGTTTTCAGAACATATTTTACATTTATGAATGATATTCATAAAATGGAACCGGAAAGTTGGTGTTGGAAGGAGGGGGAGCAGGTGGAGAGAATGAGGAGTATGAAATATTCGAGGTTTTCTCATTCTCCCCTCTGCATTAATTTGTCAACTTCCTGAAAATAATTAATCAAATTCCTCTTTTTACCAGTTTTAACTTGTACCTTCTCACCGTCCCCTTCCTGAGTTGTTTGTGATAAATAGATGTTGAAGATTATTGTAGAGCCACCCTCACTGTGAAAATTGGAAGATATTAGAAAACTTATTGCCTCGTCATTTCGATTTATGTGTAGGTATAAAGTGTTGAAAAGATTTGTGTAATCGATGCAATGCTAACAAGGAAAGGTAGGCTATGACTCACAGTAGGGTGTGTAATCTCTGTAAGTTGTCTTCACACAATATTTGTTTTCAAAAATATCTTGACACTCACTAACGCATCATTAAAATTCTTGTCAACTCATTAGAGAAACAAATCAGATCTTTCAAAATGTTTGAAGTGTTATCAAATGAAAAAATTATATTATTCGTTGAAATAATTATATATATATATATATATATATATATATATATATATATATATATATATATATATATATATATATATTCGGTTCATTACTGGTAACCATTTTAGAACGATCATTTTGAATAGTTCTGTCTAAAAGTATAAACATTCAACAACGATAATTCAGTGAATTTCATAATTTATATATTTGATTTTATAAAGACTGGTATTTTATATTTTAGCGTGCATATATCTTTAATTATATTCGTTCCATAATTTCCACTTTCAAAACATGATTGCAATGCATCATCTCTGTACAGGGAATCAATCTTTCACTTCTTTCTCGCAAGTTTGATTGATGATTGATGTTTCTTTGACCTCTGCGTCATCAGAACTAAAATATCAGATACAATTTATGAAAACTTCTATACCATCTTCATGATAATGAAAGAAATTCTCCATGTTATGTTCGGTCAGAACCACCTCAAAGAAACTGCAAAGAAGCTTAGATTAAACATAACTTCTCGATATCGATCAGCACGTTACTATTAATTTCAAAACGTATCGAGTGAAATCTTTCTTCGACCGTGCGTCAGCCACACGTCACTCACCGCACGTCATTACGTCATTCAGGTGATTCGTGCTGAAAACCCTAACCCAATATACCACATAGTCATTGATCGTGCAGACTTGATTAACAAGTTATGAGCCCAACGTGTAGATATACGAGTATCGATGTCAGCAGCATCTGGTGGCAACTAGTAAAACTAATGTCACTCTTCAAATGAAACTCGATAATACTATCGTTCGAGTATCGTAAAGATTATTATGGCAATAAATGGCAGGAACAGTTACTCTCGAGCGTGTAGTATATATAGAAGGGTAGCCGCTATTCATCAGACTATCGGTGTATTACACCGCATGCAGACGTTGTTGTTGTTGTTGTTGTTGTTGTTGTTGTTGTTGTTGTTGTTGTTGTTGTTGTTGTTGTTGTTTTGTTGTTGTTGTTGTTGATCTTGATGTTGTTGTTGCGCGCAGCCTAAACTGACTCAAATAACCCAATCTGAGTATCTAAAATGACCTAAACTAACCAAACCTGACATCACATCAGATCACATCATAACTCACTTCACAATTCATGATTCACTTTACCGGCACATGTAGCTGAGTGGTTAACGCACTCGCTTCATGTGATCCGGGATGTGAAGGACCATATCGGACCTCGTTCGATCCCCGCCACCGTCCATCTTTTCAGGGGTTTTTCGTGGTTTCCCTCTGTAGCCTAGGCTAATGCCGGGATGGTTCTCACAATATAGGCTTCCTTCCCACTATCCCATCCCACCTCGTCACGATAAGAGTCATACAGACACTTGTGAAACCCACGAGGTACAAAAAAAAATCGAAAAAAAATAATAATAATTCAATCTGAATTAAAACTGATGTGAGACGTACTTCCGGTCCTATAGGATAGCCACTACGATGTAGAAGTGTGATCTGAGAGGATATTTCCTCGTTGTGGTTTTATGTAGGGTTTACCACTTCCCGTGCAGTTGTAGTTTACATCGGCTAAACCAAGGAACCAGTTGCATATAGGATAAAATGGCAAACGTAAAAGGAGAGTAGAAATGAGAACATGCGGAACGCCACAGAGATGGGCAAGATACATGGGAAAAATGTATTTGAAGTAGAAAAATACACTAAAAATACAAAAATTATTCATCGTATTTCATGAAAATATGACAAAATACAACACAATTATGAATTTGAAATATAGCATTCTAAACTTTATTTTCTGAGTAAATTTTAAAAATAATCACATTTTTATTCTAAACGCTGTATCAACTATTTATGATGAAGTATCATATTCCATTCATAGTCCATTTATATCTATCAGGGATACAATGTATTTGTCAATTCGTTTCATTTTGAAAATTCCAATGAAATTATAAATTTCCATAGCGAAGTTTCGGTAGCCTATTCAATCAACATTGCTTTTCTATAAGACACAAAGGATGGTTTTGGACAAAGCCATTCTATTGGCAAATATAGAAAGTATTTCGGATTTTAAAAAACAAGAAACATCGGAAATTAGTATTGGAAATACATTTCACAGAATCCATTGAAGTCATTTATTTCATGACTTTGTATTTCATGTCATGTATTTGTATGTGTGTATTTCATGATATAAATCTTCTTGAAGACTATGTTATGGTACACATGATTGCCGTTAGACACATGATAATAATCTAATACAAAAATTAATGAAGTAGGAAAAAACACACAACAATAATAAATCACACATGAATGATTGATGAAAAAATTATTGTAGAAAATAATTAGAGAGTAATAAACAGTAGCCTGGTAGGAAAAATTATAGTATGAACAGAAATATGAGTATAATATAAAAATGAGACAAAAATGACGAACAATTATGCTATGAATGTGAGTATAAATGGTTTCTCAAAATGGCAATAAATCCTTTCAAGGCTAAAATTCCTATCAAATTGATGAAATTACCGTTCAGATTACACTTCCCACAAAATTCTACAAAAAAAAATTGTGATAGTGCCTCTAGCGCCTATCAAAAGACCAATCACGGTGATATTCGAAATATTATAGATGAATCTCAAGTATGAAGATATTATTTCAAAGATAATTTTATTCAACATCCACATTCGTTACTTGATCTAGACCTATAATTCAAAACGAGTTGTTTTGAAATGATCGAAAATACATATTTCAAATAGGCTGGCCTACACGTCCTTTCAATACTGCCATTTCCAATATCGGAAAACAGCTATATCTATGGTTGTAAAACATGCTATGACAATTAATGATAACGAAAATAAACATATTTTTTATACAAAACATGCCAGAAGGGTTGTTCAGAAAAATAAAGGTCAATTATTGAGAATTTAGCGGAATATTAGTTCTCTTGTGACATTTTTTGAACGGTTCGAAGTATAAAAATTAAAACACGGGGAAAAACAGAAGATCGGAGCGATGTCCTTCCTAGCCTCATCTTCCGGGTCGCATGAAACAATTGCGTTAGCACTGAACTACTTATGCCGGTGAACCTTATATAATCTACTTTGCAAACAGTCGTTTCCCAGAAAGAGTTACGCCACTGTTATTTTCGTCCAGTAGTATAGACTAGTAGTATTGTACATACCGTGACGTATAAACCTTTGTTAATCATTTAACAAGCTTAGTTTGTAAAATCTATAGCTGGCAGTATACGTGAGTGGATTCAGTCCAACATATCTCATATAATATTCAGTTTCAGCCGGTCGAACAGTAAACTAGAGTTCGACCCACCTCGTCTAACATTCAGTTTCGGTCGATCGAACAGTGCACATTGGAAAAGGTACTATACTTGTATTCACAGAAGAAGTATGTTGTCTACCATCTCAAGCAATCATTTAATTATTGACAATTCTCGTTATTAATAATTCATATATATATATATATATATATATATATATATATATATATATATATATATATATATATATATATATATATATATATATATATGTGTGTGTGTGTGTGTATTTGAACATATTTTTTACCGTGTCAGCAAACAAAGGAGCCGAATGAAGTTTAGTACATATTATTTTATCATCTGCTATATGTATATACTTTTATATCAACATTCGGTTTCATCATTGGTTTATATTATTATCCTTGAAGATTTAAATAATGGAACTTGTAATTGAATGTTTTCCCATTCGTATTCTGAAAAACCATTTGGTTAACCGACTATACTAGATTAGATAGTAGAGATTATAATACACCTCCATCCAAGCGAAATGTTTCGACGGATCTTCCTATGGTCTAGACGGTCAAACAGCCTTGATTTACATCATAGCTGTCATTCAGCTTTATACAATGGTCAAGTGAAGTCAGTAATTGTATGGCTTTTGATTGGCTGGTTTTAATAATCTATCAGTTGACTTCAGTCCTCCAGTCAGCTGTTAGCCGACCTAATCCTATTAACCACACGATCATCTGTTTTTCAGTTTCACGAATAAAATCAAAGAAAAACAACAGTTGCCGTTCGTGGGCGAGGAAATACAGTCACTTTTATACAGACACAGTCGAAGAAATAAGTTCAAATTATAAACTTTTCAATTTCTTCTGTAATTTTTTTTCTTGGTTTTTATTCAGTAACTTGAATTGTTTTTAGTTACATGTTGTTTTTTAAAACTCACTCTACTTGGTGGTCGTCCAAGCATAGACGGGATACTTTTCGAACAAATCGGAATTAAAAAGTTTTTTGTTGAATATTTATTGTTTAAAAATCTAGTGTTTGTCGTAGTGAAAAACGGAATAAATAACGATGACTGAGATGGAAGACAATAGTAAGTGATTTTGTTGCACTTTCCAATTACGTTTTATTTAGATTATTCAAATTGTTTCTGATAAGTTAGTAAAGAATAAAGTAAAAGGTATTCGTCAGAGAAGTGAATTATAAATAGGGTGTAAATGATATCTCTGAAGAAATAATTCAGTACTAACAACTTTACAACTTGTATACGTTTTCCTGATTACGTTGGTTGAACTGTTTCACTTTCAATTACTGTAAGTGAAAGAGAATATTTGATGATCATGAAATGGAAATATTTATGGTATCAAGTTATCCTCTTTCTATGGAAGTGAATCAAAGTCATTTGAAACAGAAAGTGATAAACTCATATAAAAGTTGTTGGTTTTGATTCAAAACAATTCAGTGGTTCATTTGTTTGAGTTCATATGAGCCTGTTCTATACAGTTACACCCATTGAGAATGAAACTGATTGTCGTTATTGTTTATATATATAAGGTTTTAAAATATATATATTCAAAGTATTTGAAAAATATACAATGATTTTTAATAATCTTTCAATTTTGAATGTTCTTATATGATCATGTATTATCGATTTCAACCGGATGAGCAAAAGCGAAGATTCAATTTCACCGTACTCGAAAAAAACGGAAGTGTTTTTTTCGCGCTTAACAGGTCAAACAAAAGCTCACATTTTTGTGAAACTCTGCGTGCACATATATCATACCACTCGACACTGGATAGTTTTGAGACGCAATCGGTTGAACCATTTTTGAGAAAAAATATTCCAAAATTTTGAAAAAAAAACTCTTGAGAATAACCCAAAGGAGAAAAAATGAAGATAATATCTTTTTCGAATATATTCAAATTCCGAATGAATTCAAACACAATAATGATACACATAATTCCAGAGTTTTACATGGATGAGATCAGACGTTTCAGAGAAAACAATCATATTGTAATCGTTGAACATCAATGAAAGGTCTTTGAAGCTTTTCACAGAGCGTAATAACAGGTAAAACCAATTGAATCAACAAATTCTTGGAATAAGCAATGAATAAAACAGGAAGGCAGTGACATAACAATTTTATCAAACCCACGTGTGTTTGTGTGCATTGATTACTTTATTTCCAATAAATTTGAACGTGAATTTCTTCAAAATATTCGAAGTCTTACTGATAAGCGGCATCATGCTCGATGTGTTGGAGAAAGGGTATATATTTGATAATTGGATACGCATAAGCAAAAACTTCCATTCGGTTCAAATCGGGTCCTCCTCTTGGTTTATTTACTCACTTCATAGGTCGCAAGACTAAGATATTACATCAGGAACTATCCCGGAACTGATTGTGGAACCTTGAACGATAGCACTGAGTCAGGACTGAATCCTGACAAAGTTTCAGAATTACTTTTTTTTTCAAGGGGGATGGAAGGTTCACCCAGCTCAAAACCGATCCGCATTAAACTTTTTATATGCATTCACTCGTCCTCTAACTTGAAACAGTATATATAGCTTTCAGTTTCTAATTTCAGTTTTGTATCTCTTAGAATTAGATTGATTTCGGGGAATTGATACTCAAGTTCTGAAAGAATCCATAAGAATTAATGGACATGAACAATTTGTAAAATTGTCATCCGATATTTTTCTCTCATTTCGAGATGTAAGGACAACAATGATGAATATGTTTGACAAAAATATAATGAATAAAAAAAAAATTATTCATTTTTTTATTTCTTATATTTTTTTATTCTTGGAAATTTTCTTCTCAAATTTTTAAATCATACAACGCATGTCGAGTTTTCCCAGAGATATTATGTATTATGAAAGAGAATGGACATACAGTGACTTTTTAGCAAAAACATAGCACTAACCTTTTCAATATCCACTCTCTTTCATGTCGGCGCGTATGTTATTTACAAGCAAGTGATGATGTTGATCAATTTATTAAGTTTAAAATTAAGAATGAGTCATTTTAATGAGTGATAACTTGGGGGTAGAAAAGTTTAACATGGCTACCGTAGACGTTATCACCGCTATCTTTGATAGTTAGGCTCTACGTTTTCTCAGTCAGCAGAGCAATCTCGAGACTTGACATTGCAAATGAGAAATGAAAACTTTTTTGTTGTTGTTTGGTTGCTGTTTTCGTGTAAAATAGTCAACATTTTTCATGTAGAATATTAATTTTTTCATGCATGTTATCTTCTCTCTTAAAAGTTTAACTGTCAGTACTACTAAGTCCAGTTAGCCTTATTCTGATACTGAGAGTTAGTGAAAACAAATGGACTGGATAACCGAAATAATTACACAGCTGACTGCCAAATAGACCTACTCCCACATGACTCTGACATGTACAGTAATACGTGAGAGGAAGTAGTAGTAAGAGTGAGGCGTAGACTTAATAATAATAATAATATATTCATTGTCTCTATTTGATCCACACACAATACTACATAGAATACATTAATTTAGTTATTGAAGGATGTTGAGACATTTAATTAACATTTAAAACAATGAAAAATTATACTAAGTTGCATCTTGATTAAGGTAAATCAGTACATTTAAAACATGATCACTTGAGTGAAATCTAAAAGTCATACTAGACTAGAAGAGAAGAGAAGAGAAGAGACTAGAAGAGTAGAAAAGTAGTCATGGTAGCGTAAGAATTCCTTGTGTCTTCTCGTCAGTTCTATAATTCTACTTCTTTCATCACTCAAACTTCACTGAGTCTTAACTCGACTGTTTTCCTTGCTTACATTTATAAATAGTATACCACTGTGAAGGCTACTGTCTTATTCTTAGAATAAGAATAGTAAAACAGCATGTGAAATGCATGAGAGAAGATCTGTTTAGTCAGGTCCATGACTTACTGAAGTGGTAGTGACATATAGTTGCGGTCTAGTGGTAGTACGGTGTAGTGGTTTAGTGGTCTAATGGTCTATTGGTGTAGTTTTGTTAAGTGGTGTATAGTGGTTTAATGGTGTATAGTTGTCTAGTGGTATGATCATATAGGAAATGTTCATGCTCAAATTGTGTTATCACAGTAAGTTCTAGTTTTGAAACAATAGTTTAGAAGCTTGAAACTTTTTTATATTCATAATACTTCATTTAGAAGCCATATGAAGGGTCTACTGTTATGCTTCACACAAGACTTTATTACAATATGTTCACATTTATTCAAATTGTATACAATTAATTGTATTCATAATACATTTTGAAAAGTTGATTCAACAGATAGCAAAACTTGCCCCACAACTTTATTAGTATATGATAATCGTAATATCGTATAATATTATTATATCATATATTATTTGATTATATTATATCAATATTCCATCATTTTAAATATAAGGTTTCGATCGGCCATCACTCTTTCGATGGCCTACAACAGTAGTTAGTTATACGATCGTGTGAATAGACTGTCAGCCAAATAAAACACGGACACTCTTGTTGATTTAAACCCGTCTAAGCCCATTAACTGAATTAACTAAATATATCATACATTTCTCTATGATTACTTTCTCATGCGTCCGTTTTTAAACGTTGCATTGCATTACCCTCATACAATAACAGTGTTGATGTAATAATTACCGGTTGAGCCCTCGACGCCATGTAGTAAAGCGAATTATCTCCGCATGGACCGGTAATAATTCTCTTTGACGTCGGGCTTGACGATATTGAACGTTTATAAAATGGAGTGATCTAATTATCATCGACGTGAGTCCCAGTGACCAGCTCTATGTGTAGAATTAGGAGGCCGAGCCCCCTCAAAATATTAGGAAGAAACATATATGTGTTGCTGTATGTTAGATCAGGTTAGGTGGAATAATTGATATAAAATTCTTCCTACTTGCCAAATAATTCAGTATGTTTCCCGCTCCTCCCAAATAAACAGCACCATAAAAAACGACAACGTGGCTTTGTTTCAAGTTCAGTAAATCGCCGGTGGCTATACTACATTGCAAATTCCAAGCAGTATATGTATAAAAGGCCTACCCATGCGAATGATCTACCGATTTTTCAAATTAGGATTGATGGTGGGATGATTTGTTTATGTGTGCTGAGATCCATCCCAAACAACAAATTTCGAAAATGAATTCAATTCGCAAATGGCTCAGTTGATATACCTCGGGCAATATGTAGTAGTACGCCTACATCTCATTGCAAGCACTGTGATGGAGATGTAAAATCATGTATTAATATAGTTAACCAGCTAGAAATCCGTGGCGTAGTAAAATAGGTATTTGAAGATTAGTTATGCTAATCATGGTTTAATAAGCAATCAGAACACAATCTCTGCTGCGGGATAGACTTGAGCGTCGGTCGCAATGCAAAGGAGCGTTAACCAATCAGTGGCCGAGTTTCACACGACTTATAGACAACGTTTAATAACATTGATCTGGTTCAATTAACTATTGTGTATGGGAGGGGTTAATTAGTTACTATGGCAATAATTACCTTTCCGTGATTTCCCTAGACCCAGAAGGCAATGGTATTTAATTTGTATCCATTGGTTGATTCCACTGATATTGAGGTTCCTAGTCCTGATTTATGAGATATATAAATTGGACATAATATCCCAATTTTCCAACTTGAAATCTGATAGTCGAATTTGGTATTTTTTCGGATCGACTCAAAACTGGTTGGCATTTTATTTGCATGTTGTTGATACCGTGACAGCGACTTTACTCGTTTTGTGCGAAGTTTTGTTCATTTTTTGTTCATTACAAAAATTATTATAACAATTTTTCAACCATTGGAATTTGGAAACGACATTAAACTCACGATTCTCTTCTTTCATTTGATAACACAAAAAAATCTGTATTCTTTTTTCGAATTTATTTTGCGGCAATTGTTATCATTGTTTATTGTGACTGAATTAAACAACAAGTGAAATGTATATATATATACACGTTCAAGCAAATTAAGTCGTCTGCTTAAAAAACTAGGACAAAGAGAGTAAAATAACCTTTAAAATTTCCAAGACTACAAAACCAATCTTACCCAACTACGAGATCATGAGATACAACAGTATGATATCATATATTATATAATATGCAGTTAGGAAAAGCAATTTCGTTGGATTACCGGGATTTTCTTATCTTTTTCCCATTAAATATAATTTTATGTATGCATGTAAAAACGAACTACATCATTATTTTGAACTTTCAGTCAGAGTGATTTTGAATTTGATGCACCAGACCGTCAGTTCTGCTGCTAGTTGAGGAATAGTCTACTTTATGCGTGTGGTGTCGTTTGTTTTTCGGCCGCCATTTGATTTGTGCGTCTCTTCTTGCAGGCGCTGTAGGCGGCGACGGCGGCGACGATGGCGACGACAAGGAGAAAGAAGAAGAGGCCGAGCGGGAACGACAAGAAGCCATCAAGGAGGCCGAGGACAGAAGGAAAGAGAAACACAGAAAGATGGAAGAAGAGAGGGAGAAAATGAGACAAGAAATAAGAGATAAGGTAAATATACGATTGGTAATGTTGAGCTGTAGTTGCTTGAAGAAATTTGATTGGTTGCCCACGGGTCACGGGACCCGATTCCCATCGAGCTACTGCCCGACTAGAAATATCTTGACAGTGATAGTTTCAATTTTCATTATTCATCACATATTTACTTGAAGAGTGTAAGTATAAAAGAACGTTCCAAAATACTTCATGAACAGAAGAAATAGCCATGTTTCATAAGTTCACACTCTTATTATCATACGAATTTCCCATGAATGACACACCAAAAAATGTTTTCATAAAAACATTAATTTGTCACTGACTCATTCTATCACATTCACATATGAGCTTATCTTTCATTTGAATCATTTAATTGCTCTCTTCTTTTAGTGTTTTTGCTTTAGAAGCTGTAGCATTGCAAAGCAGTTTGACTTATTCATAGAACACTGACAGCACTGTAGGTACGTTGTACACGTGGCAATTATTCACATTCACTCGGATTCAACATTACTGATTAATTTGCTCTAGGATTTGTCAAACTCATTAGAAAACTAATTATAAATAGAGAATCGAATAAGCGACGAATTATAATGTATGTAAAATAGAGAAATTGAAATAGTTATATTACAAAGAGCAGATAATTAAATTTGGAGTTAATTACAGTCAATTATACGATAGATACAATTATGAACTAATTCCAACGAATTTTATCAAATAACGTACGGTACCGGTAGTGTTTTTTTAGAGATCCACAGTATGTGTTAAATAGTTTAAAACTAATCTGAATTGAGTACCAGTAGGTATATTCAAATAAAACAGAATAAAGCAGTCATACAGCAGCATTCGTGTTCTGGAGACAGTATTAAATGTGCATCAATAAGCTAATATATTCTGAGTGCTGAAAATTATCATGACTCCACCATATTTATTTGAAAAGTTTGTATCACTTTATTCGGAATGAATAGAAGTTATTATAATAAATTTGATTTATTAATATCAAAACTTGATACAGAAACATTGTTCCATAAAAGAGACTATGGATGAAAGGTATAAGTAATAACTTATTATACGTATTATATTGATGAACAGAAAAACAATTCATATACCGGTATACATATAAACACTATATTTCGGATCCATGTACTTTTTTTATCACTCATCAAATTATTCTGTATATAGCATTATGATGATTGAAATATCACTTATATAGCTTTCATCCATGGACTTATCTGATATATATATATATATATATATATATATATATATATATATCGTGCAGCACGTGATGATGATGGGATGGATATTATAATCACTGGAAAATACCACTTCATCGGGAAATCGAGCCACGGAAATTCTCCAATATTTTTATCAATATTATATAAGATCAGTTGCATCTCAAGAAAAAAATCCGTGGTTCGATTCCCCGATGAGATGGTATTTTCCAGTGATTTTAATATCCATGTGTGTATATATACATATGTATATATATATATATATATATATATATATATATATATATATATATATATATATATATATATATGATTATATATATATATATATATATATATATATATATATATATATATATATATATATATATATGAATATATCAGTGATTAAAAATAATATTTTCACGATTTTACGTATTTGCGTACGATAATCCAGAACGCACTGTTCACTCCTCTCGTTGTTTGTCATTAAGCTCCCGTACTTATCGTATCACGTAATCGAAATAAATCAATACAAAATGTGATTCACGTCCAAAGCACACGGTCTGACAATCACATCATACACACAATATTTCATGTTTTGAATCAGAAATACACGATTTTTATCTCCACTTTTCGTTTTTATATAACCTAGATGTGGTTTTTCATCGCATTACGTGCAACGTACCAACTTGAAATAATACATTTCAACAATATCTGGAGATTTTTTTTTCAGTAATACAAAATGTTGTTATTAGTTCGGCAGGCTGCCGTTTGTTGTTATTATTGGCTATTATTGTTAACGTAATTGCTTTTGGCTTTTGATCAATTTCGTTCACGTGCCAAACCATTTTGTTTTTCATTGCACTAAAGAAAAGAGCTGAAATCGTTCAACTTTACCATCAGTATATATATATATATATATATATATATATATATATATATTTATATATATATATATATATATATATATATATATATATATATATATATATATATATATATATATATATATATACAGTTGACTACAACGTTGATTTGTTTTATATCTAATTATTTCTACGTCCATCAACGTAGATTTAGTGGCATGACAATACACTGCTGTATATCATGTAATGGTCTTGTCAAATGGAAAGCTATCATGGTTTTAATACACATCTAGACAGTTTATCAAGAAACGGTGGCGTGTGCAGAGATATAAGTGGACTATTTGGAAAAGGTACACAAGTGCCGTCTGTATATAGAACTGATACGGGTGGATCAGGCTAGCGCCCACTGAATCGTCATTCAGGAGACCTGGGTTCGATACTCGTCGACCATTCATCACTTGGTATTTAAACCACCGTAGAGGAATATTATTCAAAATGAATGTATATATATTCATATGTTTATGAATATATATATATATATATATATATATATATATATATATATATATATATATATATATATATATATGTATAAAAAGTGACACTGTGGTGCCATCTTCTCATGGCCAGGTTGTCTGGATAGGTAGAATATATAGAATATTCTTGGACCTATACGGCCATTGTGAAACCACTAATAATGTGTATATTAGATACCGACAATAGCGACTGAGGGCATGACTAATGAGATGATTGATTATTGTTTGCTTAACGACCCCACCAACAGCTAGGTTATATGGGGGTACGAATGAGCAGGTGATTATGAATGTATGAAGGGATGATTAGTGAAAGGAAATTCACAGAAACCCATGCCTTATGCGGGATTCGAACCCACGCCCAAAGGTGACTTCAGTTTCAGAAGCGGTGCCTCAGCTGACCGAGCTACCGTGGGCGGCCTGACTCATGAGGTTTATATAGATGAATAACACTTTGAAAAGTGATACAATCTTAACAGGACTGGTTCCAAATATTCTATGGCGAAATAACATACGCAATCAACGGTCCATCTATAATTCCTCTCACGCTCTCTTGACGTGACGTCACATCAATCAATCCGTGGCATGGCAGTAATATGCCTGCCTTTGATGTTAGAGAGGCAGGTTTCAAATCTTACTATTGGCTGTATGTATCTTTTTGTTCAAATTTGATTTTACTTGCTTTCGACCATGGTTTTTGGAAAAAGTTGAGTATTTCAGGTTAAAGAAAAAAATGATTGTTTCTTATGTATTGTTTTGCTAGTCAGATTCGTTGTTATATTGCGCATGCTCAAAACAGCAGACTATGCTTCGCAGTGTAACCAGTCCTTTGGTAGCTGCTTTCTTCACAAAAGTCACTTATAAATGTATAATAACACATTTTTATAGCCAACGATTCTTGTTGTGAATGTAAGAGAACAGAAAAAATATATTTTTCACTTTCCTCTGTAATACACATTCATTTCCAATTTCAATCAAAGAGAGTCGTAATTCCCGCCACTTTGAAATTATCAATTTTTGCCACCCATAGCGCTACTTGTAACCCACGCCACTGGATATTATACGATACCTTTCAAAAAGCCATCAATATTGAACAGTATTTTCCACATAATGAAGTTCATGTTCATTTTATAAACGGTGGTTCGTGTTTTCAATATTTATCGTAGTCTTGACATTTAACGTTAACTAGTGAACGTTAAATGCGTGTATGTATAGTGTCGGCCGATGCATGTACCTACCATATATATATATATATATATATATATATATATATATATATATATATATATATATATATATATAAATATATGCATGTCTTTCATCTCATTCGTGATCCTCGATAGTTCCAAAGGGGTGTTTAGTAGAGTGAAGGGGGTAAAAACGGGTGAAACGTAATTAGTTGAACTATGAAAATAATTATATAAACGACCAGCTATAAGAGAAATATTGCAGTCTCGACTCGAAAATGGCTTTTATATAGCTTCTTGTACTTGCTGTACCAAAAGCTGACATCTGAATGAAACTAAACCAACTGGCCCAATTTATTAAATGTAGGCAGAAATCTGGGTTGGATTCCAAGTTAGGTTTAATAATTTCAATTATGGGCTAAAACGAGAGTTTTTTTTTGTAATTTGTATGGATAATAGTTTACCTCGACTCACACATACACAAGTCATAGAGTGGATCATTCAATCAGGGTTGGAGCATATATTGCATATATATCATATACATTTAATCTAATGAAATCTAAGTGTAGTATGTATAAAACCATCAAACATGCTCACCAAAGTTTGGATCAAACCGTTCATTCATTTATTTATTCATATTGTGTTTTATGACGCAATGTGACGACTAAGCTCTATTAGCACCGGATAAATGTTCAGTCAGATGATGCGATGATAAGATGAAGATTTCTTAGGAGGTGGGAGGGAAGCGGTCGTGGCTTATCCCTGGGTTTGCGTGAGCTATGAAGGGAAATCACGAAAGATCTCTGTACAGATTGAAGGTGCGAACCATGGCCAGATTAACACCTTTTATCTCCCTTATCTCCTAGTAACGCGTTATCACCGAGATATCAGTGCCACTTTAAAACAATCTTTCATGCATAATTCTATGTATATAATTAGACGAGCTTCAGCGAGGATTCAATTTGACATACTGAAAAAAATTGGTGTTCGTTTTTATGTTTTTTTTTTTGTTTTTTTGTTTTTATGTTTTTTGTCGGTTCTCCACAGGTCAAACGGCTACAGCTATCAACTCCAAACTTTGTTTCATTATGGTTCCTCATCCAACTTAGATCTGTATAGTTTTGTGCTATTATCGGATAGTAACTTTTTTTATGAATTTTCGAAATTTCAAAAATACCCGTTAGAACAACACGGCGGAAAAAATGAAAATATTTTTATTTTCCAAAAAAATGAAATTTTGTGTTGAATTACATTCTGATACACATTTCTGGAAATTCTCAGCTTGATTGGGTCAGCCATTTTGAAGAAAAAAACATAAAATTTGCTAAATTGGTACCACTCGAAGCAGTTTTTACCCATTTATAACTTGAATGTCACCCAATTGGCGAATGTGGGAAAAGTTTGGCAAAAAAGTCGACATACTATTACTATCCGCTCGTCTAACAACGCGTATATGGCGTTTTCCTAATATGTCATAATTAGGCTTCTGTATAGGGCCTATTATTATAATTTTCAACATCTTATATACAATTGAAAAGATATCAGGAAAACTGTTTTATACTTCGCTGAATCGACCACCATGCTTACTCAACTGAATGATGTGCACCATTCTGAAGCGTCTGCATAGAAGTACATTGTACTTAGGAATCGGCATTCTGCAGACATATTACACGTAATTGTTTTCCAATTTATTGATGAAATAATCATGACTTTCGTATATATATGTATATATATATGATTTTATCTACTGATTTTCATATTAATCATAAGCAATAAACCGCCGATATGACATGAACTACATAACATGTAAAATTGGCATGGTGAGATTCCGTGTATATACAAGACGAATTGACATGAATTCGTCTTGATTTACCATTCAAATCATCAATTACCATTCAATCGGAGTTGCCACCAATTGGAAAATTCATCAAATAAAGATTCCTAATTTTATTATAGTTCATAACATTCTCCATAAGCTTTTCGAAGTAATTCAAACATTTTTGTTAAATAGAATGGAATGCTCCGTATCGAGGCATTTTTTTCAAATCAATTGTTTTATCTTTGGTGGTATTTCCGAGTATCTATACTCACCTATTGAAACATTTTTCACTCTAGGCCTACTGACTTTGCATTGTACTAGTTAATTGTAACATCGTTATCGTAGCTTTTATGTGTACCGGTCAGTAGATTATCCCCATCAGGTCAGGAACTCTCAATCTCTTGAATCTGATAATATATACCTTCTTCGATATTCATTATCAACATATTACCAACTGACAAGCGTTGATGTGGTCTACATCACGTACATGGAGAGAGAGAGAGAGAGAGAGAGAGAGAAAGAGAAAGAGAGGGATAGAGAGAGGGAGAGAGTAGAATTGGAAAAACAACGATATATCAGAATGCGTAAACGTACTTTTTTACCTCTTACAAATAATCATTTTTACTAAATGCAGAAAACAAGCAATATCATTCAAAAACTATCGTGCAGAGTTTGTCCCGTTTTTCAGCCAACCCGCTTTCTCGTTAATACATAAATAATGAACAATCCGTTCCCTTTGGTCGAAAACACACCCTATATTTCATTTATACCATTTTCTCATGAAAAAGTATACACACACTACCCCAATCGTGTAGTTTCGTTCTTGCATGCTTTCTGCACGCTATACATCGTCCAATATCTTTTGCATATAGAGATAAGGGTTGGATTTTTACCGTATCAAGCTTATGTACAAGTGCAGAAAAACGGAAGTTGCTCGCGTGTTCTAAATTTGAACTTCGAACCGAACGATTCCGCTGAACATGCAATATGCAGATCCAGGCTACCAGGCACAGCCATCTTGATTGAAAATAGAATGGAAATAATAGAAAACACACGTTTTATTTTCTTGTATGGAAAAGGAAAGGTTTTGTACTTGTGTAATTCTTTTGCAGATTACGTAATAGTAAACTATTAGGCCTACTCTTTCATATCTTGTTTGAGTATTTTCAAAGCTGAGAGGAAGCTTTCAAGTTCCGATGAATTATTAAAATTTGCTACGATAGCATTATTATAATGATGTTCAGCGTTAACATCACCTTAATTTGCTATCCAGAAGGCTGTATTGTGTCCAAGTTGTATGATTTATGAAAGGATAATTCTTATTTATATATATATATATGCTCATCATTTTAGTCTCGCATTTATCTTACAGAGCATGAATGCATTACATACATTACAATAGCAATACAATGAGCCCATGTAGGGAGAAGAGTATCTGTGTATGGGCTGAATTTGTGAAATCATTCAAAAATGTATTCAAGATATTTCATTCAAAATGGCAGAAAAGGAGAATTAAAATTATAGTGAAAATTATATGAATGTGCATTTGTAAAATATATTTGGAGATGACGAATTGAGGAAGTGAAGCTCACAACCCATCTTATATAACCAACTGTATGTATGCACTGGCAGTCACATAAAAAAATGGTCAGTCAAATCCCAATAAAATACATTTTGAATACATTTTACTGAAATTCATCGGTTAGGGGTGGAGTTATCATTGGTAACAAGAATCAGTTGACAGTATTTTTTATAACTTGATCATATTTTTTTGAGGATTCACAGAGAGTGATTGGGTAGTAATTATTATCCGAATGTATGTCTATCATAGCTAAATGAAGAATATATAGGATTGTGATGATTCTATTTACAAGATAAGAACCATTAATTCCTACTTAATATATTTTCCTTGATAAAACTCGACTTGAAATACCCTGTATAATTAATTGATGAATATGATTATAAATGTTCTAGTCTATGTTTTTCTCTGCATATATTATATATACACGAACATATATATGAATTCAAAGTTAGTGTGATGATGATTTTTATGAACAATCAGAAAATGTCATAATATTTTTACGATGTGTTGTAAGTGTGCCTTCATTGTATTCACTGTAAAGAATGGATTCTCATTATTTGGTCTTGAACATGATCAAATAAACTATCATATGAATCATTAAACACTATAGTTTTGATGATATCATATTTGTAGTAGAACTTGGTGAGAAAAAATATCTTGTCGGTACTTCACTTCTATATATTCAACATTTGAAGATATCAGTATAATGATTTATACATCTCAAATCAACATTATATTTCTTTCTGTTCCGTACGAGCTAAATTAAATCATAGTACATGAAATAATTATTCACTCTGAAATAATAGTTTTTTTCTTCAGTGTAGCATTACATCCTCCAAGTACTGGTAGTTGAATCATACACTTCAAAAATAGTCTTTGTAGTTAATTGATGAAAAATATTGTCATTTTGATATTAATGAAAATGAACCTTTGTATTTCTCTATTAAGCTATACGATGAACAAAATGTTACTGAAAACGCTTCGAACAAGAACTAAAAAATGACTTCTTTTTCAATCAGAATTTTAATTACTTCGGAGCAAAAAGCTAGAAATGTCGAACAAATGAAGTTATTTATTCTGTATTTTCTATCATATTCATAGATATAGAACATGATATTGTTCTAAAAATAAACATTGATTCAACTTTAATTAATTCAACTTCAACTTCAACTTTAACGAATGACTTTCTGACTGTGCATCGGTTATTCCAATCCCAACAAGTATTATAACAAAAAAGGAGTTTGTTCCAGTTCATGTTTATCTCACACGATCAATTTTACACAGTTTACTTTACAAATTGAAGTTTATATCACACACTTAACGTCAATATACTGTCACATGCACATTACAGTGAAATATGAATGTAATTTCACTTGCTTTATGTCCCTTGACTTGAATAATTTGACTTGACTTTGTATTATATTCACAGTTTTGTAAACGAGTTAGGTTATGGTTGATAGATCATCCACTTTGGAGTGGTAATATCGTCAGTTGTGGTACCCCACCCAAAAAATCCCAACTTGTGATCCTTAGCCTTAATTGGGAAACAATTACTCTGTGTGAAGTTTTCCATATTGATGGAAAATGAGGCTCACTTCCCATAAATTGAATGCAATGTGATATCAATACTGAAACAATAATCTCAATCATATATGTAGAGAGCCTATGAGTGATAAAAGTAAGAACTATACTGACTTCATATGGAATAATTAAATGAATTGTCATTCAAATTAATAATGAATTACTATCAATAGTCCTCGTATAAACTTTTATGGAAACGAGAATTGATCAACTCAAGTCTCGATGTTTGTAGAAAGTAATGACCTCTAAACATGACTTCACCACAAGTTAGTCATAAAAATAGTGAATAATGAGTACTTTGCATTTTTAAAAGAATATGTATTTCTTTGGAACATCACATTTTTTACACTTTCACTTTTTAAAATTGTCTACCTTTCTTCCCATAATAGCAATCAAGGACGAAATTTTACTGATCACAAACCATGTGCCTAAGAATCCCAAATGATAATTATCATGGTCCTTGTTGGGAAAGCGATCAGTCTATGATCACACATTTATGTAACGTACTTAAGTATACTGTTCAGATGAAAAGTACATCATCAAAAGAATGACAAACTATTCAAAACAAGTGTTTCAAATGGATATAATGTAATTCAATGTGGTTTTATTATTAGAAATATTGTAATGTGTATCTTGTAATTACGCTGGCCCGTCTAAACATAGGTGTTTTCAAACTTCTTACGGCTATAACCCGCTCATTCGTCCCAACAAACTAAAGAACTGTTGGTTGGGTCACTGAGAATGATTTCAAGATCTTGATGAACTTGATAAATTAAAAAGATCCAAAATTAAGGTTAGACATTATATCTGTATTAAAGTCATGATGAAATACTATAACTTGATGGTTGAATACATCGAACAAAAGAAGAAACAATCGTGAAGAAAGAAAAAGATGGCTGTATTTGAACACAATCGGGGTCAAATTGACTCTAGTAGGGAGTCCGTTAATTCATTATTGTGACTCCCTAACGGAGTCAGATTGACCTCCTTGATGTAAAAACACCGAGTCGACTCTTGTACACCACTTTTGGATACGTCTTTGGATACCTATGGGATACATATTTGACACGACTTGAGCACAGTTTTGATAGCTCTAATATATCAGTTTGACAACATCAGGACAAGAAGTTGGACGTATCTGAGTTATGTGAAAATTGGAAAAACACGGCACCTCCACCAGAACTTGAACAAGTCATTTATCTTCATTACAATCACACATTCTTTGATAGAATCGTAATAAGAGGTTATCAAAACCATCGCGATATATAGTACATCACACTTAGTGTAGACTCTAACGTCAGATAGAATATTTTCAGTCGACTTGATCACCTATTATGTTTCACAAGATACCTCAGTCATTTTATTGGAATCTTAAATAATGATAATATGCACGAACATGCTAATAATTTAATCCAGCAGCTATCACATTTTTGAGGGAAATTCATTGATGAATTGAAAACGAATCATATTTTATTTAAGTATTTAGCAAATCGTCCAAGAAAATACAGAACAAGAGCTTAAGCTTATAGGCCTAATTTCAAAGCCTTTAAGCGATGAGTCGATACACCTGATCACTCGTGTCAAGTAATATAGGAAAGACAGAACTGGAATTAAACTGGATCGTCACTGGAATAAAAATAATCGTCTCTAATCTATATCATCTTTTATTCCGTATAATTTATAATTTGTCAATTTTTCAATACAAGATTCAATATTTTTCATTATTATAGTATAACTTGAATGTTGATAAATGTTGAAGTAGGATCATTGTGGTTATTTGTGCTTGCAAACAGCGGGAAACAAAGTTTTTTTCCTCTTATGAACTCAAGTTCGCAAAAACGAGGGTCGTCTATAACCTTAATGATTGTATAACTTTAGTAATCACCTTATCTCTTTGCATGTTTCAGGATAGAACTTTTGTGCAAAATGCAGCTAGTTACGTTCCTTATCGCAAACTTTGTCCTGTAAAATCGTCATCATTATCCAATATAAATAGTCATACAAATTATTAGTGATATTTATGTTCGTTATGTAAATAGACGACCTTCTTATCACGTGGGTATCAGTATAGTACGAGAACACGTACTTCAATAATTGTTCTGGAATTTTGAATCATATATAATAATAAATTATTTAAACGAGACTCATTTTCAATTCAGCTACAATGAAATACAAAGTTGATGAATATACTCGTACTATATCAGGCCTAGATATAATGATTTCACCATTTCCATGTACAATATATGATTGATAAGAGTGTTTTAATGACATATCTCGTTAACGAGGTCGTATCTAGTCGTCAACGACCTGAAAAACAAGACGCGGTCGTAAATTTCCACACACGCTTCACGAGTGTCGAGTAGACGAGTAAATGACTTTTCACACGGAACCTTTGCAAATGTTATGAGTTTTTAACATGAAAACATTTCCATTCGTGAGTTAAGGGAACTGCTTTAATACGAGTGGAATTTTGACTGAAATGTTTTTTGATGTACCCTTGCAGTCACATAAAGTGGTCGATCTTAGCTACATAAAAATGTATACTGGAGAAAATTTACTATGATAGCAGACTCAAAAAACTTCAGGACTATGTACATTTTGAACGAAGGTTGAAGTTGGAGCATTTTTTATGTGTCGAGGAATTATAAAAGGTATCAGAAGTATAAAAAGATGACTTTACTTTTGGTTCTGGCTCTACATACGCACTCCACCGTCTCCACGTTCAGCCTACGGAAACAATTCTGTATAATATGCATAGCTTTGTTTTCTAATTGTGAATTGAATTTCGTGGAAAAAATATTTTACATTTTATGTGACCGCAACCGTACATTTCGTACGGAATGAATATATGGAAAATAATATTGAAACTTCATGAAACTCTTCTGTAAAAATGCGTTATTCATTTCCATATCTTGTATTATGTTTTGAATACAATCTGTGGTGCCTCAGTGTTCAGTCCTGTCCAAGGATCAATAATGGTACATTATTACACATTATTAAAGTACACATACATTGGTATATTGGATATTTTATTGTCGTTTAAAATAAACTGATATTATGAATTATGAGTGAAAAGCGAATGAATCATAACAATTTATAATAATTTATTGTAGCAATATGATAATGAGGCAGCCGGGTGAAATGCAAATAATTCCATTTCAACATTTCAAGCTCATTGAGTTTTATTGCTTCTATATATATATATATATATATACATATATATATATATATATATATATATATATATATATATATATATATATATATATGTATATATATATATATATATATATATATATATATATATATATATATATATATAATATATATATATATATATATATATATATATATATATATATATATATATATATATATATATATACAGATATATAGATATGGGTGTGTATATATGGGGGGGGAATTATTCATGTATATATGTGTGAATGTATATGTACTTGTAACTGAATTCGTTCTGGTAATCAATGAACAGACCTGGGCATATATATATATATATATATATATATATATATATATATATATATATATATATATATATATATATATATTATATTACACCTATAACATAACACCTATGAAAACACTTATAACACCTATATATATATATATATATATATATATATATATATATATATATACATATATATATATATATATATATATATATATATATATATATATATATATATATATATATATATATATATATAATCTATACTTGACAGAAAATGTTGCGAGTACGCATCTAGTATTAGAAAGTGGAACTAGTGGAAAGTTACAAAATAGACGAATATTTGCATTATACTATTGATTGAACAATTACATCGTTGATTGGTCTTTTGAAGTCATTTTGTTGTCCATATTGTATTGAGAAAAGTAAATTCTGTTGTCACTTTTCTTATCGTATATGTACCTTTTTTGTATAATATCCATGTTTTAATAATATGGGAAGAAGTGGTGGGGTGTGGAGGAGAGATGAGAATCGTGGAAGAGAGTAAAGGACGAAGAGTGGTAGGACGAATGGACGATAGAGAAGTGTGGAGGGAGCTTGTGGAGAGAGTGAAACTGGAGGAAGTTGAAGATGGGGAGGGAATGTTATGCCTGGCGAACACAACACATTGAAAGTAATTTTCCCACGATTCTGTTGGTAACCACCTCCTAACCCAAGGATTGTTGGAAATATGGTACGATTGTATCACTATTTATGTTTCAATCTCAATGATACAGTTCATCGTGGTATTAACAATCAACTATGAATTTGATAACTATATATCATATAACATTAGATATTTTAATTCCGTAATATTTATTCTTACAAATTCATGGTGAAAATCGTCCTCTTATTGCTATTATATATAACACATTTCTTTTTAATAAAAGTTATCAAGACCGAAGACGCGTGGCTGAGTGGTAACACACTGAACCGTCATTCGGGAGACCGGGGTTCGATTCCCGTCACGGTCGACCATCCTGACAGGGGTTTTTCGTGGTTTCCCTCTGTCGTTCAGATCAATACTGGGATGGTTCCTTAACAACAGGCCACGACCGACTACTTTCCACCATCCAAAACACCTAATAAAAAACCTTTCATCTCATCATCCCATCATCTCATTCTTCATCCACCGACGCCAATAGGTTGTATCAGTATAGTGCGTCGTTAAAACCCAATATAAATAAAAAAGTTATCAAAATACGAGAATAGCCGAGAAATGAACGTTATAATGAAACATATCTACTGGTTATTCACTATTATCATCATTACCCTTATTTCGTGTATAAATATTTTCAGCACAATATTGCTTCAATGTGAATCTCAATCTGGGCCTGAAATAATATAAACTACCTACAAAGAATTTCAGCGTGAGTTCTCTCTCGAGGAGAGGGGCGGATTTGATATCAAATCGTCAATAAATGGATGTATTTTATTATTTTATAGATGAAAGTTACCCACCAACGTAACAAACAAAAATATCACTATCAGCTCTGAAGATCCACATATGAATAGTGTCGGTGATTTTATTCGCCAGTAGAGTTACGATTAGAAACACAATTATGAATAATAATAATCTCTTATTACCGGAAGACTGTACCTCATATAGAATGATAATCGTCATTATCATAAGATCAGACATAATATATTCAGTAATTAGATGGTCAATAATTAACACAAAAGTATTCGTAAATTGAGTAAAATGATCTTTCTAGTAGAAATCTCTTCACAGTCTTCTTGAAAGTAGCTAAACTTTCGACTTTTTTAATACCTCTTCGGATCTTTTAGAAGCATGTGAAATGTTTTCAACCGTGCAGTGGGTTTCTTTATAATTTTATTGAAGTTTCAGAAATTATTCAGTTGGTAGATGACACTCTTATTTATATTTTAAGTATTTAATATATAATAATAATCAAGTATTTAAAAGAGGAGAGGGCAGATTTTCATATCTAAAATACTTATAGAGAAGACGTATAAAAAATGTTTCAATCTGGCGGTTTTCAGTATATTAAACGGTATTGTAACGCACGATGTGTTCACTCTAGACGTCTTTGAGAGCTGAGGGGGTGAGTGAAGGGGAAGAGTGGGTGAGAGGTAAAATGAATATGTGATGTAAATTTTAATATCCATATATATATATATATATATATATATATATATATATATATATATATATATATATATATATATATATATATATATATATATATATCACAACGTAACTTCTAAGTCATTAGAACATTACCATGATAATTAATTCCCCTGACGCCATTATCAAGCAATATTGTAATTCAAGATTGTCTCAACACCCGCTTCCTCCCCCCCCCCTCCCCTCCAACCCACCCCCTTAAGCTTTCAATAATATGCAGATGACTGAATAGAGTAGAAATCTGCTTTTCAAACTTACCCCACTGGTACTTCACACACACACACACATACACACAAACACAAATACACAGACACACCTCCACATATATATATATATATATATATATATATATATATATATATATATATATATATATATATATATATATATATATATATGAGGCCTATCGGTATGATATATGACACTGTGTGGCAAATTATTCCAATATATACGATTTCAATTCGAGTCATTTCGAGTATTCGAGTTGAAACTTCTACTGATTTAATCAAAACATTTCTATACCATTTGTGTTTCATGCGCATGCATGAAAAGTCATAATGTTCGGAATTGAACGTATATTCTTCAGAAGTGGTTGAAGTTTTTTCATATATATAAAGTTTAATTTGAATTGTGGAATAGATTTAATAAAATATTTCATCAAAGCGTAGTCTGAATTCTGTATTGTCAATGGAATGTAAAAAATGTATCAAAAAGAAGTAGTATTTTAACTAAATAACTGAACGGATGAAATTAAAATCACCATATGCATTCCTATTTTGCATGAAATCAGCGGCGGAGAATTTTTTGCGTTTTAATGAAGTCCACATTCTATTGTGAATGCAGGAGAAATGTATTGCACATTCCATGTAATGGATGAATATATCTTCCATTCCGAATATCGTTCGCGTTCAAATCGAATTCCGAAAAAGTAATAAACTATAGAATGATTTCCTCATATGAAAATACATTCACAATATATCATGAAAATACATTCTTTCTCGACTATCCCCTTTATAAAATAAAAATGTATTATGAGGCACAAAATGTTATATTTCTTCGAAATGCTGCATTTTTGAACCTTTTTAAAAATTTCAGTGTCAATGTAACATATGAACGATCGCAGTGGATTTCCGTTCGAACATATTGTATTGAAACTACATTCTACCATTCAGAGAAGTTATTTTTTTTTGTTAATAATATCGAAACTTGATACAAAATCATTGCTCCCCAATTAGGGCTATGGATGAAAAGTAGGATCTAAGAAGTAGCTTCTAAAATAGGCCTACTATCAATCCATAATATACATTCAGAATAGGTTACATGTTCTTTGTATGTAACGGGACGCGGTGGAAAAATCGACTTCAAAATATTGCATGTTACTGTAACATACAATTGATCTTCCCGCTTATGGTGTGAAATTTGAGTTATCAGCATTAATGTTAGATATTGTTTGAGTCTTGAAATGTATTTGTTAATTTTGTATCTTTGACTGTTGAAGTTGTATGATCATTGACATCTGTGAAATCAACCTAGTGGGAACTTTTTGTCCTATGGAGACTGCGGCTCGATAAAAAAAAATGAAAAATAAAAATGACATTCTGTGTGACAAAAATTTGAAGGCAATTCAAGACATCAATTTCACACTCTTTTCATTATTCGAATCCAATCAAATTTTGATGACAATTCACCAATATGAAGGTCCTGTTTAGATAAAGCTATCCGACTTCACATCGACTTTCATCCATGGGGTGGTAAGATCGCTCTCCTGGTGCCTCGTCCAAACGATGCTACCTCTCATCCATAGCCTTAAATGGAAAACAATGATATTTTATTAAGTTTCGATGTCATCAGAATATATATATATATATGTATATGTGTGTGTGTGTATATATGTATATATATATATATATATATATATATATATATATATATATATATATATATATATGTATGTATATATATAAATATGTATATATATATATATGTATATATATATATATATATATATATATATATATATATATATATATATATATATATATATGTATATATATATATATATATATATATATATATATATATATATATATATATATATATATATATATATATATATATATATATATATATATACATATATATATATATATATATATATATATATATATATATATATATATATATATATATATATGTATATATATATATATACATATAATTGTGAATATCAATGTGAATTGAGTCAACTAAAAATTGACATGGATGGAAATTACAAATGATAATCGTAGGTCCCAGATATGAAATCAAAATACATGAATATTCCCAATATTCGAGTGTTTAAAAATCGATGTCAACGGAATATTTCCTATTTTTAACAAACAAACAAACATTGAACGAATACAGAACCTCTCGTCATTTCTCAATTGGTCCAATTCACCAAATGATCGGTTTTATCACATGTATTAAATACATCACAGTGAAACATCATTATTATATTTCATTTAATGCAGGGTCAAAACTCCCAACCGATAATGTTAACACTTGAAGGAGACGGTCGGCCTGATCCACCAACACAGGCAATATCAAACGAACAACATGGATTTCAATCAAGTGACCTTAGCCGATAAAGTAGCATAGCTAGAGGAGCTTT
This sequence comes from Brachyptera risi, assembly GCA_964007535.1. NCBI lineage: Eukaryota > Metazoa > Arthropoda > Insecta > Plecoptera > Taeniopterygidae > Brachyptera > Brachyptera risi. The sequence goes on along the minus strand of OZ023331.1, from coordinate 26,850,243 downwards.
CCACTGAAGATACAACTGCTTTATCGACTCTAATTACTAAACTAACGAAACTAATTACCGGCTAAAGATGGCTTTGTTGTGTGACGCTTATTCCACTGTCACCTAGAGACAGTAAAACCAAGTTAGGATATTTAATACTGGAC
>OZ023331.1:26600100-26847600 GCA_964007535.1 Brachyptera risi | reverse complement strand
GAGATACTTCTGAACCAATTATTAATTAGTACTAAGTGTACGCAAATAAGCATCAATATAATTACAAAAATAAGAAAACACATGTATTTGAATAGTACACAATATACAACCCACAAAAGCAATAACAATAACAGTACGGTGCGCAGATAATTTGTTAGATGTTTCCCAATTACAAAATGGCTTCCAATTTATTCTTTATGCCAGATATTTATTTTTCGATGGTACTTTATATTCATTTCAGATGTTACAACATGGACCCTTTCGGTAGACACGCTATATATAGGCCACTGTATGGATTGGACATTTAGAACTTGTCCGAAAACTGTTCTATCCACACTTGAGTACTTGACTTTACTAATTGCCTCTTCGTACATGAGCCTACAATGTGAATCTTCTTATCATCCCAGATTTCCCATCGTTCAATCCTGCAATATCAATGTTAGTTAGCTAGCTCACCCAAACATCATAATGCGGACAATGAGGCACTGCGATTTTGAGAAGCCATATATTTTCATTTATTAACATCATAAAAATGTTGCTCTCTGCCCATATTTTACGTTAGACACATCAATAACACATTCAATGATTCATAAAGTTTCGACACCGTCGTACAAGAGTAAGTTACAATTGCGAGACCAAAAATACGAGTACAGATGTATGTAAATCGGTCACGTCCTTCTCTGACTTTCTACGTCACCGTCACTACATAGTACTTTTATGTCCAATTTCTCCAACTCCACGTCTATACATTTACATAAACTTATTACACAATTGTTTTATTTCTAGGGTACTTTTATCATCATCTTTTTTATCTTCGTGTTCTGATGCTCCAAGTCTAATAGATTCCGTTTGAACCCTTTCTTTCATGTTTTCACGTAATAAATAATCGTGATTTGAAAGATAGTGGTCCTATAACGGTGATGAATAACGGCTTAATGGATTGGTAAACACATAACAAAAGACACAAAAGGGATTCTCTTCGACTGAAATATTCGTTTCAAAATAATTCCTATATGCATTGAGTTATTTTACCTTAATGAACAATAAAGTCATATACGAAAATCATACCGTAATGATATATAATTATCATGATTACGCCCACCTTTCAGTGAACACATTTACGATTATTTTGATCAATCATTTTGTTTTAGTTATTACATTGAAGCAGTCGGAAAACGCCCCGTATGATGCCGATCATGAAATGAAAATAAATCACTAGATTTAGATAATTGATTACTCAACATACATAGTACTATTTTCATCAATGCTCAATGCCATATTAATTGGAGTTACTCACCTAATAGTGAAGTCAAAGCGTGTTTTATGAATGATTGAAGTGTTTTAATTACGCCAAAATCGATCATTGTTCAATAATATCATTGGTAACCAAAGGTATTAACAAGTTGAGCCGTTAAATATATCGTTCAATCAACAAATGTATCATTTGTAAAACTAGATTGTAATATATTGAGTGAATAATTATATATATTTATTAAATATTGATGAAATAACTATTTGATGCTATTCTTTTTTCTCTAAAGCCTGGAGCGTATATTTTGTTCACTAAAAGAGGTGAAAATAAAATGAAATAAGCTAAAAATACTGAATAAAAAATGAAATAAAATACCTAAAATGGCTACAGTGGGTGGGATCGTGATATATAATGAGGATACTGAATAATAATGAATAATGAGGGTGATAATTATAAGAATATTGAGTGATAGTAGATGAGGAAGTTTGAGGAATTTCACATTTCACAGCCTTATGTGTGATGAGAAACCTTATGTGTGATTATGCATTCTGAATTTGGTTTCAATCCACGTAAAACAAATGATATTTCCAAGTGATTCAATAATAAGTCTGAAAAATGTTTTTAAAATATGACAATAGGCCTAAAACAGCTCTGAAAATACGTGGATCACGCAACACCTTTTGATTCGATGAAATTACTTGATTTTTGAGAACCACATTGATAGAGACTGTCACGACCTATAAGATCAGAATACTCTTCAGCCTTATGACGTTTCATGACGTAACATGCAGCTTTTTGCAAAACTGAGGCATATTCATATAGAAATAGGAATTATGTTGAATAATTTCTTGAGCCATGATTTTTAATTGATTTTTTCTCCCCAAGAGACGGATCCATCGATTTCAAGCTGTTTATACCATACTAAACTATACCAATATTTCATTCAATAAGCAACCTATTACCCTAATAATATTGTCATGAAGAGATATTTGAGCATTTTTCTTCTAAAAATTGAGATTACTGAATCAAATAATGAGGTTGTCCTGGTTTAGAAACTTGAAAAATGGTTGGAAATGGGTACGCAGTTCAAGTTTTTGTAAAAAATATAATTATGTAAATTCCTTTTTAACTTTCAAAGGACAAAAAACACGTATTCAAGCTCTCAAAATATATTCAATGCTCGAAGAAACGGAGTATGTCATACTTACTCTCTTATCTACAAATCTGAGCATGAACTTTTTTATTATTCTTGTGTTTAATGTGTGTACTTCAAAAAACGTCACAATTCAATTTTAACAACAGCCACTTTCAGCCGGGTTTAGGAGACAGTTTCAAGCTTTGGAACAGGGCCTAGAAGTTTGCGATAGATCGTCTTCCCCATCTCACAACACTAGCGAACGAGAGTGTATCTATCCTACGTTATTTCCTGGATATATAACTATATGATTTGCTAATCAAAGACAACTTCAAATATTATAAGGAACATCACGTTTAACTAAGATACGTGAACATGCCTCCTTCCAACCCGACCACATATTTAATTGTTGACTATTAGTTCCAACACTATATTTGCTCTTCTGCTGTTCTACTCATACGCTGTCCTCAGCTTACTTCATCTATCTCATACTCATAACTTTTTTCGGCAAAGAGAGTGTAGAACCAGAGCTGATAAAGCTGTTACTACTTTTACTACGTTTATCGACGCTGATAGAACTAATAAATAACTTGGGAGCTATAGTTGAAGTTAGAACAGCGGAATTGACCCAGTCACAAATGGAAGCCGTGCAAGTAACTAACAAGAAGTTGATAATTAGAGGGGAAATAATCGCTGATTCAGACTTTTGAAACTTTCATGCAACCAACTAGAATAGTGTGTGAATCGAGAACATTTTATGTGAGAGAATTAATATTAGTCTATCAATTGAAACATGCTCAAGAAATTTGTATTGATAATTTGTACTTTTCAACTTCGTATTTTATACCCATCTATTTATATACGTTTCAATCGATTACTTTTATGCTCTCTTTCTATTACACATCTAGAATTGAATACCTTTTATGTGCTTCGTGTAATTCCAGTGTTTACACTAAACCTTAGAGTTATATTTAAGCAACTCGAAAATTCTATTTTGAAAAACGTATAAAAAGAATCTCACTAGCTTCAATGCTCTCTGCTTCATTTAAGCATTTTATATTCACATAATTGTCACCAATTATGATTCCCGTATTTTATTTCTCAAATTTATATTTATAAGTGGGTAATTCAAGAGTTCTATCAAGTTTGTCTAAGTTTTGATTTGATAGTTTATCATTTACAACATTTCTCCATCTGTAGGCCTGTATTAAATTCTAATTCAACTTATGTTCATGAAGTTTGACTACGGACCTAGAACATTCAATATGGGAGGGGAATTTTTCGAAATATCATTTAATAATTATGAATAATTATGAACATGCTACACTTGGAAGATTGACGCGTGTGTAGCGTGAATTCTTATTTGGAAAACAATTCACGACATTTGTGTCGAGAAATAGCAAACAAGGTAATTCCGACTATTAGACCTATACGTTCCATATTTTCATAACTTATAGACTTGAGGTGACGTGCATTTCGAATTTTTCGTAATGTTTACGGATAAACAATTCACAGAATGTAGCAAATTAACATAATAATCTTGACATAATACGCTCTTTGTAAATGGATCAATGAATCGACTCTGTAAACAAACTTTTAATAGTTCACTTGCATTGATTCGCTTTCGACATTTCTTGCCGAATTGAAACAAATTGAAGCTGCTCTCGTATTTCATTTTTCATGCGAAATGCGGCTAGATATTACTGATGTCGTAGGTAACTTCACTCAAGCACTGCATTTTGATCCTGCTGAATGAAAATAGAGTTGATTCTTAAAATTGAGTTCCACTTCAATTAAATTCCTAAATTGTATACTATTTTATGTTTGTATGGAAACTTGAATGAATAATAGTTTATTCAAGCTGTTGCTATGATATTTGTTACATTTCTTGATATGGTGCACAATATCGTTATGAACTAACCACTCACACCTAGAAAACATACAGTCGTGTACATGTATTCGGTAAACCATTTCAGTATGCACTATAACGATTGGAAGAAACAAGAAAATATCTCCATTTTAACCTAAAAGAACGGTAGCAACAAATACTAGCAACAACTCTTCAGTATAAGAGTACATATACTTCTATTAAAGAGTTTAAAAAAAACTTTTCATATTTCCTCCGTGTTTCTTTCAATGTAGACCCAAGTTGAAATACTTTGAGATTCGTTCTCTTATATTCATCTGAATATGTAATCATACTGAATATGTCGGATCTAGGTAATATGAAAAACCATCTCATATAGTCTAAACATCAAAACAAATCTTTGATGTATATTGAAATATATCAACATCCTCCTATTAGTTCAACAACAAAAACATATGTAGTACACACGACAAGAAAACATTTTTCTTTGATGTGTATTGAAATATATCAACATCCTCCTATTCTTCAAGTCTTTTACCAACTCAACAAGCTGAGCAATCACTGATAGCAGTGTTACACTGTATAGATTTTGAGTAGATTTTACTTTATCAAGTTTCTGAGTTGAGATGATGAGTGAGAGAATAATATTACATAGGATAGTATCAACTTTACAAATGCAATTGAGAAAAGACAATTTATAACTCACTTATAGTCACCAAAGATATCCCATTCGTCGGCCCTACAGGCAAAAATATGAAGAAAAAAATCAAGATTTGTTACACTCAAAGTTATTCGACAAATGTCACTCTTAAATTTGGACGATTTCATTTTTACTATGCCATACGATGTAAAATGACCTGAGTGTCGATGTAACTTGAATCCAACATTTGTTTTGGTTATGCCTTGCAGTGATGATCTAAAACAGCTGTCTCGGTGATTCAGTCCCTTACCTATAACTTTGGCCCTGGTAATAATAAAAATAACGCCCGGAGGTATAAGGAACTATTACATGACCTTCTGTTTTCGCCCTGACGACTCAATGTTATTTGAGAAGATAGGTACATCGTCCTAGATGGTCCAGTAAGGCATTGGTTCAGATGTTACTGAAAGTTGACTGATGGTTTATTGTTTGTTTTATATGGACACCAAAGTCACCGATCCCTTCATTATTCACTGCCATCTAGATATTATGCTACGCTTTCCAATCATCTTACACTAATCTCTGCTTTCCTTCTAGTATAATATCAAAAAGAAAGAGGAGATCCAAGAGGTGATCCCTGTCGAGGACAATCCTCTGATGCGCAAGAAGAAAACTCCTGAGGAGTTAGCCCAAGAAGCCGAAGAGGCTGAACAAGATGACTTTACCAGTAAGCCACCTGCAGGTCTCATACGCGCACAATTACCCTCCATTTGGTCGCTAGTAGTTACTCACTTCAGCTGATTATCATCGTCGCCATCTTTTACATGCTGAGTCGGTAATTGCAGGGTTGTGCTTTGTCGACTCATCGGTAGAACAAATCAAACTGTTTTATCAACAGATCATTCTTCAAAATTATTGAAAGCCATGTTTGAAAACCTTACGAAACACATTTTAAAACAGTAAGCACTCGAATTTGGAATTACTGATACTCCGATTGAACTTCCCAATTCAATACTTTGAAAACTTTCAACTCACATTACTTGACTCATGATTAATAAATAGTCATTGGTATGATGGCACGTTGAGGTTAAACATTGATTGTATAATAAATAGTTTCTGACCAAAAGTGGTTGTAGAAATCTTATATTTTTAAATACAGGTCCTTCAAAGGCAAACAAAAAATTGAAAACTACAATTAAACTCAAACAATAAGCCAAGTTAGGTATAATTATGATGGAAGTCACAATGTTCTATTCATTCAGCTATTCAAAAGTGAATAAAGAAAAATATGCATACACCTCTAGTAAAGTGATATAGCAATACATTGTTCTACCGATTACTCTATTAATTATTTACATCTGGAAAAAATGTTCAAGATCTAGAACGCGAATACTTTGATCATTAAATAATGAGCATATTAAATAAAACAAGATGGCGACATGAGACAGTTTCAACAATTATGTAAATTGGCTTCTTCCAGGCTTTCTTCTGCATTGTTGTCGTAATTGTTTGAAACCAAAATTGAAATCACTAATTTCTCTTCTTGTTGATTCCATTTTTTACAGAATTGAAAAACTCGATAGAAACACAAGTGAACGAAATAAAATCGCAAATCGAGAGTAAATGCGTTCTTCAGTGAGGCACTAGATGGCAGCAGTAGTGACGTAGAAGAATTGTTTTCTAGCTACTAATGATGTCATTGTTACATAGACCGACGTGCAAATGCAGCCTCCTTAAAAAGTCAATGTTTTTTTAGAAATTTCTTTATTATCGAACAAGAGACTGCGATATTGTAGCGACCAACCAACAATAATAATAATTAATAATTAATTTTAAACTTAAATGTTAAATAAAGAAAAGATTGTGAAGTAAAATAATTAAACCATATTAATAAATATTTCGTATAAAGAAAGATTAATCATGCTTGCCATGCTGTTAGTGTTTTTGTAGAGTAAATAAGATAAAAACATTTTCATTAAAAAAATTACAAAGATGAAACTTTTTTATAATCAACCAAATGGCTACTTAAGAGGAGGAAGAAGAATGAAGACAATTAAATCGTTTATTTATATTCTAATGATGAATTTAAATTTGTTAGGTTAGGTCGTAAACATACTATTATTGTGAGCTCAAGAAAAAACATGTTACAAATGTGTAGATATAAATAGATATATTTTTATTTCCAATTGTGTTTTTAAAAAACAATTGTTCTTTTGTATCGTTGAGGAAGGCGTGGAAAAAAATGGTGAGGGACAACAATGATTCTAGTTGCCTTGGGCAACAATGTGTGGATGTTTAAATAATAATGAAAACTGTAAAAAAAACGTTACATTATAGTTGAAAAAGTGAGCATGAAACATAATATATACAGAGGATGAAAGTGTGCATTAATGAAATTGTATTCATAATAATCTAAGGCTTATGTGCGGGTAGTTTTTTTGCAAAAAATTACGTTTCAGCTTCTTCTAACCCAAATAAATTGATTATTGTTTCATTATATTTGCAACGACACACAAGTATAAAAGTCTACATTATAATAACAATACATAATCTTAATCGGACCTGAAATTGATTATTATCCAAGAATCAATAAAAAATATACGTTTAATTTTATTTCATCGTGATTATTATGATCAATACGGAAGAAATTCTCTATAATGGATATCAACCTAATCATGATCATAAAGGAAAATTTGAATGTGTAAATTTCAAAAAAAAGTTGACCCAAATACCACCATGCTATCATCAAGATATTATAATAATGTATGAATTCCTTCTTTGTACATTCTCGCTTTCCCTGTGTTTTTCTCTATGACTGTTTCGACTTTCGATATTTTTATACCTCCAATTCCTCTCAATATCCATCGTTCTCTGAAAACATATTTTCTTTTCCAAAACTGAATCTTATCATTATAAAAAGTTACCAACCCCAAATTCTTGAGTTAAAGGATTGTAAATCAACATCTCTAACTTCGTGAATCGTATTTTTCAAATACTCTATTCTTTATTCTGATGTTATGTCAAATAGTCTTCAAATATTTATGTTGTAATGTTGGTATGAACGCTTGATGTCTGTGAATCTTCTACTTCTTCATATTTATGTTTTTCTTCTTCATCTTCCTCTTCTCCATGTATCTTAGTGTCTCGGGCACGTTTATCGCCTTTAGATTCATGTTGTGCTCTAAATGTGTCTGCTTTTCTTCTTTTATAAATTCTTGTCTGTCAAGTAAGTATTTAATGCAACCAAAAAAAACAGCTAATATTATCTAAAATTATTGTGGCAATAATAATTTTAGTTTTAGTCTCTTGTCTCTCTTCTGTTATTACCGCTTCATATAATGATTACCACTCAAGGAAAACGTTCAAATGACGAACAAAATTGTTAAATACTATATTAACTAAAAGCAAAATTCTTCTGTTTGATATTCAAGAAATTAAATTAAATACTAAGATTTTCGTCCAGCTTAATTTGATATGAAACATACATTAACAGCGCATCAACAAATACATAATTTAAAATAACCCAAGATTGGAAGCATGAAATAGATTTCAATTGCATCTAATAAAATATACATAAACTCGATATAAAATATCTGAATCTAAATGAAATGAGTAATTCAGACAATACAATAATATGAGAATGTTTCAATGAAAGTTGAACCTTCAAGGAAGACATAATAAAATATCTTTTATCTATAATGCTAACCAAAATGCTGCTTAATCAAGTATGTAACATATTGGTAGTAAACATTTATTCATCACATAATGTATGAAAGTAATGTCATATAACAATGCTAATATCGATGTCAATTATGTAATTAAAATCCACTCCCAATTATGTACGTGGAGCGTAATGAAAGTCAAGAGCCCTTGCATGATTGTCTCAATTGCAGCCTCTTTGAAGACAATTTAACAATGTAACAATATTAGTATTGAAAGCACTATTGTATTGTTGTTTACCATCGTGTTGATTGTTGTTATCAATTGTTGTCCCACTGTTATTTGTTCATCAATGGGAAATCGATCAACATCGCCGTTGTCGCTTGCAAACGACCGATGCAATGTCTTGATGGCACTAAAAACTAGTCAAATGAAAATAAATTATTTTTTTTCAAATTGGAATTGGAATGGGTACGGGGTGGCAAAAATTGGCTATTCATAAGGATAATATTATAAATTGTTTGTTACGAAAAGTCAATTCTCAAAAAAAAATAATAGTTGATGATAAATTTAGTAAAAATACATCAATCGAGTATTTAGGTAAACTCAATTTGCTTCACATCAAAGGAAAAATAGAAACATGTAAAATGACTTGATAATTATTATAGTTAGTATTATTATCAGTTTAAAGATAAGAACGGTAGCCTAATAATTGTTTTTGATTTCCTTGAAATTATTAGAATACATTATATTGAGGAGTTATGATCAAATTAAAATCAATTTTGAAGTAGTATTTCTTGAACCTCATAAAATAACTAAAATGGCGTACATTCTGAAAGAAGGACGATAGTTTCGTGTTTGTGTAGTGGTAGTGAGTTAGTCGAAACCTGAAACACATTGGTAGTAAATGACAAAATAAGCTTGGAATTTGGGTGATTTTACCATGGACCATTATTTGATGAATGACCATGAATATATAGACCACTACTCATTTATTGCAAATTTGTTTTCATTTTTCGCAAACAAAATGATTCTAGAAACAAATTTGTAAAGGAAAATTAGATAAAACACTCTTACTGGTGAGAATATTTCGAATGCAAATAAATTGGTACAAACTGTTTGTTTCGCATTTAAATAGTGATTGTCGTTCTTCTGAATTTAAATAAAAGAAAGTGTATATCTGAAGAATTATATTCGTTTGATTCCATTGGGCTTATTATATCCAGACAAATTTGATTCCACTTTTTCATTTTGATGAATTTATTTTGCATAAATACTTCAATTTATTCACAATCAAATGCATGTCAATGGAGATCAAACTTCATTGTTGGTGTAACCCTTCGCACCTAACTTTCCATCTCAATTTCATAAAAATATTCTATCGAAAGGGATACTTGTTTGACTCCCGAAAGATGAAATATATTTCTGAAATTATTAATGTGTCTATAAATAATAATCACTCTTGTAAAATATTTATCTCTAATTGATGCACTTGCACTTTTGATCTTTGTCTGTTTTTCACCAAACTGCACTTTGTGTCCCCCAACCTTTTGATCGATGTGCAACTTGTCTATGTCTTTATAACTTCACAAATCTACCCAATTGTGTTCTACTTTTAATGCACTTTAGAATAACAATAGAATTGTTATGTTGAATGTACACTATTTATGTACATAATTCACATGTACTTTGATTATATCATTACATTACTTGTATCATTACATTTATTAATGTAAATAATGTACATTCGAAACGTAATTCTATGTCGTTCTAGCTATTATATTCAAATGAGATATTGTATAGAACTTACATTTATCAGGATGAAAGATGGTGTGTACAATAATGTTAATGTAAATTGCGTTATTAGTTGGGTAAGATTAGCCTATAATATACGAGATCATTTTCGAGAATTTTGAGAAAATATTATTTGATAGTCTTTAACAATCATTAAATAAAATTGTTCGAAACTGTAAGATACAGAGAACTATTTTTAGCCCGATTGAAGTCCATCACTTTCTATCTGGTCTACAGAAAAGAAATATTATTGCAAATATAATTATACTTTTTGAGAAAATAAGTTATTCTATGGGAGATATTTTGTGACTTCGATATTATATGATTCATTTTATGAAAATATGATTTTTTAAAAAGTCTTTCAAATCGTGCATTTAATGCATGTGATTAAATACAAGCAATCTAAGAACGGTTAGTGTTTTTCTACGTTTCATTGTATTTCCTTGTGGTCTATTTTTCCGGTCTCATGGTGAATTTACGGAATGACAGCCTTATACAACAAAAAAAGTCGATAATATCGATGTAATAATTTGCGATTATATTGCGATTCGTGATTTGAAAAAAGTAATCGAACAAAAAAAAATAGCAAAACATCCTTATCCACATTGTGGCGATATATTGTGATAGAACCCATTTCCTCACATTCCTAAAACCCAAAGTACACCATTATTAAAAAAATGCCTTTCCTCAAAATCCTAAGCTCCAAAATTTCCTTAAATGTTATGATTGTAAATAGCAACTGCCGATTAGTATCATTGTTGAAAATAAAGAAATTTGGCACATTTCATTGTTGAATGTACTATATCTTCACTATAAACGGTTGCAAAAATGTAATCTTACAAATCGAATACACTTTAGTAATCGGCCTTCTTGTCCCACGGTGTAAATGATGGTTTTAAGAAGGCCGTGAGTAGGTTGTGACGCATGTTTGTGGAACTAAAAAGCAAAATACACAACGATAACTTGTAATTAACAGAAGAAATTAAATGTATGTATATTAGAATTTGAATGAATGCTTTGTTACTTGTAGAAATAACCAGAGTTATTGTTTTCGATTTGCTATAAAATGGATAAAAATAAAAGTTAAAGATCATGATAATCGGCCACTCATAAAAATGTTCACGTTTGACTTGCTTCTAAAAGAATACTGGAGGCCCTATATTGGTGAATGGTTTGAAGAATAACTCTGATAAGGTAACTTAAATGGAACGAGTATATAAAAATACATCTAGAATGTAATTTCGATGACAATTCCTTTGGAGACAGCACGAAATTGTTCAACATACAGTCAAAAGGGAAATTTTATGTATCCACTTTGTTAAAAACAAGTGGAATTATTTTTACTGACTGGAAACGACAAAGAGTAATAAATCAAAACAATAATCAAACGTATCAAAGAATTTTTGAAGCAATTGTAAAATTGAAATATAGCAAACGTGAACTTTTTTAATCCAGTGATTAAGAAGAGTGTATTGCAAAGATGTTGAGCAACAAAAATATTAAACATAATATGTATTAGAGAGTAAATTATACACTATAAATGAATTTTTGTTATTTATTCTGAAATAAAACAGGATAACAACGTTGTATGAAGAATATATAATAATATTATAGAGCCTGTTTGTTTTTTGAAGAAGCAATTGTTGTTATTCATGATGTTGTTAGTTGATTATTATATTCATAGAAACCGTAAGCAAAGTTTTGCTGTAAAATGCAAATCTGACATTCATTCCAGAGGCGTCTGAAACAGATGAATGTGCATCTCATTTACCCGTAGAATCTCAGATCACATGATTAGCGCCAATAATTACCACTAGAAGATTATTGATACATTCGAATATAATTTGATAAAAGGAGCACTTAAACTGGGAAAAATGGAATAACAGGTTTTCATTTCATTCCTATTGTAACATTAGATAAGTAAAATTCAAATGGATATTTAACAGGAACTATATTGATACAATGACAAAATAAAAGAAGTATATCAAAATGATATAATTTTGATTGTAGGTGCAGAATTTTGTTGTCTTTACAATAATCACAATAAAGTTTAATCAGAAACTGCAACCAACCAATGTGTGTCTTATAAAATAAGACACACATTGAAACTCCAACATATTATGTTGGGGTTTCGATATCTTGAAATATATAATGGAAACTGTTCTCACTCTTTTCTGACTGTATGCCCTTTAATGAACATTATAGTAGGCGTGGCGTCATCTTAGTAGAAAACACGGCTTCTAAGACTGTTAGCAAGTTTCAGTTAGCATGCTATTCAGATGGCTGAGGAATGAGGATATCAACAATGATTAGAGAGAGTCAATGAAGCTTTGTGTCAAGGAAGCCGTGTTATTTATTTGGTTTTGTGACGTCATGAGGTGTATCACATCGAAATATTCAATGCGTAGCAATGCTATCGTTTATACATAATTCACAAGATATTATAGTGACAAACTTTTACTGTGAAATAATGAAACACCGAGACTAAATGATGACTCAAATGAAGTTTTGAAACTTGTATCGCAAGAAAAAATATTTTGAAATTATTCATTTAATTTTGAACATTATAAAACGTGTAACCAATTATTTTTAGAAAAGTTCAAAATTCAAAATTATTGCTTTGTATAATACTAGTGGTAATTAATCTTCGAAAAAAGCGAAACTCTATACTAAGCATATCTGTTATTTGGAACCAATGAGCCAAAAATAAACATTATAGTTGAAACTGATCGAATATTATTATGAAATAAATCGACAACAAAAATCCCACTTATCATCATTTTGATCACACATTCCCGTAGTTCCTGTGCATTCAACTTTACACACCCGCTATTGTCAGAACTCATATAAAAACAACGACACAATGGTTCAAATGAAATGTGACATATAGAAATGAACGTATTATTATGTTTTTATATATCCTTTTGTTTCTGCTTTTCCATGCATTTTCATTTCGTATTTGACATTTTCCAATACTATACCTTAGTCATCAAAAAACAGGACTGTTTTATAATTGTTCGCAATTTGTTTTTTTTTCTCGCTCATGTCGACAAACGAATGCGTATGACAGTTATGTCAATACTCATTCACTACACAACACAATGAAACCCGTCATAAACGTCATAACCTGCAACATATAATAGGATTACGCGGAATAATGAATGCTGCTTCGTATGCAATGAAAAGGGAAGTAATGTTGGATTTTGTCAATTAAATTAAATTTGAAAAAAACCTACTTCAATAGGTGAACAAGGTGAGAGCATTTGAAATAGGCTTCAAAACATTTCACTAATTCTTCATTAATTTTCAAAAGTCCATCCATTCATATGACAAATTCAAATATTAGATATGAGCCACAGTTGTACGAATTGTGTAGTAAATGTGAAATGGGTAGAATTGATTTCACCAAAACATTGAAATTCGTATTTAAATGGTTTATTTTCTCAATATCACGATTTTGTCTCTAAAATTGAAATGTTGTTTTTTCCAATATAATTTTAGGTGCATTTAATCGTCTTTCCATGAGTGTCTCCTACCTGACTACTTCTGACGTATAGCATTAGTATTGGAAAAATTAAAGAGCTTTTTTTAGTTTATAAATAAACTTATACATTCCTATAGGTTGTACGTTTCTCTAAGCCCATAGAAAAAATCATGTATTTTATCTTTGTCATTTTCTTGTGATTCACCCTGTAGACTGTATTGACCTAAATATCACAAAAGCCGCTTCCCTCTGTCTTCATATCATCACTTCAACAGGCTGCAATATCCCATGTACAAGAGGAAATCATCTTGCTGCTATCCCTGCAGACGGATCCAATAGGGATGAAACAGGAAGAAGTGGATATATTCGAGTCGACAGCCGGGGCTACAGTCTTCATTTTAATGGATGATAAGGGTTGTCAAACAATTGCACTTTAGGGCAGGGACCAGGTGCGGACTGGCAGGGGGTGCCGGGGTGCGATTGCACCCCGGGCTTTTTGACTGTTCCGGGCCCCTTTCGAACATATTATGATATAATTATATAGACAATATTTATATATATATATATATATATATATATATATATATATATATATATATATATATATATATATATATATATATATATATATATATATATATATATATATATATATATATATATATATATATATATATATATTCATTTGTTTATTGCGCAAAAGAATTGCCGAACAAAATACATTACCATAACTATAAGACAATATTAATAATGAATCATTATGGTTCATTCATTGTCTTTGGCGGTTCTCAATAGTAGTGAATATAGTAGAAATGATAATAATAATTCAATGGTAATTCATCAAATAATTTATTCAACAATTTATTATTGACCACAATGTTTTTTCTTATTTCTCCCTAATTGTCACTTCACCAAGTTCACTTAAGTTTCTTATCTAGACCTCACGCTACGGGCTCTGATGTTATTCAATCATTTAGATCATGGCGTCAAGAACGAAAATATTTTTCATGAAAAAACTTTTAGCATGAAGCACATTATAGAAACATCAATGAATAGAGAGAGGCAGGGCATGCTCTGAATGAGAAAGAAATCTACGTCAGGTACACGGCAAACATCAAGGTGAAGAGGTTAGCCAGCTAACCTAACCCAACTGCAAATGCATTAAAAATCCAACTTTGAATACTCGGCAAACATAAGGTTCTAGTAGCTAAGCTCAAGCCCTTGCAGGCAGCTCTGAATGAGATATTTTCCTTTCGTCAGGTACACGACAAACATCAAGGTGAAGAGGTTAGCCAGCTATCCTAACCCAACTGCAAATGCATTAAAAATCCAACTTTGAATACTCGGCAAATATAAGGTTGTAGTAGGCTATTCAATTCAATTCAATTCAAGGAACATTTTATTTCATTGGTAATTGAAAATACATAAATTAACAATTACTTACTTACGTGCCTGTAGCCATATATGGCTACAGGCCATATAAGTTTTGAAATACGTTATGCTAAGACTAGAAGAATACAAAATAACTATAAAATGAGACATGATAAAATGATATGATAAAAAAACATGATAAACATGATAAAAAAAGATTCGATACAGAATAGAAAATCAGAAGTACAATTTCACATTAACATCATAACAATTTGTGATGATAGATATTAGTATAATAGTGAATATAATGGAATACATAGTTATATTTATTCATTTATTTATTCATTCATAACATCTTCTGCCAGTAGATTTACAATATTCTTTTTACATGTGTAAATAGTTTCATATTGAAATATTTGGCACGTCAGGTACATCCAGTACATAGAAATGAAACATAGAGATATAAAAACAAATACAAACATATAGGCCTAATATACATATTAAAATTGAAACAGTTACAAAAAATGTATGACACAATTTAAAAAATGTCCAAGTCAAGTCAAAATTAAAAATATACTCATGGGTTATTACATGTGTCAATAAAATCATTTTCACAATATATTACTTTTTGTATTTAAAAGTTTCTAAGTGATTTTTTAAAACATGCCCTTATTTTCAATTGTGGTGATACTCTTTGGTATACTATTATAATAACCTATTCCTTTAAAAGTACAGTTCTGTTCAAACAAAATGGTTCTATGGGCTATGTTACGTATATTTTCCTTTTGACGTGTGTTGTGCTGGTGTATATCAGAGTTAAGATATAATACATCGAATTGTATTATGTCAACGACATTCTTCCCATCGATAGTGATAACTAATATAGTAGGAAGCTCAAGCCCTTGCAGGCAGCTCTGAATGAGAAAGAAATCTACGTCAGGTAAAAAAAAAAGCTACTTAAAAAACATGAAAAATCGAAAAATTTCAATCAGTGAGGATGCTTCCGGCGGCCGCTGCGCGGGCGGTGCGTGCGCCTGGCACTAACTTTTACAGGCCTACTTTACAAGCAGCACCCCGGGCCTTTTGGACCCAGTCCGCGCCTGGCAGGGGCCATATTGATATTATTGAATGAATATAAGCAAAAACTTCCATTCGTTCCTATAGATGTATCTTTCTCTTTCTCTTTTGGACAAGCTCCACGAGTTGTGAATTTTGTTATCAATATAATTTTTTTGTGGAGATACATACTTATTCAAACTTGGAACTGTGTAGTTTTGGAGAGTTATCAGTTTTACTGCTTTTGAAAAAAAAAAATTTGAATATTTTTGGACCGAATTGCGACGAAATGCACCCCACAGGTTGGATGGTCTGATATAATATATATATCTTAATTTTTTGTTAACACGCACACTGATACAAATTGAATCTATGAAGTTTTTTGGTCCTGACCGGTTCAACCACTTTTTGAAATGAACAAAAAAACGAACAAAAAAATCTTCGAAAAATTCCAATTTCTTTTTTTTTATATTGGGTTTTAACGACGCACTGTAATGATGACTGAGATCTATTGGCGTCAGATGAATGATTAATGAAATGATGGGATGATGAGATGAAGGTTTTATGGGTAATGGGAAGGATAGTGGGAAGGAAGAGGTCGTGGCCTATATTGTGGGAACCATCTCGGCATTAGCCTAGACTACAGAGGGAAATCATGAAAAACCCTGTAAAG
Source organism: Brachyptera risi (assembly GCA_964007535.1). Classification (NCBI taxonomy): domain Eukaryota; kingdom Metazoa; phylum Arthropoda; class Insecta; order Plecoptera; family Taeniopterygidae; genus Brachyptera; species Brachyptera risi. The sequence continues at coordinate 26,830,668 of OZ023331.1, read as the reverse complement.
ATGGACGGTGGCGGGGATCGAGCCAGGTCCGATATGTCCCTTCACCTCCCGGGTCACACGAAGCAAGTGCGCTAACCACTCAGCTACTGTATAAATTATGACTAATTATGACTGAATAATTCTAGCTTAACTCTTCCAATATTCTACCAAACATTACCATTTCAATGATTCATTAGATTAGCGTAGCAGAGATTCCATTTGACATACCGAAAAAAATGTGTTTCGTTTTTGTGTTTTTTTTTTTGTAATTTTGTATGCGGCATACAGGTCAGGAAAAGATACTTATCGACTTGAAAATTTTTCCACATATTTTTGTCATACCAGAATAGGCTGGGATTGTTTTCCAGAAAAATCGGTCAGAAGGTTTTTCCGGAAAAAATCGTAGAGTTTGAAAAATCCTCAAAGAATAACCCGGAGGGAAAATACTTAAGAAACAAGAATTCTTCAAAAGCTCTCAAATTTTCCCCAAATATGAGCAATACTATTATACACCTTTTCAGAGATTTTTGCAACAATCAGATGAAAAATAACAAAGAAAACGCAGTGTACATTTTATTGAATATTTGGATCAATTGATTTTGCTAAGTATGCGACAGGTTGCAGCACTATGAATATCAACAAGTCGCAGGTAAGGTTTTTGAACGTTTGAAGAAACCCAAGGTCCGTAAATGTGGATTGAGCTGGAGAATATTTTTCATTCTAGATTTCCATACTTCTAAGCTCATCTCACAACGCGCATCCCGCGTTTTCCTAGTAATATTACAATGTTTCACATGAATTAAATCAGGTGATTGAAATAAAAAATTTCCTTAGTCAAATCTAGCTAAAATAGCTTTTTGGGTATGCCATTCTCTTGATATTTTATTGTAACAATGCATATGAACAGTTATAAAAGAAATATAAACAGTCTACGTCATTTGAGTCGTATAAGTATCACTGATATTTCCAACAATTCAATGAATGATTTTAATATTGGAGGGTGTATGGGCTTCTGTCAAGTAACAAGGGACAAACAATACTTTCCATAGCATTACCTCAACTTGGTCACAACGTATTATTGAATATATTATATACACTTACTCGTGGGAGTTGGGTCCACAAAGACGAAAATGCAAGAAAAGCAGCTGACAATGGTAGCTGACAATATTAATGGATTCGAACCCTGACCACCACGCATGAGAAATATACCACTGCAACACCAGTTCCATTATCAACATACAAACAAACAAGCTAGCTACCAAGATCACTGTCATGGTGTTGCTAAGTGGCGCTCGCAGAACAATTACATGCAATTATTGTCAACATTTTTTTCAAATGTTAAAACTAGATATTTCTATTACAAAATTAACATTGAAGTCACTTATACAAAGATAATTTATTCATTTTCCTTCCATAACAAGTACGTTTACCATATTGTCCAAAGAAATCATTAAAATCACACTGTGGACACCTTTTATACAATGCCATTTTTTTGTATTTTCAATTTTTGTAGAATGTTATTTATTATTACTGTGCATTCAAAGTGCGGTTACTTATTCAAATTATGAAAATCAAATCTAACGGCTCCCAATTGTTCTTTCTCACCCATATTAATATTCCACCAATATTAATGTTTCTACAATGTATTAATGTACCGTCTGGTATTATGGAGATGTTCTATGTTTTCAAATAGGTCCGGGTTATCTTTGACAAATAAACACACCGACAGTATATATAAACACGGGAGTGGAAGCATGTTCAGTTCTTGGAAACCCAGCCTACAAGATGATCTGGCTTTCAGTGCTAGTATAGAGCGGATTATTCTTTTTTGAGCACGAAATACCACTAGGCCTTATAGAAGCAGAGATTGAACCTGCGCAAAGTGGGCCATGCAAACCGTTTGCCGGTTGCCTGTGGTATCGTGAAGCCGGCGACTCGCAGGGGTGCAAGAGAGGAAGGCCCGCACAATTGAGCGTTTACCGGGGCGTTAAAATATTGGCGTTGGAGCTTCCAACATTGGTGTTGGCTTTTATTTGATAAGTAAAATGCTTTCGGCATCTGAACCTCATCTGAAACATGCTGAACCGTATTAAAAATGGCTGTAATTTCACAAAATTCCCCAAGTGACCAGAAGGGACTCTCAAATTTTGTCTGAAAAACAATCCCAATCTAATCTAGCATGACATCAATATGTGGAAAAAGTTTCGAACCGATTGGATTTTTTTCCTGACCTGATTTTTGCGCACAAAATTAGATCCGAAAAGAAAAAAAAAACTTGACCCAAATTTTTCGGTATATGAAATGAAAATCTTCGCTCCGCTCATCTAACTAGGAAAACAAGGGATGTGCGTTGTGAGATGAGCTTAGAAGTATGGAAATCTAGAATGAAAAATATTCTGTCAGCTCAATCCACATTTACGGACCTTGGATTACTTCAAATGTTCAAAAACCTTACTTGCGACTTGTTGATATTTATAGTGCTGCATCCTGTCGCATATACACTTTGCAAAACCAATTGATCCCAATATTCAATAAAATGTACACTTTTATTGCGTTTTCTTTGTTATTTCTTTATTTTTTATATTGGGTTTTAACGACGCACTGCAATGATGACCAAGATCTATTGGCGTCGGATGAATGATTAATGAGATAATGGGATGATGAGATGAAGGTTTTTATAGGTAATGGGAAGGATAGTGGGAAGGAAGTGGTCATGGCCTATATAGTGGGAACCATCTCGGCATTAGCCTAGACTACAGAGGGAAACCACGAAAAACCCCTGTAAAGATGGACGGTAGCGGGGATCGAACCGGGGGGGGGAGGGGGGGGGGAAGAAACTAGAATTATTTCCAAACTGTAATCATCTTAAGAATTGAAATTGATTGGAAAAATCAGAATTTCTGATAGTCCCAATCAGAACTAATTTTAAAATGAAATGTATTTCCAAATTGAACTTCAAAATTGAACAAACATAAGCTATTGAAAGCTGATATCACCTGAAAGTTGGAGTTCAAAATTAGTAGAACCTATTTTCATTTATTAAGATTATTTTAAATATTGTTTCAAATTTATTGTTTCAATAATTTTTAAATAATATCATTCATATTTATTATTTCAATATAATTTATCATCATTTCAATATTATTATTTATTTCAGTATTATTTTTTAATATTTTTTTTTTTTTTTTTTTTTCATTTCAATATTATTTTTTATATATTTCATTATCATTTTAAATAATACTATCATTATCATTATTGTTAATTATCAATGGATATACTGAATATTATATAATGTTATAAGCCACATTTATAAGTTAGTAAGCTGATAATTGTAAGCTGATTGTATACCGCTAACCATTCCGATTTCCTCGAAAGAGGGTTGAAAAAATTATTGAATAAATAAATAAATAAATAGAGTCACTGAAAATATGCTTGATGTTTTTCATATTCGGTGAAAATTTTGAAGCTTTTGAAAAATTTTCATATTCAAGTATTTTCCATCTGGGTTATTCTTATGGGGATTTTCCAAACTTTCCGAATTTTTTCCGGAAAAACCATCTGACTGATTTTTCTGAAAAACAATCCCAACCTATTCTGGTATGACAGAAATATGTACTGAAAAATTTCAAGTCGATAGGTATTTTTTCCTGACCTGTATGCCGCGCACAAAATTACAAACAAACATAAAAACGAAGCCCATTTTTCTTCGGTATGTGAAATGGAAGTCTTCGCTATGCTCATCTAATTACGAGTCCACGTGGCAGCTGTGATAAGCAGCAAAATAATTGAAATATTTTCCTTCACAATTTCCCTAGCATGGTGAAAATAACATGACCTTACCATTCCTTTAGTTGCAAGGCCATTCCTCCTATTCAATTTCTAGTAACTGATTGCCTAATTGGTGTTTATATTTCACTATATATGATCCTATTTCAAGTCACATATGCATGAATATTTTAAATTCATTCATGTTGTCTTATTTCTCTTCAGACATTCCGACTACAACGAAACCAGAAATCAAACCAAATAAAATAATAAAACCTTCCACTAGTTAGTATAAGTTATTCCACGTTTATTTTGCTCTTCCCCCCCCCTTCCCCTCCCCAAAAAGACACACACACACATCTACATTGAAATTGGAATAATAAAAAAACAGTAGCAGCACGAAACAATTTTTCAACAGCACATTTCAGAAACTGAATAAAAAAAGCATGCATTTAAAATGTGGGGGGCTGACCACTAATATGGCTACGAGTTTTTTGTAGCACATTTCAGCACAAAACTATCACATTTCAATAACTTCAGAAAGAATACATTTTTCAAATGTGTGTGGGGGGAGGGGGGGAGAGTGAACGTGTTCCGCAATTACGTCAAACTTTTTTCAATTGCTCAATTGCTGTAAAGTCAAATTACAAATACTTGGATAGAAGCTTGGATTAGTACAGTCAAACCTCTATCCATCGTTTTTCAAGGGACCAGGAAAAAAAAACATCTATTCAGGAAAACAATCCATCCAGGAAAATTCAACATTGGTTCTATGGGAGTGGGGCGAGATCAAATGAATGATACAAGCAGGAAAACGATGGATGCGGGAACAATGCATAGAGGTTTCACTGTATATTTAAAAAAAACAGGACACACATGTCAATGTTACTCAAACATTCATTTTATTTTGTAAGAGAACCATAAGTTATCTTACTTATTCATATACACATCATGAAATATCCACGGGTCTCTTACCACCTCGCATTACACTCAATCAAGGTCAAAAACAAAAAAGGATGGTCTACGAGAAATGTTGAAGTAACGCTGAGTGCTAGCATATTACCATTTTAGAAACTGTTCGGAAGATGAAAATAACACGTTGCAACAACAATTGGTAATATAATATTTGTAATATTTTGTAATATTTATAATATTTGTGCGTATATGCACAATATTACTGCTATGAACATTCTATAAGGTGAAAAAGTATAAACTTGAACATAATATTTTTACAAGACTGGCCTAATGGTGCTCTTCTTATTCCTTATCAAATGTGACCAACAACTTGTATTCAAACTGCAAACAAACTGATCACGGTAATGATGATTGGCCTAGTTGGTTAAATTGATAGTAAATTCACTATCATGGAAATAGAAGTTTAAAAAATCATGCTAGGTTTCCACTACAAATCTTTTCCGGGTCGGTCAAAATTCGGTCACCAGTTCTCAATCCAATTTTTAACAGCACATTTTCGTGAACACAGCCACAGTTGTTTTATTGACGTTGAATGAACATTGTGAATTTCAATTCGATTCAACGAGTTAAATTTATTGTAACAATAAAAGATAATGGCAACGCTAACTGCAGTTCACACTACCTCAAATTATCGTAGCCTACAAGAACATCAATTAGTTCCGATGTGGCGACGCGGTTTCATGTTCATACTCAATCTCGATTCTTTGCCTGCGTTTCGAAGCGATTCGCTCTAGTTTTGTCGGCTTCTGTCGCGGAGGTTTCTTGATGAGTTTGCTGATCTTGGCCGACGGGGGTCCTGAGTCTTCGATATCCGAGTTGTCAGACTCGGAGATATTGAACGTCGAACCATCGCCGACAGTTCTCTCCTCGTCAGTATCTCCTCCCTGAGCACACATTTGGGGCAGGGTTAGTCACAGAATCAGATTATTTATTTCTTCATGCTTAACATTACAAGTCAAGTCGGTAATAAGTGACCAGTATGACTTAAATGCAATACTGGTACCACAGTTAAGAATAGGATTATATTTGTGGAGCAAATTTGCAATTGAAAATTTGAATTCCATCTCAGTTGGAACTTGAAAAAATACAGTTTCATTACTTTTCTCAATTTAACAAGTTGTTTTGCAGAGTATGACGAAAGTAAATGGGGGGGGGGGATTTTGTTCGATCCGCAAGGGGATTTTAGGTGGTTACAAGCATACACCATGGGTCTGCATCAAAATACTTATTTTTTCAATCCATATTACAAAATAATTACAAAGTCCAATGTGATACCGCTCCTTTATTCTCAACTCACCAGTGAAAGTAGGCTTACGCATCGGTAGTGGGCATCTGACCTACGGTGCTAAGCTACAGTTCAACCATAGGTCTCCTAATTAAAATTACTAAACATTTTCAGCAGCAACAATACTTAGATCCCAATGGTTGTAACTTTTCATCTGACCATATTGTAATAAAATTGTTTTATACCATTCAGGGTAGTATATACTAAAATACTATTGATCCGTTGTAAACACTCGCAAATCGGGTTGCATGTTACCGGAATATTACGATCAGTGCAAGGTCAAGAAGTTAGCAAAAGATATCTGGTTTTACTACAATCTCAGGATGTGTTTTCACTACATTTGCCTCACTAATATTTTGTATTTGTACAATTATTGTTACTTATCTGCATCGTAAGAAATATGTATCGGTCTTGTGTTTTGCATTGTTAAAGATTCATGATTATTACCCTGGAGGGAACTTTTTCACTCAGCGTTCTAGATAACACCTAGATAATGCTCAACTAGCATTGGATTATGAATAATCTTGAATCTTTATATTGTCCAGCAGTTGAAAACAAATAATTAGCGTACAATGAACCTATCGTTATCCTAACACTGAAAGGTACATTCTTCTGTTATGTACAAGGTAATTCAAACATACAGATAGTTCTGGTCCCTACCGAGTTTTGACCCATGAGCTCAATGTTATATTTTTCGATAATACAAAATGGGTACTTTTGGGGTCCACTGAATTTCGATTATGAGGGTTTACAGCAGGCCTATTTTAATTAAATAATTATGAATGAAAAACTTACTTCATCAGTTAATACGACATCATCTCCATCAGCATCGTCATCAGAATCAGCTTCAACATATTCAACGTCGTCCGTTTCCAGTTCAAGCTCCAGTTCCTTCTCTAGCTCCATTTCATCCTGAAAATGACAATAAATATTACAATAGAGTTAGCAATTGATCTTTCAAACTAACAGCCGGTTGCACCGACTGATGATTGAATATTGATTGGGTAATTAATAGTCAAGATACGAATTTATTTATATTGGGATCAACGACGCACTGTACAAGTGACCAAGGTCTATTAGTGTCTGTGAGTGATGCATGAGATGGTGGGATGATGAAAGGTTATTTTTTTAGGTGTTTTTGGATCATGGGAAGGAGTTGGTTGTGGCCTGTTGTTAAGGAACCATCCCAGTACTGACCTGTATGTCAGAAGATAACCACGAAAAACCCGTCAGGATGTTTGACTATGGCAGGAATCGAACCCTGGTCTCCTGAATGACGGTTCAGTGTGCTACCACTCGACCACTCGTCTCAATAGTTGGGATACAAAAATAACATAGATACGGTAACCACGTGTGATGAAAGTTGTCCCTGATTTTCTGATTATTGCTTAATTCACTAACAATCGGTTGGTACAACCAGCTCCAATATCACTGAATTATTAATTTATTATCATTCTTAAAATATTGGAACAATATTCAGCCATTCAGATGTATCATGACTGAGGTCCACAACAGTTGATTGACATACACACAACACTTCACAGAACATTACATACAATGTAATGCTGGCCTTCCATGAACACGATTTGCGTTTCGCTTTCGCAAGGCAGTGGAATTGAGGCGAGCTCAACAATCAGAAATCGCGTAACTTTTGTTACTGATTGGTCGTTTTATCATCATGGTGGGTTAAAAAACCGCTTAGCGAATTTGCAACCCAAATAACACAGATATGGAAGCCCAGCATAACACACACACAACATGTTACTTTTCCTTAAGTTCATGTCAAGGAGAGATAAGTCTGACGGCAGAACTTTTTTCACCGCCAAGTCACCACCCCACTACTCGCTTAGTTGGGGTGAGAGCTGCGACCCCTTCGCCAACGTTTGGACCCAACGCAAACGAACCCCAACGATGCGAGTGGTGGAGGTAACTTGGTGGGAAAAAAGCTGTCGTCAGACAATCTCATCTCCTCAACATGGACTTTAGCATAAAGTCAGTTCTGTTAAAGTATAAACTATAAAGGAACGTCTAAAAATACGACAATCAAGTATTTCTACCTCCTCATCTTCCATGTCCTCCTCATTAATTTCTTCGTCACCCTCAACCTCTTCCTTCTCCAACGCTCGACTGAAAGCAGTTTCGGGGAAGTTGTAAATATCTCCGTAGACTCCTTTCCTCAATCTCTCGATCAGCTGTTTCTCAATCACATTATCAAGACGGGCTGCTATCAGTGCCTTCTCTTCACGTCGCTTCGTCCTTCTTTCAATCTTACGCTGAAGTGGAACAATCTTTTTATTTCTACGTAGAACTATCTTCCTCATCTTGATCAAATATTGTGTGATTTTCAGGAAACGCTGCTTGCATTTTGTTTTTAAATGTCCTGGCCAGTAGAGCAAGTTTTCATTTATCTGTTGGATTGCTCTTTCAAAGTTACGTGACAATTTGATGCGTTCCCATGTTTTGCTAGGGAATGCTGACCGTTCTGTTGTTTTCATGTAGAGATAGATGATGCCTTTTTCTTCTCGTACTGTGGCATATTGACTGTTGGCTAATGGGCAAACGCCACGTCCACATAAGCCAGTTAAATTGTACTCGTTTCGGCAGAATCTTTGGGTTTTCGTACTAAAAATGGAAGGAAATTTCATCAATTACTGATAATACCTACCATTTCATCTGTGAAAAGCTACAAATTAAGAAGTAACAAGAATGTGTAATAACTAGTTGTCTATGGCATCGACTGTACAACAAAAGCCTACAGAAGGTTCCGGTAGTACAAGTGTATTTATATTCCTCCAGCTAGAGATAAAAATTACTGAAAACTCAGTTTCACCATTGCGCTTCAATTTTGCTGAGGCCTGTTTGTTAGGACATTTATAGGGTCAATTCGAAAGATTTTAAACAGTGTGTGGTTTATAAACAAACGGGATGTCAGTACTGTACATAAAAATATAAATCAAAGAATAAGTGTCTTGTGTAATGAAGCAACTAGCCAGTGACTGAATTACCTATTTCTTGGCAAAGTGATATTAAAAGCCTCCTACGGTGATTTAAGTTTGAACTGTAAAATTAGTCTTGTCCAACCACCACAATGGCTCACTCTACTTTCCATTTTATCTTTCTCTTACCAGTACTAATTCACTCTAAAAATCCAACAGAGATGTCCTAACATAACCGTAAAACAGATTGGCACGTCTGTATATACTTGGTAGGCCTATATATAGATTTACCCAGATCTGGCATAACGAAGTTACATTCATAATCGGTGGCTAGGGAATCTTATCCTAGCTACAGGCTAGGCTCTCTAGTCAATAAATTCACTAGAGTTCACACGACGTTTGTATTGTTTGTTAAACATTTTCATTAGCAGTAAGCCTACGTGCGAACCGTTTGTTCATAACTACATGCACCCTACAAACTCTGAACTTAACTCTACATTCATGGTTAAAGGCAGGTGCACATTGAACCGCAATGGTGAAACTGAATGTTCAATCAATGCCAACTCTACCTGGCAGAATACTAACATACTCAAGTAGCAAACAACATTGTAAGCTTTACAACATATTGCAATTTCAAAACGAAATTCCAGATTATCATGCCCCAACAGTTTGGAAATCAAAACAGCCAAGCGCCAGCCATATAATTTGTTTATTCACATAGCATCGTTATTGTCAACCTTTTTTGCCTTTTCATCATTAGATTGAACAGTGCAAAACTGCTTCTTAGCTCATAGTATTGAGTAAATAAATATCCTTACGCGTTTACGAGGCTACTTTACGAGGCTACTTTATCTATGCCCATGGGCCCAGAAAATCGAATTGTTTTTACCAGGAATTAACTGTATCACAATGCTTGTACGAATTCAGATTGAAACTATTTGGCTATAACATTTCCCAGTTATGTGATAAACATAGTCACAGATTCAACTGATAATTATCACTCGTCCATAATCCTCAAGGCCAGTCTGGCCAGCTCCTGAATTTACCTAAGGAGCTCAACATAACAGAATGCTTTCAAATATATGATGATTATTATTGTTTACTCAACGATCCCACCAACAGCTAAGGCCTAGAGATTAACTATACAGGAGTACGAATGAACTAGTGATATTGAAACTATGAAGTGGAGAATTTACAAAGATATGAAAAGATTATGAAGAGATTATGAAGTTACAAGATGAAGGACGTTTACAAAAACGCATGTGTTATGCGGGACTCAAACCCACGCCCGACGGTGACTTCAATTTCTAAAGCTGTACCGGTACCTTAGCCATCGAGTAAATAAATACCCTTTTAGCGCCGTCGTGTATAGGCAAGATCAGAAATACGGGTTATCTACTAACTGTCAACATGTTGAGTCAATATGTTGACGGGTAAATGTTGATCGTCTATGGTGGGTTTTAGCTAGGCCTAACTGAGCAATGGAGGGTGGCACAATAGCAAACCACAATTTCCCACTTGGTGACGTCAAATATCAGAGCCACATCGAATTTTAAGATTTTCTAATGCAAATTTCAATGACATATTATAACCAAAAAGACTGTTTTTGGACATTCCGAATGTGTCTAAAAATAGAATTGTGGTTAATGCTATTGCATGAAAGAGGCTGGGGCCAGGCCTCGCTAATATGCAACAGGCTTATGAACTTCACGAATTATGCATTTATATTTGCATATTATCATTACTAATATAACACCTTCTTACTTCACTTTATACGAGCAAAATGACTTGTTAATGATGCTCCACACCACCTAGAAAAGAAAATGTAAGGTTATGTTCTGTAGAAGGCCTAGGCCTATCACGGTCACACGTGTGTCAAATCAACTCTATAGCTGGGAATTAGCAATAACTTCGGACAACTACAAACCTCATCGTCCTGCATTTTGAGATTTAGATTACAACTTGAACAATTGTGCTGCGACTACGAGGAAATGGCTATAAGCCTGGACCTAGGCCTAATTTTACTTGAGATTAGCCCAGCAGGCTACTTGTTGACACTTTGACAGCCGAAGTGGCCATTTGCATTTTGGTATAAGCAGTGCTTACTATAGGCCAATGGCAGTTCAGATTTATAGATCAAAAATGTCACTCTGAGTTGAATTGAATCATGAATAAAGAATAATCTGTTAATTTCTAAAATCACTTCATACTATTAAAAAAATGTTATGGATTTTTAAATCATATTATGTGAATGTTTGAGTACATATTGCATAAATTGACAGCAATGTAGATTTCTAGAAGGCAGTAACTGGGAAGAGCAGAAAATAATTCCAATTATCAATTACAAACATGTTCAATGAAAGCGACCACGAGAATAATTGAGTGATGGAATCAATTAACTATTTCTCAACATCACGATTGTCGTGAGCTCATAATCCATAGGAAAGTTATAATCAATATGGATTATGGTGGTGCAACATGGTGCAAGTTGCCCATTTCATCGGAAGTTCATGTAAACGGAAGTCGTAACACTACTGTATCACTCCGCCTTCAGAAAGACGGCTAGAGTCCGTGTCCACATGTTCATTGATACTGTTTCATAATTAAATCGACTTTTTGTGCTTAATACAAGCTTAGTTTACTAGGTAAGATATCTGTAAAGTTACGTAGTTGATCCTTTCAACTTTCTTGTTATTATTCACTTTTTCAACTGTGTCAGTGCACAGCAAGGCATGTTATTATGTCTAGGCCTAGGCCTAGCCAGACACTTGGTGGCACCCTAGACCTATCTTGTCTTATAGGCCTATCTATTTTATTTGTCTTCAGGATAAAAGAACATCATGAGTTCTTTGAAGCTACAGAAGAGGCTGGCTGCCTCCGTTATGAGATGCGGTAAGAAGAAAGTTTGGTTGGATCCCAATGAAATCAACGAGGTCTCCAACACCAACTCCCGGCAAAATATTCGCAAGTTGATCAAGGATGGTCTTATCATCAAGAAGCCCGTAGCTGTACACTCTCGTGCCCGTGCGCGTAAGTACACCGCAGCTCGTCGTAAAGGCCGTCACTGCGGTTTTGGTAAGCGTAAGGGTACAGCTAATGCTCGTATGCCTCAGAAAACACTTTGGGTAAACCGCATGCGCGTGCTCAGGCGTTTATTAAAGAAATACCGAGAGGCGAAAAAGATTGATCGCCATCTTTACCATCAGTTGTACATGAAGGCAAAGGGAAACGTATTCAAAAACAAGCGTATCCTGATGGAATATATTCACAAGAGGAAGGCCGAGAAGGCTAGGTCTAAGATGTTGTACGATCAAGCTGAATCCCGCAGACAGACGGTGAAGGCCGCCAGGAAACGACGTGAAGAGCGAATTGCCTTGAAGAAGCAAGAGCTTCTTGCCACATACAAGCGAGAGGATGAAGCTGCTGCAGCCAAGAAGTAGATTTAAAATATACTTGCTGTAAATTTAATTATAAAATAAAGAAAAAAATGTAATACCTGACTTACACTTTTCTTGCATAGAAAACCACTCCCAAACCTTGGCAAAAGAAATTGGTTTTAGTTGGTGGAATTTTCCTGCATATGTAGACTAGTAGGCCTTCTTGACCCAAACCATTAATTTTGTAAGCAAATTCAATCCAAAGTTGTCAAGGTTGTCTTGAATCTTCTCAAGTTCAATTGATTTGTTTCAATCTTTGTCGTCAGCCTGAATTTTTTTACTGTGTATGTTGGATTTGATTGGATGAAATTCTTGACGATAAAATTGGAACTATCTAGGTTTCAGAATTCTAGTAGATAATTTTTCTTGATGCCCTAATGGGCACCAAGTTTAGCCGGTGAGGGCGCAGCGGGCGGTACATTACGCGAAGTCTGGTGGCACTTTTATGCGTTTCTTAATGGAAGGAACAAGGTTTACAAGATAGACGACCATACACATTAATTATCAAATATGGGTTCAAATCAATCACGGCAGGCTATGAAAGGAAGCCAGTCCTTCAAAAAGAGTGAAAAATAGTTTCTGGCGGGACATGTATCAATTGATATTTAGTGAAATTCGGGATGGAGGCGAGAGCTTTATCACAGCCAGAGTTGTCCAGCAACATCATTTAGTTTGCCACCATACGATGTTTGCATCAAAGTAAATTCAATTATTTTGTCAGATTTTACGTATAAAACAATCACACACTAATAGATCAAGTATGCACACAGTACAATAATGAGTAAACTAAGCCTAACCCCGTCCATATGCTCTGCTTTGGCTGATAACTGATCATAACTAGGCCTAGTCTAGTGTACCCTAATAATAATTATGAATAGGCCTACGTCAAAGTTTTTAGGGGTAGATCTCGAAGGCCCGTAAATGTATGATAAAACTTGAATAATAGGTTTAGAACCAAAAGAAGGAAATACTATCATTTTTATCAAAATAGGTGTAAGCTGTAGGGTAGTAGCCGATTATATTTTGCCTTGAAAATACATCTCAACCTGACTTATTTCCACATCAATTTCTAACAATAACATGAATGTTTCAGTGTTCTAAGGAGGGTATTATAATAAGGTCGATGGATACGAAGTAGTAACAACTGCACTCATTAGCGTTGTCTCTAATGAAGATCTCAACATGTATTATAATAAAAGAGTGCAAGCAATATGCCTATTGATTTACACTCAACTCACACCCAAATTCATTTCTCATTTTTCTCCAATTCCCACGAACGTTTAGTAACTAAGAATGTATGTCTCTGGACTTGGAAATACGGTTTGTGCACCCTACAACACAACAATTAGTAGTGCCCCCCATCTCATACAATCCAAATCATTAGATATATCCATTATTATTCTGAAAAAGTTCAAAGTTTCACATATGAATTAGTATAGATATCCCCAATCCCACCATCTCCGTTCCGTTAAAAAGTCCTAAAGACAGCCACTCGTAGCGCTACTTGTATCAACGCTCAGTGCCTATATATATAAATAATGATGAAAGATCTTCAATAATGTAGCAAAGTTGAACCAATGGCTTCAAGAATACCTACTAAATGAAATTTCATCAGGAGAAGGAAACTACTCACACAATGTCTTGCTGAAAAGTTGATTGTATCTACAATTTTTTAATCACACCTGCAACCTGTAAGCACTTGAAACAATGGACCTCAAAAAAACTCGACACTAACAGCCGTCTCGACTTCCGTATTCGATGCGGTTTTAGTTAAAGTGTATGTAGGCCTACTTGTGTTGTGAAACTGTCGTTGGACTTCAGCTAAATCTACCACTAATCTCAGCATGGGATTTATGTAGCTGCTTTTCAGATCTTCTCTTACGATCTTGGCTATTTTGAAACGGATTTACCCACATTCTGAAATGCATATAGGCCTAGCTGAACAATTTAGAGGCCTACTCATAGATGGTGGGCATATGTTAATAAAATTAACATTACCGATATAAGTAGATTTTTTTTTATATGGCTGAATCAACTTCTTCCATCTTGGTTATTGGAAAATATCAACACTCTGTGAAACTTGTTTGTGAATTGGAGGTAAGATTCAAGTAGGCTGTCCACTTGAAATTCGGTTGAGTAAATAAAATTCCAAATCAAATACCGGTATGGTAATGGAAATTATTCAATTTTAATCAAATTAAAAGACTTGATAACCCTGAGAACAGATTTGAATGGATAATGTTGCTATTTTTATCACCACTTGCCATGGAGTGGTCCTCAAAATTTGACAATGAGAACGATTTGACGTGAACTTTTTCTTTGTTATAAATTCAATTCCATATTTTTTGACAACTGAAATTCTTCTCTCATTGAGTGAGTTGCAGGTTCTTGCATGTTAGTAGTCAGAACACCAGAGAAAAACGAATAATGAGATAGGTGATGAATAGCGAGAAAAAAATTAATTCATATAATATTGAGAGGAACTGCAAACCTACAGTGATAAATGTCAAAATAGTATTTTTACATCGCTAATCAAGTTAAGTTTCGTTTCCTGACCCGTGTTGGACGCGACGAGCGAACCGCGTGTTGCTCCCGCAAGTATCGTTTACTGACTCGCGCAGTTGCGCCCACTGACTGATTACTGAATGTTAGTTAATGCGAGATGGATGCTATTGATTTGTATAATTACCAAGTGGAGCAATATTATTACTATTATATTAGGTCTATATGATTGGGAAAATGAAATTAATTGAATTAAACAACGTATCCTGTCTTGTCCACCACGACAACAAAATCGAAAGACAACGATGAGCTTAGAATACGAACGTCACGGGACTTCACGAAAGTCCCGTAAAATTTGCAGCGCTGATGGTTAAACAGAGTGCATTGTGGGACAGTAACGCGCGCGACCGAGCGAAAATGTTGGACCAAGTTGAACTTGGAAGCATAGGCCTACGCGCCATGTTGCCTGTCACGAGCACTGAGGTTGGTGTCGCGCCCAACGCGAGTCAGTAAACGATACTTTATGCCGCACTAGTCACATCCCTAGTGATGTAAATTTTCATGAAAACTTTCAATTTTTGTCAAAAAAAAAAATGTTACGGCATATTAGTCGTCACAAAAGAAACTCGAGTTTGGATTCACTCTAAGTGATACTGAAACAATTTGTTGAACCACCACAATGAAGGTGCATTTGCTTACAAAATTGTCAAGACCCTAAATAAGTAGGACCTACATAACTTAATAACTGGCTTTGTGAAGTTTGTAAACCTGCATTAATGGATCCTCACTAAATATGTTGACTTCTCGATGATCACCCGTAGGTGGGGCCATACTCATTTGTAGACCTATACTGTCCTCTTTTGAAAAGTCCTTTGAAAATGACTCAGTTGAGAAGTAAATGAGAGATGTTGCAAATTTGCATTGAAAAAAAATCCATGTTGAAATTGAAAGAAATCTAATAATTGTATTTTTAAAATCACTGGGGTTGAATTACATGAATTCACAGAAAATTTTCATTGACAATTTTCATAAATTTGCATTGAAAATTTTCAACGTCCCATCACTGGACATTTGCTACATAAAAAGAAGCTCTTAAAATAAAAGTCCACATTGATCAGTCTACAGGGCTAGTAGCCAATTTTTTGGAACTTTTAGGCCCATGCTACCTATTTCAAGAATTTCACCAATGTGCTACCGTACCTAAATCAATAATTTAAAGTCAAGACCTATAAGCCACTATAGTGCACTTTTTGAATATTTGTATCAATCGCAAATTAATTACATAGTGTTGATTGATATTTTTGTAAATTGTGAGTTTTTAATATTGCCAACTTTGACAAGAATGAAGTGGTTTCTTGTAGGCCTACATTATAGGCCTACGTATGAAGCTGGCCCCTATCACATATCAGAATGTAAAAATATTTGTTTCCATTTATATTGGGTTTAACGACTATGAGTACTGATGACTACGATCTATCTGCGTTGGTATATGGGAGATGAAAGGTTATTTTATCGAGTGTTTCTAGATATCAGGAAGTAGTTGGTCGTGGCTTGTAGTTAAGGAACCATCCCAATATTGACCTGAACAACAGGTAAACCACAAAAAAATCCCTGTCAGGGTGGTCAACCATGGTGGGAATCGAACCCCAGTCTCCTGAATGACAGTCCAGTGTATTAACCACTCCACCACTGTCGTAAAAATATTATTTTACCATTCGTTAGTAGGTTACCTGTTGGTACCGAACAAATTTTTGTTAATACTTTTCTGATTTTGCCATTATTTATAATGACACATTGCCGACTTCACGCCAGGTCCTCACAAATGACAGTATTAAAATTTCAATGCGAACAGCAACCATTATCACTTTGTTAGTTACCGTTTGAAGATTTGGTTATACTCCTGATTTTGCCATCATTACGTCCTCTCTATGTGAGTGTCCAATGTCGCGTCAGCACCTTATATTTGTCCAATCATTATTATCTCAAGTTATCAGTCTTACAGGTGCATGCGTTTCATTGCAATGAAGGTAAATAAAATGACACTATTTACCACTTTTTTAATCGAAATTAGTTGCTTTTGCCACTAGATCCTGAGGCTATAAGAAGTGGGAGCCCTCGTTAGAAAATGTTGGTTCAAAATCAGTTGTATGTGCACATCCCCACGCAATTCAGTATATGCTGCGTAGTCATTCATGACCTACTCATGTGTATTGTCTTTTGAAGGTATGCCTATAGAACTTTTTCAGTTGTAAATTTGACACCGTAATAAATAAATTTCAACCAAAATGAGAAAAAGTGTGTACTTGCTAAAAGTTTTTTTTTTAATTGAGTAAACAAAAGTTAGAAACATTACAATAACAAAATTCACATCGCTTATCCACAAAGCCTTATAAGGGCTTGACTGTGGTGATAACATAAATAAAATAACTCTATAAAACACACAAAAAATAAGTTGAAAAGCAGGGGGGAAAAAAAACCTAAAATTACGAAAGAAAACGAGATATGTGCGAAGTTAATCAATTGAAGAAAGAAGTAAGTACACAATGAATTACTGTGAAAAATGCTTGCGCAAAAACCAAAAATTCACACTTGCGCATCTAAGATGCCATAACAGAGAAAGAAAAAACAGTTTCTAGAAAAACCATACAACGAAAAGATTCAACCTTGTTCTGAAATAACATCATTCAGAAAACATAATTCAAGTATATACATAATTGAGACTAAATTAAACCAATACTAATGATTGGACAAACCTTCTTTGATAAACAATAATACATATAGGAAGGAAGTTAACTGTAATTGAGAGTTGAAGAGTAACCATATTTTAATTTGGGTTTTGATATTTTTATACTTTGTTAAATGCCTTAAATTGAATGGAATTTTATTAAAAATCATTGGTACTGAATACTCGAGACTTCGTTTGCCGTATTTATTGTTGAATTGAGGAATTTTGAAGTTGTTTCACATTTTGGATCTAGTATTTGCTGAATGATCCACAATATTTTTAAATGAATCATCGAAATAATATTTGAGAATAAATTTGTAGTCGAATAAGTCGTTAATTGGTACAAAATTACAATGACGAAATAATTTTTTGATATCATATAAATTCTCTTGTCTAACACGAGAAGGAGTAATACTTTTAATTATTTTTGTTTGAAGAGATACTAAGCATGACAAGGTTGAATAGGGAGCATTACCCCAGGCTAAAATACCGTAGGAAATTATAGATTCCACGAGAGCTGAATACACAGTGCGTAATAATTTGAAAGGCAATATATGTTTCAAGTTAAATAATTTGAACGCGCAAGATCTGAGTTTATTACATAAAATGTTGCTTCCAGAACATATGCGGCTTCCAAGAAAAAGAGATGTCTATGGTAATGCCTAAATAAACTTGATCCTTTTTTTTTTTCAACACCCCCACTTGTGTCACTCACCGTTATGAGTAGCGTTATCATTGCTTTACTCTTTCCTCAAGTTCCCTAGGATGACCATCACCTTTTCTATTCTAACTATTATCTTATAACACTTAAAAATTACACACACAAAAAAAAAAGGGTTTTTTTCCCAAAAAACTGGGTGATTTATTATGGAGTGTTTTTAATTAAAATTATGTGGAAGATATTTGAAATATTATTCAGGCAGGTCAACATTTGCAGATTACAATGAATTAATTCATTTTCAGGTGACTTCAAAAATGGAGCGTTAGTGACAGTTTTAGTACCACTGTGCGTGACACTCTGTGTGCCATGAACGCCGTTAAAATGAAATGGGGTAACATCTACGTCACGATTCAGAAAAAGGGGCGTCTCATACGTGAACTATTCCCAGGGTTGTTATGTCCTTTAAGTTGTACAGAAACAGGAGGAATGAAACCTTAGGGTTAAAGGTGAAAATGCTAACTTTAAAGATTTCAAATTTGGCACATAGATCTACGCCTACCGTAGTTATACATCATGCTAAAACTGAATAAACCAAAATTTGGCCACAATGTAGATCAACATTAAACAATTACTAATTTCACATCAAACAAATCAAAATTTCAAGCTCCATTTCAAGAGTAACATACAAGGTAGGCCTACTCATATAGTGCAGACCAAGATGCATTGAGGGTTGCGTTGGTTTGCCAGTTGGAGATGGTGACTTCACTAATTCGAAAACACGTTCCATTTCCTGAGTACTTTTCTGAGAAATATTGATCGCTGCTCTATCTAGTGTTGTTTTGTAGAAATGGCTGATAAGCTGACAAACTTGATGACGGCTGTTATTAGCTGAGCCGACGTGAACATGTTTGAACTTGAACTTGAGATTTCTTTACATTTTATCACAACTTATCTACGCACGATCGATAATTCTTGAAATGTGGCTCGAAACTATGACAATTGGAACATATTTTCAACATGAGAGGGATGGGAAGTGAGGACACCATCTCCAAACGGCAAACCAACATAACCCTCAATGCATCTTGGTATGGACCCAAGTTTTTAAAAAATGTTTCCAACAAAAGTGTAGCTGAATTATAATTATAGAGGGACTAGTCATATTGTTTTTTCAATATTCTCATTATTTTTAAAATTATTTATTCATGTATGAAGTGATTTTAAATATTGACACATTTTTTTTTTCAAAATTGACATCAAAATACCTACGAGACTTGATTTTCTCTCAATTTATATGCAAGATATTTATAAGATTCTGCGTAAGATTCATCCATATTCTAAATAAATAAATAAAATAGCCACTTGACACGTAACACGCGACAAATTACATCACAAAACAAAACATGCATATTTTATCAAATATCAAGTACTGCATACAATGACATCTAACAATTCACAAATTAGGCCTATATATCTGCTTTGTGAGAATTTCTTCACAAAATGCATCTGCATCATGGGCTATAATTCTCCATATTTTCAATTTCAATTTTCATATATATCTTTTAAATTTTCTGTTCTTTTATATTTAAAAAAAATGCATTCAAATAACGTTAAATATATTATCAAGACCTATAGGCCCTATACGCTAAATTAGCTCAATGCATAATGACACTAAATATTTTGGGAGGGACATAGATAGGGCCACTCAATGATAGGGCCTACCTCATATTTTTTAATTTTTAAAAACAATCAACTAAGATACGTGGGCTTATACGAAATTGATGGTAATCATAGAGGAAAAATACACTACCATGACAGTTTACAATATTATGGCTAAAAAAGAATAAATTCCCGTGCACACCTCATTTCCATTTCCCTCGTCTATGTTCAATCAGTAACTATACTCGTCACTGAAGAAAAGGTCAACAGCAGCTAGACAACAGCACAATCTACTGTACCTATAGTACTATCTATCAAACTGCATAGATACTACAGATGTTACAGGTGAGGGGATTAGAAGAGAGTTGTTATTAAGTAGTAAGGGTAAAAGTAGGGATCAGTTTTATTTTAATATGACTTGGTGAGGACATGTCTTGGTAGTATATCTTCCATCTATGTGATGATATAAACAAATTGAAAATGAGAAAAATTGTAAAAATTGACAATTTCACCCAATTCTATTCTTACTGGGATTTACCAATTTTTGTATTTATGCAAACAAAAGTGTGGGACCGATTTTATTCAAAAACACTGGGTATCTATTCTGATATAACATATCAATCAATGTCCAGAAAAAGTTTCAATTCAATTGGAATTACTTCGTCTGTGTTGTGTGCCACATACATAGCAAACAAGAAGAAATATAAAATTAACCTTGATTTTGTCAGTATAAAGTGAAATGGAAGTTTTTACTATCCATACCTAATGAGTTCCAACAAGTGAAATAGAATCAGTAAAAATAATATAGACACCAGCTAGATTCATATTCTGCTACTTTAAATGTCCGCTCTTGCTAAGAAAATATTCTATATCAACTGCGAAAGGATAACGTAGGATATGATGACTTTGAAATATCTACAAAATCTGCTCATTCATTCTTATGTCAAGTTTATTACGAGGCCTACAAAAATATGTCTGATTAGTCTGATTACTGATTAATTTTTAATTCTACTTGATGTATACATTTTTATAGCCTACACCACTGCAATTTGTAATCCTGACAATATCAATTACCATTATAAAACTTGTACATATTAATAATTACGTGATAATAAAAACAGACCATGATTCGATTGTATCTTTGCTGCAATCTCTTCAAATTAAAATGTGATAAATCTATAGAAACATTTTCATTTTTGAATATAAAATTATAACTATGAGCAGAAATATATATTTTTCATATTCTGTTTAATCAATATTTGATTGATATGGATCCTAAATACATTTCGATTTTGAACGCAGTCGGACAACTTGGGCAAAAGGAGATAGCCTGAATCACGAGCAAGCCAAAGAGGCAGAATGGTGGTGGCCCGCGTCGCGGTTAATGTAGCATAACAATCTTCACAAATAGGGAAATGAATTTAAAATTCAAGTTACACACATATTGTCACGACAGTCAAATGGTCAATAATCGTAAACATAGCCCACCATAATTTTACCTCAATAATACTCATTTTCATACCTGAGTAGGTACATACATATTATGCATAGTATTCACAAAATGAAGAGAATTGAATTGAATTTTATCAACACATAATGAAATTAAAAAAACAGCCACCAGAAATGTGAGATCCACCACTGTAAAAGTGCTACAGTATATGAAGAGTTGAATGCAAGAGTGGTCTAAGCCACAAAATGAGATTTTCCCGCTTTAAAGTTGTATCCAATCAAAATTTTGCGCTCTTTCTGAATATGTTAACGGTCTAATCCACAAAAAATCGCTTCAATAGCTATAGGCCTTTTGAATTCATGATGAAATTGAAAAGTTTGGAGTGTTTTGGGCAAGAGTGGTCTATATGCCACTGTTTTCAGTAGCTTCAGATTGAATAAACCAGAGAGCTGGAAGTGGAGTCATTCAAAGTGGCGTCTGTTTGACAACATTAAAGGTTATTTGAGCTATTTGGATGAGCGAAGCAAAGACTCAATTTCACCATACCCGAAAAAAAAGTACTTGTTTTTTTTTTGTTCGCGCTCCACAGGTCAGACGAAAATTCAAAATCAGTTGAAACTTGGCACACACAAGTATCCTTATCTAATTCGATACTGTATAGTTTTGAGGCACGATCGGTTGAACCACTTTTGAGAAATCTTATTTCAAAGTTTTCAAAAATCCCGTAAGAATAACCCAGAGAAAAAAAATCAGGAAAAATATTTCATCCGAGAATTCAAATTCTCAGGGAATTTTAATCTGATAATGATACACATTATTTCGATCTTCCACTCAAATAGGATCAGCCGTTTTGATGTAAAAAAATATATAACGTAATTTTTATAAATCATTCAAAGCTATTAAGATACCTATTAAATCTAAGCTACAGGTGACACCACTTAATTAAACAAAGCCTTCTTTATTATCATAGAAATTAATAATGAAAAATAAGATGGCAGTGATGTAATGGTTTGGATCTCAAGGTGGTTTGGGATCTCAATATATATATATATATATATATATATATATATATATATATATATATATATATATATATATATATATATATATATATATATATATATATATATATATATATATATATATATATATATATATATATATATATATATATATATATATATATATATATATATATATATATATATATATATATATATATATATATATATATATATATATATATATATATGATAACCAATCCAAAGATAAGTTGATATGCTCCAGCTCATCCATCAACGCGGCAACAAACAACGCGTTTGACTAGTTATCATTATATTTCAGTGAAAGCAAGGGAATCGAAGAGTTTTATATTATAATATCGATACGAAATGGATGAGTTGTCTATTTAAACACAAAATTATACCAATTTTGTCATTTTTACTAGTTGAGTTTTGATTTTTCCAGTTTAATTCACCTTTCAAACCATTTTTTAACAGAAAATGTGCATTTTTTTTCCTGTCAAGTTGATGTTACATGTTGAGCACACAATAAAACAAAATGTGAGTGTCTACATAGATTTTTAGAATTGATATGCTAGAAACACTTTGGACCCATTTATCTCCACTAGCAATTAGCATGATTTGTGGGTTAGACCACTCTTGCATTCAGCCCTTCATATGTATTACTCGGCTATTGTTAGTAATTGAAAAATGAAAGAATATTAGGTCTTTATCACCTTGATCAACTATTGTGGTCTTGTTGAGCAAACTTTCGGAGTTTCACTATATATTTCCGGATCCATATTTGGAACAAACCAAGATGAGAATAAGGAAGTTTTCGTACTCTTGGGGAAGGAACACGACATCATACTCCGATACTATACTCGGATACAATAAGATTTTCTCAAAGCGATTTTTTGTTCAGTGATATTGATCTTTTATGACGAATGAATTTCGATTAGAAGAAATAGTCGATTCTAATAATCTATACAACGGATCAATCGAATCGTAAAAATTTGGTCCATGTTCACTACTTGAAAGATTGTCATGCGGTGATTTTACATAATATGCTATAGCATTATTTGAATCATGCATGTTAACTACGTTATGCATCTACATGATTTGAATTTAATAAACGTCTATATGAATGTCTCACGAATAATACTTATTTAAAATACTGTATTCATGATACTATAATGGGTCCGCATGAAGTAACCTCATTTTAATAGCTAATGGAATGGTTAAACACTCTTAATAAATAAAATAAATACGAAAACACGTACGATACCACTCTTACATGCGTGTATAAGATTTCATCATGAAATACACGCTGACATATAACATATTTAAATCTTGAAAGCATCTCCTTTACTTTCTTTCTGTTTATCTTTAGCCATCCAATCACTCAACATGTTCAAAATATTTCTTACGATTACTAATTTCACGTCAGTTTTATCGCATAATTCTACGTCGATGCTCTTTGCCGATGCTGTCTTCGTGATATTGCCTTTCAGGATTTGTCTATCCTTCTGGATTTCTTCATTGATGTGATTCAGTAAATGCTTGGAATAATCTTCGTTCATCAACAAATCAATATGGTTTTTCCCACTTGCTTGTTCCTTCAACTCAGCCGCAAGAACTCTATCTGTGTATCTTTGACAAATACCAGCAGTTTCTTCTACTGTATCCTCTTGAGCATTTCTTCCTGTCACTGCACGGAATGTTGTTTTCTCACTTGAGCCATCTGCAGGATTTTCAGTTGATTCAGAGTTTTTCCCAGTAGACGAAAAATTATCTCTCACGTCTTTATTCGCTTGTGAACCGAAAGAACTTGGAATTAAGTTTTCTTTGGTAATGTTTGTGTCAAAATTTTCTTGATTTGAGGTATCTGTACTGTCAGAATTGTCCAACTTAGGCTCGTCTGCCTGACTTCTTTGTTTTTCACTATTGGTTGTTGCATCTGTGCCGTTAATACATGTTGTCATACTACGTGCAGTATTCGTCGCCTCGTTAGTTGTAACTTCCGCACTTCTTGCCGCCGTATTTAATCCCGTTACTTTCCCTCCCGTCATGTCGATTTCACTTGGTTCTGTTCTCTCTTGGACAGTGTTGAAAGTTGGATCGTTTTCATTTGATGTGGTGCCATCAGTATCTCCAACTAAGTTTTGAGTTGTTGATATTTGAGACAGAATTTGATCTAATTTCATTTTTGCCTCGTTTCGTAGCCTTTCTAATAATTCGGTTCGAGTTTCGGTTGGTGTTGAACTTTCGGTTCCAATACTCATCAATGTTGGTATGTTTGGTATTGGTACTGAATCACTCTTTTCTGACATATTATCATTTACGTTCATATTGTCATCATCACCATTCGAGTTGCCAAGAATTCTGAAATTGCTATTGGGATTTAACCCCAACATGGTTGGAGGAATATTCTCCGCTAGTTTGGTTCGTAAATTCTCTAACCGCTGAGCTAATGTTGGCGTGGTATTCAAGCGTGTAGGATTATCGCTTTGTGATATCCCCTTATCTGTGTTTCTCGTTATCCCTGGAGAAATTTCGTCTGCTATTTCTGGAATAGTGCTTGAAGTGACATCGCTGTCCCTTATTGATCCTACTGGCAACAACTGATCTCTTATCGGAGCTATTTGAGCTCGGAAATTGTCCAGTTTGATAATTGCGTCTTCATGTAGTTTTTCCAATCGGTTTGATATTGTTTTTTCCAAATTAAAACTGGGAGTATTTTCTCTTGAAATAAGTGGCAACTCCGTGTTCATTGCTGTGGGAAATAGTGGTTTCGGACTTAACACACCGGGAATATTCAACAGTGGTATTGTTAATGGTGATGTTTTTTCGTCACTGCCTTGTATTACTTCTTCATTAGCATTTTCATCATTCCTCAAACTTCCTTTAGAATCAGAAATATTTGCACCTGGGCTGCTATCACTTCCGCTAGATCTCTGAGAATTGCTCAAACTATCCGAGGTTGCTATTCCCTTGTTTATATCCAACATAATATTCTCAGGTTCGTTAGACATGTTTGACGGTGTTGCTGTTCGAGCATCCGGTGTATTAGTGTCTGACGGTGAGCAAGGAGTAGGTTCTTGACTATTCAATGCATTGGTTTCCGTAGACGCATCTTTTGCCGTTGAAATACTAGATGTGTTGGACTCGCGTCCAGCTATTGTCGGTCGGATCCATTGTCCATTAACAAAGTCACCCAACTCACTTGTACCAGTAATTGAAGTACTATTTTCATTTTCCTTCTGATTTCTTGCTGTAGACAGTGTTGTAAGCGTGATCGGAACATATTGTCCATTTATAAATTCGTACTCAGGTGTTATGCTACTAGCCATCTCGTCAGCATTTCTCCCATCAGATTGCATTGTTGCATTGTTTTTCTCATTGTTATTTCTTGATCCCATTGAATTCGATGTAGATTGTTCAGTGACAAACTCATGGTCAGATATACTTGGGACTTCATTTTTCTCTTGTCGAGCTATCATCCTGAACTTCTCATCGTTTCCATCAGCATTACGAGCATTCCCTTCCTTGTTTTGTTTCCCGTTTGTTGGCAAGTTATTTTTATCCTCAATGAGAACACATTCTAGTTGTACCTTCCCTCCTACTCTGGACGTCAAACTTCCAACTAGTCTAGATTTATTCTCACTTCTTTCAATTCCTTCTTTTTCATTATTGATAATATCATTCGCATCTTGTTGAGCGGGCACAGCAATATTTCCTATATCTTGACCATTCTTGACCATTCTGTACTCTTTGTTGGGTCTCTCTTCCAAGTTTTGTATCACTTCTGGTTTCTGAGCCATGTTGAATTGTGTTTGTTCATTCTGAATTCTGTCATGATTGTCGTCGTTATACACGTCACCCTGGGGATCTGGTAGAGTTGTTTGGTAATTCTGAGAGTTTTCATTTTGACACCAACAGTTTGGTTGTCCTGAGCATGGACATCCTCTAATATTGGGATAGTACCACGTTTGAGGACTGTTTCCTTGATACGACGGAATTTTATATCCATGGATTCTAAAAGGTTGATGTTGGTTCAATTTTTCAAATGTGGGGAAGTGATTTTGTGGTGAATTTAGATAATCCAAATACTTACTTTGGGTTGCTGGAAAATTTTGATAACTGTATTGATTTTGTGCCATTTGTGGGTTTGAATATTGTAATTGGTTGGGATGGTTGCCAAAGTACCGTTGACCTACTGGTTGGAAGTGATTCGACCGGTAATCTACCGGTACTTCAAGATAATACATGTTTTGAACTGTTTCTGGGGGATGATAAGGGTTGTTAAAAACTTGATATCTGTTTAAATTGATGGGGAGGTATGGATTATTATTTGCATTTTGTGGTAGGCCTATGTGCTGTAATCTATATGGGCCCACAGGCAAATTTGGCTGATATTTTGTATAATCATTTCTGTGCAGATAATTAGTTCCTGACACAAACATTGGTGTTGGTGTTATTTCTTGCGATTCCGTCGTTCCACTCTCTCGTTTGTTTCTTCTGTGCACAAAATTTCTTACAAGCCGGTGTCTACCATTTTCGAATGGTTTCTCTAATTTAGCATTACCAACATGAAAACGAAATGGTTTTCCATTAATTTCATCAAAATAAAACTTCCCAGCTCTGTTTCGATTTCTCACGGGTTTATTGCCTCTATTCTGTTTGGCTCTCTGGTTGGTTGATTGGTTGATGTCTTGGCTGACGATAGCTGTGATTGGAGGACCGTCTTGAGCCTCGACAGTGAGTCCACCGGCGTGATTTTGCACGTCAACAACGTCAGAAGAATGTTTCAAGGTCAATGCTCTGAAAGGTTCAGCAAGGTGTTAACGTCAAGTAAATGTATCCATAATGATAATATTTAAAACTTTGGCCATTCAATACAATGAATTGGAGAAGATAAAAACCATCACAAACCTATACAATATATCAAAATTACTATTTCTGTGCAATCTAGAATAGATTCTAATATAGGCAACATGCATGAAATTTTTTCTCATTTGATAACAAAAAAATCAGTGGATGCGTTCATTTTTTAACTCTCAATGGAAGCTAATTACTCAAGAAATTATCGGAGATGATGGCCTATTTCAACATGGACATGGCTCGGTTTTGTATAAAATCGCATGACGGTACTAAAAAGTCATAATACGTCATCAGGCAGGAGCGTCCCCCTGCTAAATTTTATGGGCTGTCGTGATCATTAAAAATAGAATCTTTCAAAAGCACAAATTTTGATTGAATCAACAGGTTTTTGAATGATTCATGTATATACAATTATTTTAAACCCATTGTTAATTTATAGAAACTCTTTTGGCTTTCATTGCATCTGTTTAAAATATTAATTATTTTATGTAGTTAAAACTAAATCTAAGATGCTTGCATGTTGCCTATTATGTAATCTGATTAAAAAAATCTAAATGTATGCAGTCCAAAAATTAGATATCTCTTCCAATGTATAGATAGTTTTAAAATTGCATAGCAAGACCATATCTGTGATAAAATGGAAAAAAGACCAAAGATTTTTAGAAAAAAAAGTCACTGGAAATTACCCTCTGATATGAACACTAATATATTTGTCATCGAAAGCGTCTTCTGCAGATTACTTACGATTGAATAATATCACCGTCACTTGTAAGATATTCTGTATGGATTCCACTGATCAAGAGCAAGCACCCAAGCAAGCACCGCAACCACTTCATTATACTGGTAGCATAGAGCAATCACCCTGGAAATATAATCAAATTGCTGAAACTTAAATATAGTGTATCTACGCTAGACTTCTTACATTTTTATCTCTTCCTATACTCATTTTTTTAATGCTTGATAAATGAATGTTTGATGAACTAAGTTTCTGAGTAAACTAAGCTTCTCATTTTTCTGTGACTTTATGTTATTTGTATTTGTTTTGTTCTATTATTTTGTATGTTCATCATCACACTCTATGAAAGTAGGTAATTTAGGGTTTGAAGGCGCGTCGTCAGCGATATCATTTTATGCCCATGTTCATGTCCGTGTGATTTGCCAAGGTTGTCAACGGGTTGTGGACGTTTTAAGCATATGGAAGGAGCGAGGGAAGAAAGAGAAAAGTAAGAGAAGATGATATGAAATGAGAGAAGACAATAGATGAGAAGAAAAGTGACAAGAAAATTGAATTAAATAAAGTACAAATGCACGGTACAGTAGTCCCTCTATTCACAATTAAAAGCAAAGTGGCTGACATATGGTGGCGTGTTGTAATGAACTGGGCAGAGGCAGATACTTTCAAAAAAATAGCATACAACAACATGACATCTAACTGCCTCCGGATGGCCATTTTGAAGTTTCGCCCACTTCGACAGTGCTGCCGCCTGGTTAGCTTTTAATCACGAATACACTTCGGTCGCCAAAAGACTTCCACTCGACCGAAACAGTCCAAAATTGGTCTGAACCGTCACTTTTATTGCCGTGGATGACACTTTTGGAAGCAAATTAATTGCTCCCGGCAACAGCTCGGGAGATCACGGGCCACACAAGCCTCCACACCACGACAAGGTGTCCGGATCCTTATAGAAGTGGAACTATATATTGTTTATTCATTATATTGATTATTAAGGAATTATTCATTCTAATTTTTATGTGTTTTTATTGATGGTTTTTTTTGCTTAACGACCCCACCAACAGTTAGGTTATGTGGGGGTACGAATGAGCAGGTGATTATGAATGTATGAAGTGATGATTAGTGAGAGACGCATGCCTCATGCAGAATTCGAACCCTTGCCCAACGGTGACTTCAGTTTCTGAAGCGGTGCCTCAGCTGATCGAGCTACCGAGGGTTGCGTGTATTTTTATTTACTTTTCATTTTTTTTTGTCATCTTAGGTTCCTCTTATTTGCCTAAACTTTTTCATGTCGTTTGATTCGGCTGAAATGTATAATTCTTCTTGATCTTCATTTTATGTTGATATTTCTGTAATTTTTATTCATCTTCATTATTTCTTTATTTTGTAACGTTCAATTGAGATAAACATTTTAATTGACGCAAAATTTCCGCTTTATCAATAGATGACAAACATTAACCATGCCCTTTTCGAAAAATAATCAACTTATCCCTCAAAAAATAACTAGCAGTTAGCAATCAAGCTACAAGTATTAACAAAATGCCGGTGGTATACCAACTAAACAAAAGAATAGTAAAACCATAATTACAAAAAAAATCCTTCAACTTGAAAATATTGAAGACTTTGAGTGAACCCCTAGAGTTGTTTCTCTGATCATAAATCTAATCGCAATATTGTTCAATGTATACAATTATTGACGTGATTGTTATGCTCGTCCGGACAAATAAAATAATTAGTAATTAGCATCAACCTCCGTATTTCGTTGTCTCAATTCAATGAAATGTATTGTTTTATCTAACAATAATGGGAGTCGATTTAGTGGAATTCAGTTTTATAGTGATAACTTTCGAACTGGATGAGATATGAAAGTTCTGATACGGACGTGTAACAGATATTTGGAATACCTTTAGGAAGGTGTAGATAAAATCAATCTTACTTATATTGCCTAATTATTGTTTACATCTGAAAATGTGTATTTTCAGCTGTGTGCGTCATTGTGGGATATCAAAATTCTGGTTCTTGGATACTGGGTATACACATATATTTTGACTGCCTTCAAGAAAGTACGAGTAAAGAATTGGTTACCGGTAAATAACATTCAAGTCAAGTAACGTTTTATTTCGCCAGTAAATACATTATATAATAACATAATTACTTACTTATGTGAAAGGGCTGGGTGCCTTACAAGTATTGAAATATGTTTAGTTTAAAATGAAAAGGAATTTAACTGAATTAATTAATGATTGAATGAATTTAACTAAAGATACATTAAATATAATATATATATATTATATATATATTATATAATATAATTATATAAAAGGCCTATAAATATAATAATAATTCTTCTTCATGGCTTGACCGATTTCCCCAGAATATCCTATCAATCTAGCTTATCAGGCCATACTGTACTTTATTTATTTCAAAATACAAAATACATATATGAACACTAAATACATCTTGACATATTTATTTATTCAATACTAATGCTTGATTTAAATCAACTCGTTACAGACATACAATTAAATCAGAATACGTGAAAAATGATAATAAATTCAAGCAAGACCCACATAAGCCGAAGCCTGCTGCCTGTGTGTGGGAAAGGAGGAAAATGAATTTACCAGTATGAAAGTATCCAAGAGGGGGAGAACTACAAAAATAAATAATCAGAATAATAGAAATAACAAAAATAGATGTAAACATCAACAATAATATATAAATATGATGCGGTTATTCAAGCAGTGAATTCAAAATGACCCAAGATAATGTTGATAATAACATGATAATAATATAAATTTAGATTATAGCTATTGGAAAGTTACTGGAATTCAATTCCATTCAATTCTTTTATATCAACCCTTATTTTAACCTCATGAGTTGAATATTCATAACTTACACCATCTTGAAGTTTTTTAAAATATCTGTCTTTTCCCGCAATAGAATGTTGATAAGTTATCTCATACCGTTGGCAAGTCACCAAATAACTGATGTTTCGCTGAATCGGCTCCCATGCATTCCCGTGAACTGATAAGGCTTGAAAATCCAATTACGATGCATGTAGCAATCGCAGGC
Organism: Brachyptera risi; assembly: GCA_964007535.1. NCBI lineage: Eukaryota > Metazoa > Arthropoda > Insecta > Plecoptera > Taeniopterygidae > Brachyptera > Brachyptera risi. The sequence continues at coordinate 26,799,607 of OZ023331.1, read as the reverse complement.
CTTTCCCCGAATATTATATGACATCATAATTGCGTCATAGGCCTATTTGAATAATATGGTTGATTTATTTCAGTACTATTGATGACCAATACTCAATTGTTAGCTCGATTAATACTTTTATAGCAAAGTAGACAACGCTCCACAATATATTATTTATTATCCATTATCAATATTATTATTTATTTATCCAGGGAAATTCCCGATCTATGGAATTATATTTTATTTGGGATAATAATTTCCATTTTTTTTATATATATTTCTGTACATAGGTACTGAGTTGAATCAGTTATTATGGTTATTATTATTTGTTCTTAAAAATCACTTCAGATCTAAATACCCTACTTTTTGGCATTAAACGTATTCCTTTCATACATCTTAGTCTGAACTTTACATATATTATATATTATTTTTTATTTTCGACCCACAGATAAGCCTTCCCAGGCTTTGTGGAAAAGAGTTCAATTTCATTTATATATGTATGTTCTGTGTTCTTTTGTTCAATAAAAAAAAAAAAGGGTCATGACCCTCATAATGAATATACGATCAAAAACTGTTCGTCCATGCATTATTGAACAAATGTGTATAGTTTATACTCTATACTATTGTGGATTTTTTATGACAGTAGAATATATTTGATTTATCTATCTACCTATGGAAAATGAAGATCGAAAGCTTTTGAAACAAATACTACATGCTCAAATGCTATGTGCTCAAATGCTCTAATGCTATATGTCGGAATAAGATGCAATTCAATGTGCAATTACATCTACAACAATTCTCAGAATTTACAAAATGTAAATGGTCATGAAATGCTATCAGTGCAAGATTTGGGATTAGTAAACACGTTGTCAGGTATAGACAATAATTCTACTCAATATAAATGAGTTCATTTTTGTGAAAAAACAAGTAGAAAGAATATTTGTACTACAGTAAAACCAGATATTTCCAACAATTAATTTCAATTCTCCACGCATTAAAAATCACGAATGACATATTGTAACGTAATGTGAATGTTTGTTATGGATCGACATTTTGGAAAATATTTTTCTGTACGTCCTGAACTGGTTTTTACTTCAATATATTCGAATTAAAGTCAATACGATTATGCATATGCTTGACGCTGAAAATGTTACACTGCGGGTCCATCCCTCTTAATTGTGTTCATTGTTCATTGTATTCAGTCTATTCAAATATATATATATATATATAGGCCTATTCACGAATATATTACTTTCACTGTGTTCTTCTGTAAGCGGTAAGACTAGTATGATGAAAATATCTTAATTTTACTATAAAATGCTTCAAGTATATAGCAATAAACAATTAACAACAATACACAATGAATTCAATTGTTCAAATCGTGTCTCGTAAAACACTATTGGTAATATATTTTTTTCGTAAGATTTTATTTCGTCAGTTCAATCTATCGTGAATATATTTTGATTTCTTATGTCTTTAAACTGTTCCACTGATATTTGTGATATTTTCTTTCATCTTTTTCAATTAATAAAGAGCTGAGGAAGAGGAATTACAATTTTACTAGCTTAAAAATGATAAGACGTAAATTTAGAAAAAAATATGCATAATCGTTATTAAATGAAGAGGGTATGGGTCGAAGTAAGCTTCACTGTAGGCTACAGTAACTTTCTCACAATTTTGTCCTTCTCATTCCATTTATTTGTATATATTTCTCATTTTCTTTCAATGTGGCCACCAATGAATAAAGTATAATAAAGTCATCATAAAGAAAGAAAGAAAGAATAAAGTCAATCATTGATTTAATCACCTTCCATCACTCACTGTAAAAATCATGTATATTCACATTTTCCGTATTTCACTAAAACAATTCATATTCACATTTTCATTAATCTTCACTTACTTTATTTTTGTTTTTATTCCACTTTTGATATAATAATTCACCCGTGTTCTTTCATTCATTTTTCGTATTTATTCATAATAGGCTACCTCATTTGATCATTCATATAAGCACATTCATAATATATATTCGTAATTTTATTAAATGTTTTATATGTTTTATGCTTGTTATTCTGTGTCTTCGGGCAACTCTATTGTGAGCAGAGACTGAATAAAGTTTTCCATATTGTTTTTATTGACATAGTTCAGAAATGTTTAAAATATATTAATTTGTATATACGTTGTTTCAAAATAATACATTACCGTAATATATTATAATATATATGAACATTTAGTACCGATATGTGAAAACATCATAAGAATAAAATTAGTGTACAAATCTAATTCACCATAAGTGTTTTTGGTTCTATGAATCTTACTGCATCTCATATCATCTATTTGAATATATCTATGAGATACTGGTTGTGAAATCTATCTCTTTATCTATATGAATCGGTGTGGTTTATTGTCTCGAATCATTTTCAACACAAAGTATTTGAAGGTATATAAATAAAAATATTGTCTCAAATTAGGTATGTCCCAATTCCTAAATTTTATTTCGATCAATTCATTACAGCAATAAAACGTTATTCATTACGTTACGATTCACTTAGTTTTACCACTTCAAGTGAACCTAATATATAATGTAAACGCTTATTGATTTTTGTGTTAGTCGGAAACCATGCATGATGCGTTGAAATGACTCGAGCATTAGACCCTAACGAAAATTATACTAGACCGTGAAGATTTTAAATCTTTTAATCAGCAATACGATATATATATACATATTTCATCAATCGTTTTCAACAGTTGGAAGAAAATAAATTGATCATAATAACGAGGGACTTGAACAATTTTCGGCAATTTTTTTTTTTTTGATACGGCCACAACCAATGACAAAGGGGACTCGGAACATTTGTTGCAATTACTTCTCAACAATGGCCAACTATTTTTTTTTTATAGATGATTTTTTTTTAAAGAATCCATACCGAACATCAAATACCAGCTTCATATTTCATTTTTATAGTTTGTTGGATTTACTTATACAATCCTCTTCAAGACATTTAAAAATTACCACCATTCTTACCTGAAAATGTTCGTAGTATATTATTGTCCAGTATACACCGTTACCTAAAATCAAGTCAGCAGAGCAGCAATATAATATTTCGTCCACTCCTCAATAAATCACAACCTTCTCGTTACTTAATCAAATCCAACTGAAATGTTTCATGTCTTCCAATACAAGACCGTTTCGTTTATGTAGCAATTACTGTTGACAGTTGCTGTTTTAACCTAATTACTGTTTGTTTTAACAATATGTGTTGATATTAGCTGACCATTACTTGAGTAATAATACAACTATTTAGGCTTATTTAATTGAGCTGATTTTCCTAATGTGGGATATTTACCAAACATAAAGAACTGTTCTTGTAACACATGACTATAGGAGAACATGAGTATAAGCCTACACATAAGGCCACAAATCTATGTACCAACATTCTATTGAGAATCTTCGCTCTTGGCATTTATATTTTCGAATGTAATCAACTTTTCCCGTAACTTTTCCTCCTTTCCCACTGACGCGGGCTTCGGCTGATGTGGGTTTTGTTTTTCAGTAACAGCTAGAATATAATATATCATTATCAAAATAGATTTTTATATTCCAAACATTTCATTTTAGTCATTATTATTGAGAGTTAATCAACCAGTGTCAATCACTGTATTAGAATTATGTTCGCTATATTTAAGATCTCGTGTATCTATCTGAAAAACATTGAATTAAAAGAAACAAACACAGAACTAAGTAAGATGTTTTCATGGAAATAGCCGCTACCTGAATGGGTATGGAGGTGTAAATAGGCAAATGATGGATGGATAATTAAAAAAAAAACATGCCATGCGATACTCGAACCCATGCCTTATGCGGCACTCGAACTTACGCCCGAAGTTGACTTCACAGTTCCCTAAGCATAGTCTTGGCTGACTAAGACAGGCGAGTTGTCACACATAATATTAGCAAATAACGAACACGTAAACATGCACACACACAAATATACGTCAATTGATATTTGTCAATTGAAAATCATATTCAACGCTTAAAAAAGATAGAATTACAATTACAATTTTCAAAGTCTAAATGAAATTAACCTCATCAATTCAATCAGTTTTAACCCTTCATAATTTCTTGTGAAATTTTGTGCCTTGTGGTGCCCCGTCCAAACGATCCTACTTCTCATGCATAGCCTTAATTGGGGAACAATGATTTTGTCTCAAGTTTCGATGTTATTAAAAAAATGATAATAATTTCTACTATATATCATAATTTATATTTTAAATTCAACTTTTTTCTCACTAAATACATGAAATATATACATGCATCTATATACATCGAAATATATACATACATGTATACATACATCTATATAGGCCTACCAATATTCTATTGAAAAAATTCCCTCTTGACATTTATTTTCTCAAATGTAACTAACTTTTCTTCCTTTCTCACACACATGCTTCGGATTATGTGAGTTTTGTCTTTCAATAATAGAATATCATATATCATATATAACAGATATTGATAAAAACAAATATGATATATAACAATATTGAGCAATTGTTTAATAATTGCTATGACCAAGTTACTTTTGAGTTAATTTGCAATAAAAATAATAAAAAGCCAAAAAAATACTAAAACTTGGATGACTGAGGCTTTGATGGTTCTTGTTAAAGAAGAGTTAAATTATTTGAGAAATGGAAAAATTGTCAAAACGTCATCTTGAAAGATATTTTTCGTGATGAGTATAAAAAGCAGCGTAATATTGTGAATAAACAAATTAATACTAGCAGGATGCAATTTTATAAGGACTCAATTATTAATTTTGGATTTCAATGCCTAGTAGGAGTGAAACACGATATGTACAAACATAATATGTTATCTTACCCCTATAGTCAAGCCAGCATTTTTGGCTTTGTAGGATTTCATGATGAGTGTTTCTGTAATGATATATTTGATGTGTGACCAATAAAAAATATATATATATATATTAAAATAAATTCTTAAATTTTCAAGCATTTAGTTTTAACTATTATTGTGATCCAATCGACCAAAGTCAGTCAATGTATTATGTATAGTGATTATGTTCTCCATGTTCAATATAATGATGGTCATGTATGCATGCTATATAATTATTTGAAAAACATTAGATGAAGAACAAACGAACAAAAACAAACAAATTGCATTATTTTAAGAAAATCTGATGATGGAATTTAAAAAATATAATATAGACATGATTTTGATTTTTAATTTTTCGTGGTGATGATACATGGAGAACTAAAACCATAGATGTATATAATAATATATGATTCTCTCAAAGCGAATAAACACAGTCATAATGCTCTATTATATCTTTCCCGATTCAAAATTCTTGACAAAACTTTACCTAAAATGATGTAATCATACACGCTCCTATGACCAACCCAACAACGATGAGACGCAGCATTATACTTCTCTGTTTAATAAGAAATTTGGTTGGATTGTTAATTAATTTCTTACCTAACTCTGTAGACTAGGTTGCCTGACTCCCGTTGCTTCTTTCTAAGCGAACGGTTGGATCTAATGTATATCTCTTCTGTGTTGTTGGATTTAGTTCGTTGCACAGATCAAACTAGAGAAATAAGTAGACTTGAAAACCTTTTCTCAATTATTGTACCATACCAGAATCAACAGATTCCCATATCGTTTTACACTGCTGGTTTTGAACAAAGTTGGTTAAACACTTTTCGGTGAATGTTTTTAAGTTTGGAAAAATAGTATGGAATAACTCCCTGAGAGGAGCTATAACTTGATAATTTCACTTTTAGACAATATTTGGCGCAGTGGTTTTATTTGTTTGATATTGCAAGTCATTATGAAATTAATTGTCAAAATCTAAATTCTAATTCGTAGAGTCCAATGTATTATTTTCATGCAAATATGAGGTAGTATAGGTACAATCTGAGGTTGAGGAAAGCAATCTTTATTTTACCAAATATATAAATATAAATATATATATATATATATATATATATATATATATATATATATATATATATATATATATATATATATATATGGAATAAATTAACAAATGAGCGAATGAATTTACTAATTAGATGAATATAATGAATAAATACATACATACATATATAAATAAATACAGTGCATTTGTACAAGAGAAGACGTAATTATCACTATCGTATATTAAAGAACATCTTATGAAATTATGTTCGAAAAAAAATCAATCCGACACTCTCCGCAATTTAACCCGCAAGAGTCTCGTGCAAGATTTCTCCTCCTCCCAAAAAACAAAATCAGCTGTAGCCTGTATGATTCGCATAATATCACATGACTCATGAAAAGTAAAATATCATGTCTAGAAAATTCCATTCACAGACAGCTCTATTAACCACGTGATGAATTCAAAATAAATTAAAATCGTGCGCAATACTTCAACTTCAGTAATTTTTAAATAATTCATTGGTAGGCCTACTAATTACTGTCACTAATATTATTCGAATGCTATTTCGAATGGATAGTTCAAATGCCATTTTATGGAAATTTTTTCAACTTGCTGATTCCTGCAACATCTTAATAATATCTTTCGACATTAGGAAATGTATTGAATTAGTCAATCAGATCGTAACTATGGTAACTTGTTTCGTACAGATTTCGTACAGGTTTCGTACTTACACAACCTGGTTGGTTGATTTGCTAGTGACGTCAATATAATAATTGTTCTAGAGTCAAGGTGGCAACTAAAACAAACTCTCAATTACAACTTATAGAGTGTCACCAGTAAGTGATCGTGCAACTCATCGAGTGTCACCAGTATGTAATCGTGTGAAAAGATCTCGGGCCAACCACAAAGCTAATAAATCCTCGAACAGGGTCAGTGATGGTCAGCGGTATATTGGAATCCCAACTGTGAACAAACATAATTATATCTTTACATACCGGTACACTCTTTCTCAATTGATAACAAAACAACTTTTATCCTTTCATATACCTGTTATAAATGACAATAACTATGCTGCTCTCTGGAGTTTTGAACGCCACATTTTCAATACCTCCAACAATTTGCGGTTTAAGTCCAATACGAACTGAACCCTCTGGTACAAACTTCGAAAAGTGGCCCATGGCATAGAACGTTGGTTGCTTGATAAACTCATCGTGAACTTCGTCGACAATGATAGAAGCATCAGCGGCTGTGGCTCGAACCCAAATTGGACCACTATCAAGATCCAGTGCCAGATTCCAGTCCATCCAGCCGCTTACCCAGTGGTTCAGATTCTGTAAAAGAACAATTGTGAGACCACTAACAAAAACTCCTGATTTCGTAGCAATTGAAGTGTTTTGTTTATAGATTTTAGAAGTGATTAATAAAGATGATTATATGCCTATAGTTGATATTGGTAACTACGTAGTGCATTGCCATACCTCAATAATGCTATGCATAAATTGTTCGCCTCGGTCCCATGCACCCAAATCTATGTGGTACATAAAAGGGTGGAATGGGTTAACTCCTGTAATAGAACAAAACTTTGTTTTAGTAGTTGATGAGAATCTTACGAATCTCGAGCACTTATGAGATTCATGAAAAATTCCAAGTGTATCACGATGGCTGAACTGGAAATGTGGTCGAGTTACTAGCACACTGAACCGTCATTCAAAACAACGGGATTCGATTCCCGCCATGGTCGACCATTCTGGCAGAGGTTTTTCGTTGTTTCCGTCTGTTATTTTTGGAATGGAATCTTAACAACAGGTCGAGACCGACTCTTCCAACTAATAAAACACACCTGATAAAATTAGCATTCATCTCACCATTCCGTCATCTCGTTCATCATTCACCAACACCAATAGATCTTAGTAATCAGTATAGTGTGTCTATAATCCAATAAAATAAAAAATGAATAAAACTATGGTTGGTAATGATTGTATCTTTTTTTAAAATAATGTTTTCTAATGTAACCTAGTTTTAAGATCTTTGCCACCAATAATTTGTATTAACTGCAAAGTAATTCAATAATAATAATAATATATTGAAACAAATGAATTATGGGTGAGCCATTAGAAGCATGCAGTTGCGATGCTCAAGTAAAATGAGTGATATAATCGTAAATTGTTCGATTTTTGGTCAGGTTTCAACTCACCAGTAGCTGCTTCTGACTGTAACATAAACTTATTAGGGAATTTATCGTGAGTTCTGTCTATCAGCCAAATAGGAAAAAGATGGTCGTAGTACCAATGAAACGCAATGCCATCCACGTATGAAGATGCTTCGTGGTCATATCTCAGCTGAAAATGAAGAAGGAGAATCGTCTGGAGACTCGATTTTCTTCGGGGTTTACTTCTCTATGGTCACATTATTTGGTCTCTGAGAAGAAGTGACCACTTCTGCTCCTCTTATACGCTGTTACATGAAAACTATGCTGTGAAAATAAGCATCGCCCAAGTAAACTAATTCAATTACTATTCAAATTATGACTTTTAACAAAAATATGTTAATCAAATCGATGTCATGGTCAGGCAGTGTTGAATCAAGGCATATCTACGCGGGGGGAGGCTTCCCCCCCCCCCCCCCACAGCTCGTTGTCTGCCCCCCCGGGATAAAAACATTAAGCACTAAGTATATAGTCTATTTTTTTAGAAACTTGTGTTTCGGTTTTCCCTTGCCCCCCCCCCCCCCTCGGGAAGTACAAAAGCCCCCCGCAACAAAATCTCTGAATTCAACACTGTGGGTAGGTGATAGCAATGAATTCATTCTTGTTATTTCGACGTTTGAAGTCTCCAGTCTGATCATTGCGGGACTTTTTTTTTTGAAAATTTAATTAACGTAAATTATATTGGGTGAAAATGTCGAAATGCCGATTTTTGGGATGATAAGTAAAAGTCAAGTCAAATCAGCAATGTTTTTCTTGGGTGAGCTATCGACAGCATTCATGTTATCGTAAATTAACTCTAATCAAACAGGAAAGCAAAATCCATGAGAATAATAATTGATTGTATCCTCATAAGAGCACTCAAGCCAGCAGGAAATATTTGTGAACATTATTACGATAATTTGGCAATTATTTGAAATTCCAATAAGCCTAACAAAGGAATTGATAGAAACTGTGGCATTAAAACTAACGTATACGATAGCCATCCAAGATAGAACCTGCATGAATTTCATAAACGTCTTTTGGATGAGCGAACGAGGGTGTTTTTTGAATATTTCAGACCTGTGTTTACCAAAGAGTTGATCAGATAATTATAAGCGATCGAGTCAATTGCTATGATTCGAGCATGTGTATACAAAGAGCATGTGACTTGGTGATCAAGTAATAATGAGTTAATTATTAGTCAAGGTTCAAAAATAACTTAAGTAACCAGTGTGAGCGATGACAAAATAATTAGACGCTCGATTCACTAATTATGAGTTGGTACAACGTACACTCATCTCCGGTTTTACAAAAAATATTCTCTTATTTTATCGATAATCAGCGTATTAACTTGTTATCACTCTTGGTTACCAATGATAGTTTCGTACCTTGAGTAATAATTAGCAAATAACACATTTTTATTCTTCGTAAAAAGTAGTCTTAGTGAATTGAAATAACATTGAATTTTTTTTTTTTTTTGCATTTTGTTACTTTGATTATCGTAATCTTCAATTATTTCGAACCAAATTCTCGATTCTCGATTTTTCGAAGCCCTATTTTTTCGGTATGTGAAATATGAGTCTTCGTTACGCTCATCCAATAAATACAAACCTAACATCGTGTATTTTCACACACCTCGTTCCTTCATCCCTGTCCATGACTTGATCACATTAGCTTATCGCTTACTCTTTCCAACCACCAGGGTAACTGGAACCTTTGATCGTCTAAAACTATAATCTTAGTTTGATTATATTTTGACTTCCTCAATGATGGTCCTAAATTCTCTTTGACCCACTTGAACTGTGACTTGGGGGACCATCCCATAGTGTTCAGCTTTGCAGGGCTCCAGCCTAGCCACCCGTTAGAGGGTTCATTTCCGGTGGACACGCTCCAAAAATCCAAGCCCACTTTATTGTACTCGTCGAAGAATCTGGAATACAATCAATTTTTAGAGAGTTGATATGATTAAACTTGAGCATTTTCATAGTTAGAAAAATGTTGATTAACATTTTATGTTTAACGGTGATATTAATATTATAAGAGGTTTAGTATTATCAAATACCGTATTATCCAACTTCGATCTTATTCGAGATTATTTATATTATTATCATGAATAAAATCATAACAACGTATGCTCCTTCTCTATTAATTTTGTTACTTTCATCTTTTATATCGTGCCATAATTACTATAATTTTGAAAAAAGTTTGAAATACAATTTTTTTAGAATAGATTTTAAATAATATTATCAATTAAATGTCCATGCACCAAAGATTGTGACATGTGTTGAATGAGAACACTGTCACTGTGAAGCAGGAATATCTCTGGAAAAGTACATAAAAGGTATAAAACGAAACCATTTTCCAATCGTTCAGAAAGGAACAGGTCACTCGACCTGTGAAGATCAAAATTGGGTGATTAGCGGTCAATTTTCAAGGTGAACAATGCTCGAAAACCAATACTGGTAATACCAAAAAAATTGTATATTTAAACGTTCATCTGAGTGCGTGAAATATGAATCTTATAACAGAATTCCGATCTATGATGATAATTAAGCTTCACAAAGATTTTATAAGATGGAGATTTATTTTCTTGGACAGCCCTGATGGTGGCCAGACGCTCCGAGTTGCAGATTAGCTAACAGGTTGATATCGAAATGGGAAGTAGTAAAGTCCTAACCAACCATTCTAAAATTTCCATATGAAGAATATTTTTGAAATACTTCTTTTGCCACCCACCATATCTCAGTTATCTGAGGTGTCAAGATAGCAACAACTGCCATCGTTGAGCATGGGTTCGAGTCCTGTGTAAGACATGATTTTTTGTAAACGTCCTTTTACTTATCATCACTTTCATGCTTCCATTGTCACCAGCTCATTATCATACCCCAAAATAACCGGGTGGAGTCATTAAGGAAGCATTTCTCAACTTCATCAACAGGTGTTCATACTCACTTGATATGGTAGTCGGCCCAAGTTTGGTAATATTTCTTTTTGAGGAAACCTTTACCAACATGATCATTGTTAGTCTTCATCCATGGAGGAGCGGTCCAAGCTACTGCTTTGAGTTTGATGTGTTTCTTGCTCATGTTTTGTGCTCTTTGCAGTATAGGAATCTATGAAACGAATATAATATGAATAATATAACTAAAAATTGTTATAAAATATTGTAAATATGAATGAAACACAACGTGTAACCGGGAGATGAGAGTGAATCGGATCTCGATTTGAAACCCACCACCATCCATCTTTTTACGGTTTTCCGTGGTTTTCCTCTGTAGCCTGATGCATATAATATACTGAGATAATTATATATTATAATTATATAAATTATATATTATTATCCTTCCACACTATCCTTTCATTACCACAGATAAACGAGCTTATAAGCTCCATTATTTGTGCCATTACCTGAGAAACCTTCATCTCCATCATCCCATTCAATCTCATTATGATCATTCATTGGAAGCTAATGGATCATCAAGTTATCATTATAGTGCGTCGTCAAGTCCGATCCAAATGAATAGATGAGTGGATGAATCAATGAATGCATGAATTAATTGATTAATTAATTGAACAAATTATTAATTATTCGATCAATTAATTAATTGAGTAGGCCCAATTGAATTGTTAATAATCAATCAATGATCAAATAATAAATATAATTGATTAATTAATTGAACAATGAAAGATAGAATGAACGATCGGACGAACGAACGAATGAATGAATAGATAAATGAATCAGGCAATTAGCTAATGGATTAATTGATTAATTTACGGATAAATGAATTCATGAATATATAGATGAATCAATGAATTCATGAATTCATAATTGAGTAAATGGATAGGGGAATTTATAAATGGATGAATAAATGAATGAATAGATGAATTAATTGATGAGTTGAATAATAGATGAATCAATTAATGAATTGGTGAAAAAAGAATCATCAAATAAATGAATGAATAAATGAATGAATAGATGAATAAATAAATATCACAATAACACACAGTACCGCTATTGAAGTATGAATGACGTGGAATCCCTTCGCTTTATCGAAACGGACTGAGCCGAGTGGCCGAGTGGTCAATCCACTGAACCGTCATTAAGAAGATAGGGGTTCGATTCCCGCCATGTTCGACAATCCTGACATCAGCTGGTTAGTGGTTTTTATGCATATAATTTATATGTATTGAAAAGATCTGTTTTTTTCATTCATTAAAATGTTGGCATCTGGAGTTTTTCAGAATCTATCGCCCAAAAACTGATGTTTCTCTCAATCCAATCTAAATATATGAGAAAATATATTGGGGCTAGACGGAAAAGACGGAAGTCGACTGTACCAACTGAATTGTTGTAAAAAAAAAACGGTAAATACAGAATCCCACTGCAATTTTATTGTTTCAATGATTTTTTAAAATACAGTTTTTTTATTTTTTATCGTGAACCCCATTTTAAAAAATCTTAACATCTAAAAATATCCTGGCTCCACAAATAGAACGGAAATATATATGTGTATTATGTTGGTAAAGAACCAATTCTTCTTTCAAGATAACAAGTATATAAACGAATGTTTAAAGGTCCTACATAGTCGTAGACGGATTGAAAAGCTATTACTTTTCACGTAAAAGAATAAAACGTCATGTCCCGGTATCTTACTTTGTAACGAATGTCTTCTACGCCAAGTTTAAAATGCTTCAACACAGTGTCACCTGGATATGGATCGTAAGTGTAAGGATGTGTTGAGAAGTCATTGCCACCAATTGGAACTCTCCCAAGGTTATACTCAATGCCTTCTGGTGAAAAATACGATCTGAGGACAATAAACATATGAACAATTTTTAGATGAGCGTAGCGAAGATTCCATTTGACATACCGAAAAAAATGGCCTTCGTTTTTATGTTGTTTTTTGTTGTAATTTTGTACGCGGTATACAGGTCAGGAAAAAATACCCATCGACTTGAAACTTTTTCTACATATTCCTGTCGTATCAGAATACGTTGTGATTGTTTTTTTTTTAAATCGGTTGGAATTTTTTTCCGGAGAAAATCGGAAAGTTTGAAAAATCCTCATAAGAATAACCCGGAGGAAAAATACTTGAAAAATAAGAATGCTTCAAAAGCTCTCAAATTTTCAACGAATATGAAGAATACTATTATACACCTTTTCAGAGATTTTTGCAACAATCGGATGAGAAATAACAAGGAAAACGCATTCGAAACGTACTTTCACTTCAAACAAAGCCAATTAAATCTATAGCAACAAGTGTTATCGATTGAATTAAAACGATTGAAATCAGTTATGAATGAACAGGGAGGCCGTGACATAATTGATTCCGATGGATATGCAACTCAAGCTAATTCTTATGTGAACTCTCTTCAGATCTATGACATATGAGGCTGAATTTTTAGATCTTTCATTTTTCCAAACGTATCAAAGATCAAATTATATCATTGTGATCCTCAACCTTTACTGGGCTGCCTACAGAGTACTGTTTATTTTAATTTTTGCGAGAACTCTTCTACGAATAATTCTTCGATGTTGAATGTATAGACAGAAAAAATGAGATTAAAGAAGAAATGCTATAATTCAACCTAGAAACGATGTGATGCGACAATCAGCAACTACAAATATAGGTCCATTATTATATTTTTTTCTCCAATGGACACTAAAGATGATAAAAATGACTATGACTATGTAGAATTTGTAGACATTCAAGTTATAGAATTGCTAATGAGGTGATAATTTTCCAACCTCAATTACAAAATGTATAATTGAATACTGAAATACAGTAAGATTATCGTCAAAACTACGAACATAAAAATTGTATTGCGCCATGGCATATATCATGTCCTGACATTTGTGATAGATTCTGAAAGTCTAAAAGGTGTGAAAAGAAATCTATACTTTCACATTAAGATATTTGAATGATTTTTAAGATGTTTGATTGAGAGGAAATAGAATAATTCATAGAATACTATTTAACTTCAATACAATTCCCTACTATATGCCTATATATTCAAAATTGAAATCACCAGCAAGTTATGTCTTGATCTTCACAAAAATTTGCGTAGAATTCTCAAAATAAAATCCTTCATTTTCTGAAATCAAGCTTGATGAACATCTTAATTTTTTTATATTCAAACATGATGAAAAATAAAAAATAATACTTCCATTTCACCATTTTTTTAAAATTGATAGTGAAACTTGATGAAGTAGAGTAAAATGCAGCTTGTTTACTTTAAATGCTTACTTTAGAAGGTTTTCTTGCGTCCCTGGGCTCAGCGACAAAATGTTGATGCACGAAGCGTCAGTAAAAGAGGCTCCAAAACCGATAACGCTCTGAAATGTATCTTCTCTGATCAGTTTCAGGTGCACCCCTGTAATCACATCATACACGATGTGTTCAGTTCTGTCAAGTCCGAGTTAGACAATGTTTCCGCTTCGATCCACATTCGATTTATTACAAAAACATACGATTTGAAAAAGTATGTATATCAATGTGGCATTAATTTTAGAAACAAAATAGATTGATTACCGTCTCATTTATTTTTGAAAATTTCAGAATAATTTTCAATTTATTCCGAGATGTACTCATGATGTGTTGATAATCAATTCACATTGGGTTTAAAAACTCACTATAATGATATATATCATCAACTCACTAAGATATATTGGCGTCGGTGAATTATGAATCAGATGTTAAATAGACCTAGATGAGATGAGATGTTATTTCATTAGGTATAACAGTGAGAAGAGAACTGTCGTGACCTATTGTCAAGGAACTATCCCAGTATTCACCGAAACTATATACAGAGGAAAACGACCACAAAAATCCCCTATCAGAGCATGGTGGACCATGGCGAGAATCGAGCCACGGACTTTTGAATCATGGTCTGACCATGGACTTATAACTGTTTAGTTATATGGTAACGATTGTTTGTAATTTGTTATATGACAGAAGCCTAGAGATAAGTTTGTACAGCTTGGACTGAGACTGGTGGACAGTGATCGTCAGACCATGGACTTATAACTGTTTAGTTATAAGTCCATGGTCTGACGATCCCTGTCCACCAGTCTCAGTCCAAGCTGTACAAACTTATCTCTAGGCTTCTGTCACATAACAAATTACAAACAATCGTTACCATAGCAATACAGCGAACTGGTGAAACATCAAAGATTCTGATTGGTCAATTCCGACTGGTGTACATTGTTGTCTGCCTCTTTCAACAATGAGTGAGGTCACTTGACAGAAGCCTATATATTTAAACATATAAATTCAATAGGTGAATTATTTTCTGTATTAACACATTGATCATTCAAACAGAGTTTTGATTGTAATTATTCATCCATTATTTTAATTTGTAAAGGATCCTGCAGGAAGCCTTACCATCAATTTCTTGCCGTTGATTGAAAAACACCTTCGGTTCACTTCCGAGCCAACCAATAGACTTCTTAAGCCGAAGCCCTGCTTGACTGGAAGTATATTTCACATATTGTCCTGCGGGTAGTGGTTCTATCCTGTCTATAGTGTCGCAATATGTTGCGTTGCAGATACATCCTATTTTGTTGATGCCGAATACACGTGCCGCACACGGCTTGTCGGAACACACTGAAAACATGTGACATACATGGTTAGGATTCACTGGTAGATAGTGCATAGATATATTTCACCAAGATACGTTAATCCTACATCCGATAGTGATATATGCTCGTCCCAATCTCGACGGCCATATTGGACATTTAAAAATAGAATCCAAGTAAGGATCACACCAATATGTGGTTTGCAAAGCGGTGTGAAACTACTAATATCGTCCCTCGAGTGGCGAGCGTAGGTATATTATGCGAGTAATCGCATTTAAAAGTAATCTTTTTAAAAACATTCCTAATTGACAATGTGTTCTACAGTGTTTAGGAATTCAAATCATTCAAAACAACATTTTGAACTGTATTGATAAAGAGTATTTATATTTATATTACAAACTATTTAAATTCAACTGTAGGCTATAGCACAGATTGACTTATTCTATAAAAATGTATATCTCATGCACAAATGTTTCACGGAATAAATGAATTTTGTTATTGTTTCATAAAAAAATCATCATATATATATATATATATATATATATATTCTCTCAATTTTTTATGTCGAATGGAAATTTTTATATATTTTAAAATTATAATAATGAAGAGAATGGAAAAAAAACTCATATATGTATTGTTATATTGGCACATTTTAATATCATTGGAACTCGTATAATTCACAAAACTAAACACGCCATCACCATACCTGTAATTATTTTGTATCAGTTATGTTTTTCATGTGTTATAATTTTAATGCAAACCACAGATAAGCCTGTTTACAGGCTTTGTGGAATATTGTGAACTTTTCTGTATAATCTTGAATTGACAAATGAATAAATATAAATACAAAAAAAAATTGATAATAATAATAATAAGATATAAGCCTTCCTAGGCTTTGTGGAAAAGAGTTTAATTTCATTCTTATATGTATGTTCTTTGTTCTTTTGTGCAATAAAAAAAAAAATTATTATTATCAATACGAAATACGTAATTATTATCGACATAGAGAAATCAATATTTCAATATTTCAAAATATAGAAATGCGTACTCGTACTTCTTATTTTACTGTATAGGCCTATTTGATTTCCAAATATGTTTTATATTTTTCTTTCTAAATGACTGGTCAAATAAACATAATATTTTTCAAGAACGTATACGGGATTTTACGCGCTCATTCATGGGCGCCGCCATATTGGCTTTGTCAACAAACTGACGTTTATTGACAATTTCTACACCTCATTAATGGCGGCTAGTCTAATACGCGCGCAAAGGATCATATGGTAAGGTAATGGCGAAAATATAATGGCCTATACATCACATGTGCTCAAATTCAGTGAAAATTTAGAATTTCGATGAATTTTTATCATTTTTTAAAAAGTGTTTCAAAATTTTGAACTGAGGACATATATATTTTTCCTTTTACACTCCTGATCCGACACATAATTTATGAAAGTTAGTGGCAATGTTACTTTATCATATATTGCGTACAGATACAGTGATTTAATTTTCAAAAAATCGAAGTATTCATTTTTTCAAAAGCTTCTCAAAATGTCTAACTGAAGAAATATTTTTCCTTTTTATCTACTAAACATAAAATATCTTCATATGAAATCACGATAATGTGGCTGATGTATCAAAATGCTTGGAAATAATTTTTTCGAAGATTCTATATTTTTGATTTTTCCAAATGAAAAAAAATCGCACTGATATATTTCAAAAGTGGAAAATCTGACAGTCCACAAAACCTATACAAGTCTGCAAAGGGTATGTCTGAATTTCCACAAAGACGTTCATGCCGATCAAACAAATCATCCACCATGTGTAGCGCAATTAAACAAAAAACATACGAGACAAAATTCTGTACGAATCAAACGGAGTCATTCGTTTGCGCTCGATCAAAAATGATTTGAATTTGAAATATAAAATCTAAATTTGATCATATCGGTTGAATGGAATTATGTATCGTATACCGATAGACTCAATTCAATTTTTTCGGGTCAAGCCGGAACCCTCGGTTGTTTTGTAAAACCTTGGAACAGGTTAATCTGCCTTTTGCTGCAAATTTTATATAGGATAAATGGTGTCCTAATAATGTCGCTATTTATAGTGGCTAACTGCATTGAAGTATCTTGTTATTAATCATAAGAAGATGGCGTACGTGAAGGTGAATTCATATAAAAATACTAAAATGGAATAAAATCATTTTATTATTTTCTTTAAATATGTAGAGCTCGTGTCGGTTCTGCTTTGAATGACTCCAGTTGTAATGCATTTGTTGTTTAATGTTCGCTCATCAAATTGTATTTCATCAGCATGTTGATATATTCAACTATTCATCATTATACCATGAAATTTCAGAGTTACTGTTGATCGGTATAGGGCTATTGAAATATTCACCTCACTCTCCTTCGTCTTGAATGTTCAACGATTTTTTTTTACTGCACCTCATCAAAAATTTGATGAATTAGATCAAGTTAAAATCTCAATTACTCATGTGTCCGAATAGAAAAAGGGAATATTATGGAGAAAAGAATAAGAAATAGGCATGGCTTCACCAGTAGACCAGTTGGAATTATATCAATATCATGTGTGGTCATTCGAAGATACCCCGATTGGATATTTGATTTTCACTACAGCCCTGTTCATTAGACGGTATGATTTGTGACGTCAAGGGGGCGGAGACTGCGAGTCGTCAATTACAAAGAGAAGTTTGAATACTTTTCTCCGAACAAAACTGTTGAATTACTCTTCGTCACTTATCGAATTTTTCACAATTTTTTCACACATTTTTACAATTTGTTTAAAGAGTTTTATTATGTATCTAATTTTTTCTTGGAATCGCCATTGGAAGTGCCTCGCTCAGACGATACCAACGAGTAATCCTCAACTTGAATTAGGAAACAATGACTTCATTTCAAATTCACGATATTGATATAAAAAGAAAATCTTGTATATTATTTACAAAAACAGATTTTTATTTTATTTTCTTAAAATATCGTGCTATAGGCCTACGACGGGGTTACCGTGTTATCAGTGTTGCTGCCATGTTTGTTGGCACCTATCTGACAATAGAACACACTAAACAATCTCAATGCACTAAACAAATCTCAATGCACTGAGCTTGTTTGAACTATTACGTATTCAGTTGACAGTCACTGAATACAAAAAATATCACAATCACTTCCAGACACAATCTCAACTCTTGAACTTTTAATACTGTAACGACCATTATTATATACACTCTTGGCAACAATTAAAACATAAAATATGTCTCAACCAAACTCTACTTACCACCACCTAACAGAACCACAAGCGCAAAAACATGAAATATCTCCATGATTATCTATTGAATTTTATTAATTTCCCGAACAATGGATATTATTTAATAGTTGATCGGTTGAACGTCTCGAATAAACTAAAGCCGAATGGCATGTTGCTGAAATCAGATGGCAACCATCCTCAGGCCATCTGCTTCTGACTTGCCAAATAGTTGGGCGACAGAAAAAAAACAATATCCTGGGAACTTGCTAGACTGGTTATTAGACAAATCGTAGGGAATTAATTTTTCATGGAGGTAGGCCCTTTGTAATTTATAGTTTTGGTAAAACAACATACTGTGATGGAGGTTTGATGATGAATGGATACGCATTGCGTGATACGCATAGCATATGAATATACTAAATATGTGTTCCCCATAGTGCTTTTAGCCATTCGATTTTAAAGCAGCTTCTTAAATAATTTTTTGTTGATATTTCCACTGTCAGAGTATATATTTTCAGTTGTTGAATATTATTCTTGTTCATAGCGTAGTTTAAGTGTCAACTATTACTGAATTGAAATACCGTTATAAGAATGCTTATTAGCTATTATGACTATGGTAATGATACTTAAATGAGTGAATTAAGTGTGCAAAGCGCGTGTGTGACCTAGACCTTTAAATCACGGAGTAAAAACGTGAAATTCGAACAACAATGTTACGATGTTCCTACTCTACAGACCTACCATGGATAAATGATATTCTACCTAAAGTATATATTTCGGATGTGGGCCTATTTTGAAACAACTGTGATGATTTTTTGTTGAATAATTATATATTTATTAGATTATTTCGTATACGATAACGTTATACTACTTTTATGAAACTACTTTTAAAGGAACAATTTTTGGAGTTTCGTATTATTTTTGGGGGTGTAAGTTAAATTTGTGAATCATCACAGGGAAAAATCTATAAGCATTTTTTTGCAATATTTTATTCAGTAGAGAAATGAATATTGTTTCAATCTACAGGTTTTTTTCTCATCAACAGAGGAGTCAGTCGATTTGTTTAAAAAAAAATTAAAAAACGAAGATTACCGTTATTTGACTCATTTTTTAATATCAGTTCAGATTTCAACTCCATGTTATGAATTGACGTTTACTTAGTTTCATTAATTATATTCATTTAATTTTTTAGTTGATTCATGGACTATAATTAAGAACATGGGAATAACTGTATCCGTCAGTTGAGTGTGCTGTCACCATGGTTACCTGGGTGCCATTTTGCCAACTCTCAGAATAAGGCTAGCTGGAATTCGTTATGCTGGTCATAAAAAATGCTAAAAAAAAAGTGTTGGTAAAAAACAATTTACCGTTATTTTACTTTATCCGCGTGTATGAAATTGGCCATCCTGACCTCAGTACGTGAATATTGGACCTAACAAACTTAATAGGTAATAAATATGGTATTACACTTTGTATTCATACTATATGTATACTGAAAACTAACCAATCATAAAACAAAACCAACTAACCTAACCTGACATCAGAAACTCGACCGATCCACCATTCTATTCCAAGTTTTGACCGTTCATCTTTGTCAATTCTAACTTGTTTCGGTCTGTGTAAAATATGTTGTGGTTTTTTTTGTTTTTTGTTTTTAATTTTTAAGCTACAAACTGCCAATACAATTACAATTTTGAATACAATTTCATCTTAAACAATTATTTTGTACAGCATTCTTGAAAATATTCATTTATTTATTTATTATTATTGTTTCTTTGCAAGTAGTAAAAATGCACTGTTACAGGTGGTGAGAATAGAGTGAAAATCCAGTAACAACATGTGCCTCACTGTTTAACCGTACAATAAAACATAATAAATGGAATTAAAATTGAAATAACCAAAATATAGAATATGAATGCCTATAACATGATCCTCAATCTGATATTTGTGTAGTTTTAATTTATAAGTTTTGAGTAGTTCTATAATGTGTTCCGGACTTTTGAAAACTGAAAGACTTATCTGCAGCGGAAAATTATGGTCACAAACAGCGCAGTCTTGGTGTTTAAGTTCATTGGTTTTGAATAATCAAAATGGGGTGGTAAGATCGCCCTTGTGGTGCCCCTCCCAAACGATCTTACCTTTCATTCATAGCCTTAATCAATTTTGTTTTAAAAATTAATTATTTTGATTAAAAAATTAATTAATTTTGTATCAAGTTTCGATGCAATTTTGGAAAAAAAAAAGTGTCATGTATGAGGTCGTCTTATTGGAAATACATGTGTTGATTATGCCATAATTAGTGGATTAATTTGTTATTGCCCTTGGTTACCGATGGTATTTTTTTAACGTGATTAATAATCAGCATGATCAACACATTTTTATTCTTCGTAAAGTGCTGTCCGAGTTAGGTAGTAGCCTATGTCTATTATTATTATTAGTACCGGTATATAGTCCGATATTTAGGATATCTATGATGCGTAGGGCCTATATACACAAATTTACCAGTTCTCAGATCAGTTTATAAGTATATGTTAGTAATTTCATCAATAATATGTTGTAAAAGGTGAGAAACCAAGAGGTTAGATGTGAAAATATGTTACCCTCTCACCGTTACCGCTATATGTGTATATATATATATATATATATATATATATATATATATATATATATATATATATATATATATATATATATATATATATATATATATATATATATAGCCAAACGTGTCTTAAATGCAAAATACTAACATCTTGTTCGAGACGTCTACATAATGTCGTTCCAGTACCTCAAGTCTTGTCTAGTCAGTAATAATTGGTTGAGTCTCACACTGCCCATTCTTATACTGCCTACGCTACCTGTATACTTTTTTGTCTCACACTGCCTACGATGTCGTTTCCCCAACTTCCCCCACTCTGCATCCCAGTTGGTCATATTTTGTCTTGTACTGCCTACGGTATTTATATACCCTTTTAATGGGAATACAATTCCCGCCATTGATGGTAGATTTTGAAATTGAAATACTTGAATATTTCACTTCTTAAAAATTACGTCGTTTTCTTAAAGAGAAGAAAATAAGACAGTGATAGCCTGATTCTACCCATTTGTATTGTGATGACCTTCCCTCTATTTATTTATTTAATTTTATATTGGGTTTAACAACGCACTGTACTGATGACTACGATCTATTGGCGTCAGTGAATGATATATGATATGAAAGGTCATTTTATCAGGTGTTTTTGAATAGTGGGGAGGAGTCGGTCGTGGTCTGTTGTTAAGAAACCATCTCAGTATTAACCTGAACGACGTAGGGAAACTACGAAAAACCCTTATCAGGATGGTCGATCATGGCGGGAATCGAACCCCGGTCTCCTGAATGACGGTTCAGTGTATTAAACACTCGGCCATTCGTCTCAGTTGACGTTTCTTATATCTTGTGAATTATCAAGACTTGATGAGTATATTGTTATTTATTATTCGTATTAATATTCGTAGAAGTCTATCACTGTCTTATTTTCTTCTCATTGAGAAAATGATGTAATTTTTAAGAAGTGAGATATTCAAAAATTTCAATTTTCAAATCTACCACCAATAGCGGGAATTTTATTCCCATTTTAAGGGTCGGTAGGTAGCGTAGGCAGTACAAGACAAAATATGACCAACTGGGATGCAGAGTGGGGGAAGTTGGGGAAACGACATCGTAGTCAGTGTGTGACAAAAAAGATATGCGGCGTAGGCAGTATAAGAACAGGCAGTGTGAGAATACACCGTAATAATTAGATGTATTGGACTAGTTCGCCCTTGTACTTCCGTGGTGGCTGTGGGGTAAGCCCACATGCAGGTCCTGAATATAATAGCTTCCTTAACTTAATGCACCCTTAGACCTAATTGCAAGACAATGGTCGCCTATCAATATTTCGATGTCAATAATATATATATATATATATATATATATATATATATATATATATATATATATATATATATATATATATATATATATATATATATATATATATATATAATTATCATAACCATGCATTTCACACTTTTTTTACAACAGACACTTCAAGTTGAAAATAGGAAAATGCTTCATTTTTTCAACTATTGTTATTTTTGTGTTGTTTTTCATATCTCAATAAATATTATTACGACAACCGACATTCTAATTCTCACCTAATTCACTCTGGTCCAAAATATCAGACAATAATGTTCATTAAAAAAGAAAATACAAATAAAATGAATTAAATATCGGAAAATAATATTAAAAATTATGTTATTATCTTGAAAGATATCTTAGGCCCTGTTGTATGTCTATTATTATTAGTACCGGTATAGTCTAATATTTAAGATGTCTATGATGCGTATACACAAATTTACCAGTTCTCAGATCAGTTTATTAGTATGTTAATAATTTCCTTAATAATATGTTGTAAGAGGTGAGAGGCCAAGAGGCTATATGTGGTAATATGTTACCCTTTCACCGTTACAGCTATATGTATAGCCAAACGTGTCTTTCAACAGATAGTTGTTGGAGGCTAACAATAAGCTCATCCCTTGTTATGTATGTTATGTTATTACTGTACCTTAACTGATAGTTAGCTAAACCGACTATTAGAGGTAAATATTTTCATTCGGCGATAAACTACGGGCTGAATACAAAATAACAAGACATGCTGATATTTCAACCATTTTAACTAAAATTATGTGAAGTGTTTAATTACAGCTATTATAAAAACTTTGTTTTAAAATTGGTTGAGCTCGTGCCATGCAATACATGGTTTAGGAAAACGGCTAAAATGTGGAAACCTCTAGGGTTCCATTCTTGTACAAGTCAGTTTCAAGTCCCAAACGACAACCTGGGCTAATCGTGTACTCACATACCTATAGTATCCCTCGCGGAAATCGGATTAGATCGTACGAAAATGCTCATAAAGAGTCCTATCTTTAAGCCGTCTTAAGTTACGACCATTTGATTGAGTTAGGACCAATATTGGTCTCAAGTTGGGACCATTTTACTGAGTTGAGACCAATTTTGGTCCCAACTCAGTAAAATGGTATCAACTTAAGACGTTCTAAAGATAGGACATCTTTGTAAATCAGGGTCTAGCTGGGAGCTGGGATATAATTAGGCTGTATCCCGAATTGAAATGTTAATCAAAAACATATACAATGAAACTTTATTATATCCCCAACATTTAATCTTATTAGGTTGACCATGGTTAGGTCGAGACCACTGGCTCCCTCTGAAGTGATACTGAGATATTTTCTTATTATCAGGTCAAGACCACTTTCTTGACACCAGTTCGTCATGAAATCTTTTCAATGCTCCTGCAACCTAATTATGATTATTGTTTGCGTAACGAACCTACTATACTAACCGCGACGTTATTTGAGAGTACGAATGAGCGGATGATAATGTGAATGCTTCCCCAATAGAGTGAATGCAATTATGTTATGTACGGTACATTCGCAATCATAGAAAGTGCGTCGATCTATCCTGAAGGAAATTTATTGACATTATACGCTTTAGAGCTAGCAGACAATGACGTATAGTACAAATATATGCGCTCCACGCATTGTCTACAAAATAAATTGGAATATCTTGAAGTTACGGCAAGTATATTTTTTAATTGAATTCTTATTTTTCTTGTTGAATTTTATGTCTGTTGAACACAAGGAGACAAGAACACATTAGGACAAACAGTAGGCCAATACATCTTATCTTTGGTTTAGGCCTATATCCTTTATTTTTACGAATATATAACACATTACACACATTCACTCAACTTATTGATTTAATGAATAAATTTGTGAAATAGATAAATAATATAAATATGTTGGTGTTTTGATTACAATAAATAGTATCTTGATAAGCTGAATAAATTATTACGAAAAGACAATCATAAAATAAAAAAAACACAGTATAGCTATATAATAACTTCAGATTCTGAATAAAGAAGAAAGTCGGTTAACAAATCTTTTGAAAAAGCTTACACGTTTTTCTTGTTCCTTATTAGTTTCGTTGTTCTCTTTGACAGTCAATATCTCAGTCTTCTCCACTTGACTTTCACTTTCGTTATCTGGTTTCAAGTTCATACTTTCCACGACTGGAGTCGGAACGATTTGGTTCTCCTTCACTTTCGACCATTTCAATATATCTTGATGATATAAATCAGCCATTTGTAGTTTCTTCGATATTTCCTTCAACGTCAAAAGTGGGTCATTGAAATCCAGGATATCTTCTTTCATTATTTCACCTCCTAAAGTCACACTTTCTATTACTTTATCACTACTGTTTGTGACTTTATTACTTCTAGAATCTTCAACATCCAATTTTCCGACCACACTTGGCAAACGCGCTAATTTTTTCCCATTCAAACTTGGTTTAATTTTGAAGGCAAGTTTTTCCATTACCTCATTTGATTCAGTTTTCTCTATACCTGCATCTTCTTGTGATTTTTCATCCATTTCATTGAAATCGATCATATTCAGTTTATTATTCAAGGCGTATCTTTTCTTACCAATGATGTAGCGTTTTGTTCGCTTTTTCATCCTTTTCTCGCCCAAGGCATTTCTTTTATCGAAACGATGATCTGTCATCATGAAATTATCCCAATCGAAATAAGAATTTCCATTTTTAACGTTCGTATTCGAATATTCAATTCCATATTGACTTGAACCTTGATAATTCTTGTTTTCGTAATCATAATCACCCTCATAAGAAGGATAATCATGTAGGCCTACACTGTTCAATCCATCAGAAGTAGATTTCAGTTTCTGTTTGTTCATATTTTCCATCATTTGTTTTCTCTCCATTTTAACCTCCCAGTGATTAACTCCATTGGATACGTTGACGTTTTGCTCCAATATCAAGACGGGTTCATTTTTACCAACATTCACATTCTCGTATTTAGATCTATTCGAATGTCCTTTGGGTATATACACACTCATGTATTGACCTTCATTGTTCTTACGGAAGGTGTCTCTACGTCTTATTGCATGAATGTTGACTCCATATGTCTTATCCAAACTCTTTCTTAAATATCGTTTGTGATTCATTAGTGAATTTGCTGTGTAAATCTCTTCGTCTAAAATGTGATTTCGTGATTGTCTCGATTTTGGTTGATTATTGCTTGTTATTTCTCTCTTCTTTCGTACATCAGTTGGTAAATTCAAAGACCTTCTCAATTTCATTTTAATTTCATCCATTTTCTGTTTTATTCCTTGAAGTGTATCTGTTATGTCATTTCTGTGTGAATCTACTAACCTCGATTTGCGTTTATTGATACCTGATATTTCTCTCTTCTTTCTTCTATCGACTGGTAAATCCATAGATCTCTTCACATCTTTATTTATTTCTTCCAACTTCTGAATTAGTCCATAAAATCTCCCTTTCATTTCTGTCGTGTTAGGAAGTACCGGTAGAAGTTTATCAGCATCTGTTTGCATTCTGGCAAAGGCAGAATTTCTTGGCGTTGATTGAAGTTTCTTCAGACCTTCATCGATCTTCGCCATCATCTCCTTTGTTTTCGAAACAGCACTTTGCACTTGAGCATTTTCTTGTACCTTCTCTGACAAAAAACCTGGTAACTCCTTCATTTCTTGGACTAATTTAGACGATTCTTTACCTATATCACTGTAAATATTACCTGCTTTAGTTACAACATTTTGAATAGCATTGTTGTCTTTTATTCTTTCTGATACTAAATTTGGCAATCCTATAATTTGGCCTGCAACGTCTTTGACTTCTTTATTCATTGATTGTGCTATGTCATCAACACTAGAGGCAAAGGAACGAGCTCGGGACTTTTGGTTCTCTAATATCTTATCGGATCTTGCTTTAGCTTTATCATCCCTTCTCCTATTAAAAAGAATGTACCTTTCAAATGGATCATTGACTGGTGTTCTATTATTTTCATTCTTAGAATCTCTCTTTTCTGAATCACTTTTCTCGCAGGGTGGCTGTTCTACTTTTATTTCAGGTATTGCCTCTTCTTCTCTGATGGAAGATCTAAGAACAGAATCTCTTAAGGGCACAATTGTAGTTGGATTGACTTTATCTCCTTGCACGATTGGTAGGCCTATACGTTCATTTGGTATTCTGAATTTCGATACATAATTCCGTCTTTCTTTTGCTACCGGTCTTCTTTTCAGCACCTCCAATCTGCTATTATTTCTAGCAGCTTGAGTCACTTTCAAAATCTCCGCTCTCAAAAATTCCAACTCTTTCATTAAAGCCGTTTGTTTCGTTAAATCAGCGATAGTTCCATTTACTTCTTTTTTAATTTCCTTCCCCAAATTTTCTAGCTCTTTCACTTCGGAAAGTATATTGTCATTGTTTGTCGTCGCATTCAAGTCGTTGCTCTTGAAAGTTCTGGGTTGAAATCTTGACTCTTTCAGATTGGCAATTGAAGACTTTAACTCATTCACGGCTTTCTCTGCCTCTGCTTTCGCCCTTAATCTAGATTCTTCTATTCGCTTTTCAATTTCATTTCTACTAGTTTCGGAAAGTGTATTAGAATTTTCTATTATTGAGTCCAACTCATTGCCCTTGAAACTTGATCTGGGTAGAAATCTTGACTCTTTCAAGTTGGCAATTGAAGACCCAAGTCCATTCACAGCTTTCTTTGCCTCTGCTCTCGCCCTTAGTCTAGATTCTTCTATTCTTCTTTCAATTTCATTTCTACTTACTTCAGCGAGCCTATTGACATCATCGAGCCTTGGATTCAAGTCACTGCTCTTAAAATTTGATTTGGGTTTCAATCTCGAGTCTTTCAAGCTAGCAATTGAAGACTCGAACTCGTGTACAGCTTTCTCTGCTTCTTCTCTCGCCCTCAATCTAGATGCTTCTAGTGTTCTTTCAATTCCACTCCTACTATCAGCAGCCAATGTTTGCAAATTCTTCATATTATCTAAACCAATTGATTCTTGAATGGGAATTGTCATTCCATTTGGAATATTTATTCTTGCTCGGAGATCAGACAAGACAGTTGTAATATTCGGAACGATAATTCTTGAAGCTTCAACAGGATTTCGAGCTTGAAAATTTGGCCCCAAATTGAGCATACTTTGTCTTACATTTCTATCATTATTGGGTGACGCATCACTGACTACATTTGTCAAGTTTGACTTGATATTCATGGGTGATAGGTCAATATTATCATCTTTTATTTTGAGAGCTTTATCTTTGGTTTCAAAAGTTTCATTTTCCAGTCCTAGGAATTCATGCGTATTAGGTTGAGGCAAAGGTTTCACGTCACTTTTATTGTTCATTAAACTGATTCGTTTATTCGTATCGTTGCTGTCTTCGTTACTTGTCTTTGTAACTTCGTTTCCCTCAGTTTTGAAGGTAGTATCGATCTTTTCTTGCGATGGTTCAGTTCTAGTGACGTGTGCATTCTTCTCGGTTTGTTCATCTTCAGTCGCCTTCGCGTCAGCTTTCTTCTCATTTGCGACAACCTCTATTTCCGTCAGCGTCACATCCTCACCTTTTCTTCCTTTTAGACTATCGATTACTTTCTTTGACGACTCCTTCCTCTCTTTTATAACTTCTTTAATAAACAAAACCGCATCTTGAAGTTTAGTTTTAGTGTTTTTTGTCGTAGCTTCAGGAGGCTCAGTGGTAGTTTGAGGGTGTCTTGCCACACGGTTTCTTGAATTGGCCAAATGCACTTCTTCCTCGTAATGTTTGCTTTCCACATCGGTTAATTCAATCACCTCGTCCAACAACTTGGCAACACTATCTTTCTCATCTAGTTTTTGTCCGGAATCTTCTCTCTCTTTCGTATTTGTGTTATTGGATTGGCTATCCACTCGTATATGGCGACGATGGCGAATTTTTTCACTAACGTTCAACATGTCCACGTAATCACCTGAATATCGATGTGATTTTCTTGACCTCTCCTTATCTTTTTCCATCGCTTTGTATTTTTCCTCTATAAATTCTAATAGCTTTGATTCTTCGGATGGACTGTCATTTTCAATCCGCATTTTCCGTCTTCTTTCTTTCGCATTCTCACTATCTTTCTCTTCTTCATAGATGCTTTTGTTCTTCTTCTCGCCATGTCTAGTTTCATAACTTTCTAGACTTGAAACGTATTTTTCCTTCACTTTTTCCTCCCCATCCTCTTTTCCATGTCTCAATTTTTCTCTCTCAGGTTCAAGATTCCTCGTCGATTCTTCTTGTTCTTTTCGTGTCACTTTAAAAGATGGCTCTTCAATCAGTCCTTTATCGGCTTCCCATAACTCTCCATAATCAATATCTTTATTCCTCACTTTCTTTTTTTCCATTGTCAACCCTTCATACATCTCCCCTGGACCATTCTGTTCCTTATGTTCATCATAAAGGCCGTCATCTCCTTCATCCCCACTGTCATCCACATAAACATATTCCTCATTCTTTTCTTGGTTTTCTTTTCCTTTCTTCGGATCTTCGAGTACTAATTGGCCGGGAAAGAACATTGTCGCCTGCACAGGGTCAGCGTCGTCAGGTATCTCTAGTTTCTTCATCTGTAGTTTCTCCCATCGTTCTTCTCTAAGTCTTTTCAAAGACTCGAATGGTTCCTTTAGCGTCTCCAACGGATTTTTCAATAATTGAAGAGGGTTTTTGAATGGCGCTGGTTGATAGAGTGTCATATCTAGGCCCGGTATTGTGTAAACACCACTCTCCAGGGCTCTCCCGAATCGTTGACCAAAGGTCTCGTCATTGGAGACGGTGATTACGTCCTGATTGGCAATTGGAGATTCAAGGTGACCATCGGCTTGAGAAGGATCTCTTTTCAATACAAACATGAATTTAGATATCAGATATTTATCTTTGATTGCATCCCAATCTTTATCAGTTATTACTTTAGCAACTGGATCGCGTGTACTATTAATTTCTCTAATTAAATGGTCTTGTTGCATTGTATCGTGGTATATCTTTTTCAAATTGCTTTCTTCATGAAGCTTCTCGATTCCTTTCAAGTGTCCGTTAGTAGGTCCACGGACATTAATTTGCATCGGTTCATCATCTCTCTTGTTCATTTCTGTTTCACTTTGCCTACTTCTTTCGTTCCAAAGATTCTCCTCGTTGGCTAACTCTATTTTGTCTATGTTTGCAGCGTCTACATTGATGTCTTCTTTGTCTCTTACTTCTTCGGACTGGATATTTGACGATAATCCAACTGGCAAGGAAATGGGTACATTTTGTTCCTGAATCGGACCTAAACATGCTGTGACATTAGCGTTTGGAATGACCCAAAAAACGATAGAGTTGGCAGGCAAGGTCAACGTCAAAGAACTATCGAATTTTAGTACTTCAGGCGTCAAGATCGGTAAGTCTCCGCTCAGATCCATAGACAAAGGACGACCGTTCATCACAACAGTTCTGCAACGAAAATATAAGGAAAGTAGGCCTATAATATAAGAAATGAAAGGAATATAATAATGAGAGCATACACGGTAAATCACGGTAAAGCTAACCCAAGACATTTCAGTCCAGTTTTTTTAATTTAACGTGTTTGATTTTAGTGTGAATCGATAGATGATTACGATTTTTAATGTGAATCTTCAGTTTGATCAACCAAATTGTATGAATATTTTAATGCATCATTATAGACAAAACTCGTAAAAATGGTGCGTTGAGTTAAACACACGTACCGTATCTTCAAAATGACGATAGATCATTTTCAAGTTTACTCGAGTACTGAAAATATACCATTTCGTTTTCTGAAAACTTTATTAACATTGTGTCCAAAAAATGTTTTTATTATTTGTAAATATGATCAAAATTAAGTCAGGTAATCAATTAATTCTCAAGTAATCAATTAATTAATTAGGTAATTCTCCGTTTGGTGGGAAAATGAAATTTGCTGGCGATATACGTATATATAGAGATAAAAACTATGAGATTAACATACTGTGATTTGAGTGGTTGTTGTATATCTGCCGCTGTGATGATGTACTGATGTAACTCATTATCCCGATGTTTATTCCATGACCCCGTCTTAACATTGATCTTGACACTTGTTTGTTCTGTATTGACCCCGTACAAAGTGATGGCACCTTTCTCGTAGATGATCTGATCTTGGCTGCGACCCTTTCGCATGTTGGTACAGTGAGAGTACATGTAGACAGGGGTTCCATTCCCGTGGAGTCGGTGCTCGAGGACTGTTCGACCGACCATCGTGCGGTACATGAACGAAACCCAGTAGTCCTGAAAAATGAAATATAAAGAAGACATGTTAATCGACTGAAAAAATTAAATTCCCATCAAACTGAGTTGATGAGGCCAATATTTCTTCAAATTTGAATTTATATTATACATATGATCTCATTCGTATACCATTACACGTCGTTTTGATTGAATCGTTATAAATGAGCGTAGCGAATAATTTATATACTTATATAAAAATTCGTATTATTATTTTTCTGGTGGTTTAAAAAAATGCATTTTAAAATTACAACTTATGAAATTACAGATGAAGTTTATCGAAACACAATAATGTAACTTTTACCAAAGCTGTAACTTTATAGAAAATGTATATTTATTTTTTCACCATCAATTTATATCAACTTATACCATCTTATAGTTTGATAATAAAACTGATCAGGCCCTATGTTTATATATGTTTCAATTTTTTAATGATTCTCTTCCAAATTGATACTGCTCTAAGTACCATCTCAATAGTCGAGTGAATTACTCGTATCGTATGCATACATATACATATAATCAAATACATATTTTTACTTCTCATTTCCCACTACTCATCTTCACATAACTTCATTTGTCTCAATTTTACTTCATTGTTATTTCGTTATGAATAACAACTCCCCACACACACTTTACAATACATTATATGATTCAATCATTCATAGCCACATTCAAATATGTAATTTCATCAGATTTTAATATTTTTTATTTTATTGTGTGTCTTCGAACAACTCATTTGTACTAATAGCAGATATTCAATGAAGAATGTTTATATATATATATACCGGTGTTGGTCGTTGGAAGTGAACTAATTTGGGTCGTTTGAATACAAGTTGGACGCCTAGTTTAGCCGCAGAGCCTAGTTTTTGAGCCCAGCTAAGAGCTTCACCGAAGTCACTCGTCGAGTCATTCGTATCGTCGTCAAAGTCAGCTGCAACAAACGATATTAAGTTTGGTATCAGATCACAAATCTGCATGTAATTAGAAAAAAAACGAGGGTTAAAATATGTCGTACTTGATAAGTTAGCAAGGTGTGAACACTCACAGACGTCACGCATAGTTCAATTGTTTCGAACTAGAAACAGCATAATTCTATAGGCTCTACATACGACTTTGTGTGACCAATTGAGCGACAGAGGAATAAGTGTGATATAAAAAAGATTATTGCTACAAATTCTCAACAACGAATATTTTAAGGAAAACATTCACCTGGTACTTGTCAATGATTGAGATAGAAACAATATTTCGGCAATGTTTCTCTTGCCTTCATCAGCTAGTTCTTTTGTTAAACTTTTGCACCGTGCATCATTGTGTACTCGTTTCAAACTAATACATGAGAATGTGTTTCGAAAATGATAACAGGAGTATACTTCTTATTTTCTATGCTCTATTATCATTCACCGAAATTGCAATTTGATGTGTCAAATTAACTGATACTTTGATTTATGTGAATACATAACTTTTATTTCATATTATCGTTATTTTTTCCCAACTTCCCATAATATTATTTCAATCAACCCCTTTTTGAGTTTTATGTCATTTTCTATTAATCCAGTTATCTATTTTCATGTTTTGATTTCTAAATTTATCTCTGTATTTACATTCGTATATTTAATGTTATCCTGTTGACTTTTGTAGTCAGGGACCAATAACGGTATTTCTCTCTCAAAAGTCAAAATGGAGATTATATCTAGTTGAGCAGTTCGATCAAAGAAATTAATGATGGGATTCGAAATTGAAAACTAAATAAAGATGAAGAATGACACAACGATGAGGACACGATCGCCAAAAATTAGCTAGTTGATATGAAAATATTAATTGTCATTGAGCTTGGACAAATTTGAAATTTTGTATAATCTACTAACAACAGCTGTTTCTTTTGAATATACCAACATATTTTTACATTTTAAATTCAAATTTTTACACTTTTGGGAGTTTTATTTTCGAAAATTGTAAAAAATTATTCACGAAAGCTTTCATTTTTCCACTGCCTGGACTAGTAATGTGGAAAATAGAACCGAAACCTGAAAATTTAAACTATTGATAAAAATGTATTGGTTCTTAAAACCTTGCTGTTGAAATACTATACTCATAGTCATTAATTTAAGGATGAATTTCTTTTACTCACCTAACCATAATGGTGTATTCACAATTGCGTCTTCTAAATTATCGATCAATATTTTCTTCTCGTTCACTAATACAGTCTCAAAGTCTAAATGTTGAAAAATTTCTTCTGAACTATTCCTAAAAACAAGTCACAATTATTAGCATGGCTTCTGTGAAAGAAGAAGTGGGAAAGAAGTGAGAAAGAATCAAGTTGTAGTATAATGTAGTTGCAGTCACCGCCGAGGAAACCCGTGAAAAACGTTTGTCCATGGAGGGAATCGAACCCCGACCTCCCGAATGGCCCTATAGCTTACCCATCTCAGTCTCTAGTCTGAGACTTGGTGTGTAAGATATGGCTTAAAAATATACCATTCCAAAGAACTCAAAATGTGGAACTTAATGAATTTTATTTCAACGAGTGATAGGGGGTCACTAAGCTGAATGTTGTCCATCTTCTCGCCAATGCTTCTGGTGCGCTTGCGCAAACTTGTAGCAGGCTACTTTTTCGATTGAATTGAGTGCATAAATGATTCATTTCTAGTTACAAACCAAAAAATAAAAGTTTTTCACAAAGTTTTTAAATCGCCGAACTGTTCGGACAGTATTTAACCAAATGGTTTCCGAACCTCTCGTCAACTTACAGCCGTAGGGTAATCGCCGAAAGTACGTTTTTCTCGTATCCAAAGAGCTTAGTAAGATCATTGACGTCTGTCTTCGCGTCGAACATTTTCACGTCTGGACCGAGTATCAATGAATTCTCGTAGCGGGAATAAGTGTCAAGGATTCTGCGAAGACTTGACAGGTCCTGACCAAGTTGCTCGCCAGACAAGCTCGGCAAGTTCTCGGCATCTGAAAAGAGGACAAAGTATTACAGGTAATTGGTAATGAAAATGTATCATGATGATTGATAATTTTTTGCTTTACGACCCCGCTAATAGCACATTGTTTGAGAACATTGAGCAGATATAGTTAATGAAATTATTAAGAGATGATAAGTGAAAGAACGTTTCACAAAGAAACATGCGTTATGCGGGACTCAAACCAACGTCGATCGTGACTTCAGTTTCACTTTCACTTCAGTGCGTTAGTTGATCGAGCCACAGAGGGTGGCTGGAAATGAAGTCTTAGAAAGCTTGAAACTTAGAAAGAAAAGATAAAGAAAATATATTCAGCAGACGTTTAAAAATTGTAATTACAAATAGTACAAGCGTGTGAACAATATATCTTGTAGATCGTTGGGCTTTGATGAACTTTTCTCTTATACCACATCCTAAAAACTGACAGTTATTCTACCACAACCCAAATGCCACTAATATGTATACATCACAACTATCAGTTCTCTTACCGCAACCTGACTTCAAGTTTTCATACCGAAACTACCAGTTTACGCAAATACCCAACTATAAGTTATTTCAACCTGTCCCAACTGCCAGTTCTCTTATCACTTCCTAACATCCTAACTGGCACTTCTCTTACCACAACACAACACAATTCTCTTACGGCCAAACGACCGGTTCTTTTAACTGCCAGATCTCTCAACATACCCGAAATGCCGCTCCTCTTGCAATACCCTATAACTGCCAGTTATCTTGACACGTCCTAACTTCTAGTACTCTCAACATAACCGAACTGCCAATACTCTTGCAGCATTAGAACCACTGCCAAGGGTATCGCCAAAAAGGCAAAGGGTTTTGCCAAGGTATCCCAACTGGACAGTTCCCAGTTTACCTGCCAGTTCTCTCAAGAAACCCGAACTGTCCGAACTGCCAATACTCTTTCCGCATTATAACTATACTGCCAGGTATCCCAACCAGCTATAGTTCCTAGTTTACCTGCCAGTTCCCTCAAGAAACATTAACTGTCAGCTGTTCTCTTACCACATCCCAGCTGCCAGTTGAGTTTGTAGCCCATCTTGTCGGAGAAGTGAATCAGCTCGATGGCATTGCTCGGGTCCCAGTGATCTTCTTGTCGACGGTAGGCGTTCAGACAGAAGATGGGCTCTACGCCGTAGATGCGCGCCATGTTGTTAAAAGCAATCCACTGTGATTCTGCGCACGTCATGGACAGTGTTATTTATTTTGTATTCTATTGCTGCTTAACGACCCCAACGACAGTTGGGTTATACGGGGGTACGAATGAGCCGGTGATGATGAAAAGATGAAGTGATGATGGGTGAGAGGACGTTTACAAATAACGTTGCCTTATGCGGGATTCGAACCCACACCCAACCTGACTTCAGTTTCTACCGCAGTGCGATAGTTGACAGAGCCACGGGGACAGCGTTATTGCAAGTATCCAGGACGATTACATTTAGGCATTAAGTGCATTAAAAACACGGACAGGTATTGTTCAATATGTCAAATAAATTAAAATTATTCATTTTAATATTTCTTATATTATTGAAATGTATATGTTTGAATTGAAGGTATGTGTATGATAAGAATGGAAGCCGTATAAAAGAAGCGGAATATATTCAGGAAATGTGGAGGGATTATTTCGAAGAGTTATTAAATGCAAATCTTGGCCAGAAAGAAGTGATTAAGGAGAGTGAGGAAGGTAGTCGGTGGTCTTGAGAGTGGAAGTTGTACACGCCATAAGGAAGATGATAAATGGATAAACTGCAGGGGTAGTAGAGGTAGTGGTGGTGAAGAGGTGGCAGGGTAAGTTGGGATGGATTGGTTATACAGAGTTATATTGTCAGCATGGTAACATGAAAAAATACCAAAAGATTGGTCGAAGGGAGTCATATTATCACAATATTCAAGAAATGAGATGGGAAACGGAGTGTAAAGTATAGAGACACGATAATGTGTCAAGTTGCCGACGTTTATGAACGAATAATATAATTGAGACTAAAAGGGAAAATAGAGTCGCTGAATAGAGAACAATAATATAAATTTAGAATATAGATTTTATTTTCAGAGTGAGACAACTGATGGCAACAAGATGGGAAGAAAGGAGAAGAATATTCATGTATTTTCTAAATCTAGAAAAAGTTTTCGACCACTTACCGAAAGTGGAATTTGAGAGAGTTTGAGAGAAAAGGAGTAGGGAAAGGATTGGTGGATATAATCAGAAGTATTCAACATGATTGTAAATCCTGGGTACAAACAAGTGGGGGAAGAACGCCATGGTTTGGAGTAGATACTGGAGTTGGGCAAGGGCGTGTGCTTTCTCCAATATTATTCACACTGGTGATGGACGATATGCTGCAAAAATTGGATCCAGAAAGTCTAAAGAATTATGTTCTACGCCGATGATGTATTGATATG
The DNA here is from genome assembly GCA_964007535.1 of Brachyptera risi. Classification (NCBI taxonomy): domain Eukaryota; kingdom Metazoa; phylum Arthropoda; class Insecta; order Plecoptera; family Taeniopterygidae; genus Brachyptera; species Brachyptera risi. The sequence continues at coordinate 26,763,096 of OZ023331.1, read as the reverse complement.
GGAGAGGACACGGAAAAAGTACGAGGAAAAGTGAACAGATGGGATGCGAAGACACAAGAATTTAGGGTGAAGATCAGTAGCGATTGGAGGAGTATATTAGTGATGAGTAGGAAGACGAGAAAAAGAGGTGAAACTTTGAAGATATGAGAGGACTAAGGAAAAAAAATCTTATGATATGGAACTGCATATAATACAACACAAACACTTTAGGAGACAAACCTGCATATATATATATATATATATATATATATATATATATATATATATATATATATATATATATATATATATATATATATATATATATATATATATATATATATATATATATATATATATATATATATATATATATATATATAGATATATATAGATATATATATATATACATATATATATATATATACATATCTGTATATATATATATATATATATATATATATATATATATATATATATATATATATATATATATATATATATACATATATATGTATATATGTATATATACAAACATACATATGTATACAATGAAAAAATGTCAATTAATATATATATATATATATATATATATATATATATATATATATAAATATATATATATATATATATATATATATATATATATATATATATATATATATACATATATATATATATATATATATATATATATATATATATATATATATATAGAGAGAGAGAGAGAGAGAGAGAGAAATATGTGTGGAAAAAATATACTCATAGACTACGTTCTACGAAACATTCAAATGTGTTGATCAAGCTTAATATTAATAATCAAGGTACGAAAATATAATCAGTAACAAAGAGTATCAGTAACAAGTTAATTATTGCCTAATAAACAAATATACTAAATTCATCATTCATAAAATCGGACCTTGGAATAAAATGAATGATAAACTGCATGTACTACTTACATTAGTTATTACTTATAATACTCATATTCGAATATAGAAAAATTATAAAAAATATCGAGTAATCTAAGAGACATTACGAAGATTCATATCACAAATTAGTAGAGCGATAGGCCTAATTATAACATTATAGGCCTATCACTAATTTAATTTGTGCTTTTTGTATAATGATCAATTTTACATCTGCTGTCAAGGGAAAGAAGTAATCATTGCCCAAGAGACTTAGTTCAAAGTGGAAGATATCAACATTCGTGTGTTTATACTGAAAGACTTTTATCTACTGCGAAAAATTATGGTCACAGACAGCGCAGTCCTGGTGTTGAAGACCATTAGTTTTAAATAATCAAAATGGGGTGGTAAGATCGCCCTTGTGGTGCCCCGTCCAAACGATCCTATCTTTCATCCATAGCCTTAATTGGGGAACAATGATTTTGTATCAAGTTTCGATGTTATTAAAAAAAAAAAAAAAAAAAAAAAAATTGTCATATAATATATATATATATATATATATATATATATATATATATATATATATATATATATATATATATACATATATATATATATATATATATATATATATATATATATATATATATATATATATATATATATATATATATATATATATATATATATATATATATACACGTGTTGCAGATCAAGACAAGAAAGAGAATACTTACTCGTGATAATAATATGCGATGTATCGTTGTTTTCATCGCCGTTCAAGTACCGATACTTGTTGCTTTCAGGCCCCGCAATTTGAAGATAAGCAGGAGACAAACTCTTCAGCAGGCGTAGACTTTTCTCGATCCCTTTACTGGAAATAAATAGATGGAAAGTAATTGAATATTTACTTCAGGAACCATCTCTGTATAATATGTGAGAAATGTATAATGTTCCAAATTTGAGAAATGAAGAGACATTCATAATGGAAGAGGATTCTTTCAAAATAGTTTCAGCGAATTATCAGTTTATTGGTGATGATTCGGAAACATGAAAAAATCAGAAAATATATTAATGAGAAATAGGAGTATAAATAGGAAGATTCGAAAAGAATACAAAGAAAATCAAAGAAAAATAATATAAACGTCAAAAAAAGATCAAAGATCACACAAATTATTATTGAATAGGCCTATAGGAAGAAAGGCATATTTCTTCATTCAGAAAAATGAACGCAAATACAATCAAAGAGGACGGAGATTAACTTCGAAAGGACGATTGAAGATATTTCCCTCAACAGTATTTTCAGTATTTCAGCTTATATACAAATTATGTACAATATTCAACTAAAGTTGAATATATTGTATATAATTTGTACAGTTTGTTATACGAGTTAAATTAAATCCAATTACTTTTCTGGGGTGATATAAGATTGCACTTTTGATGCTATTTTGAAACGATCCTAATTTATCATCTTTAGTCGTTTTTGGGAACCAATGACTTAATGTGAAGTTTTCAATAATGGTAAAAAAATTGAGTGAAGTGTACCACCCCATTTATTTGTAACAAAAAGAAATAATGTGAAGTGCACCACTCCATTTACATTTAACAATAACGGAAACTTTACACAAAGTCATTGGTTCCCAAATAAGACTAGATGATAAATTATAGGATCGTTAGAAGATAGCGTCACAAGTCCGACCATATCATCCCAAAAAAGTCATTAGAAGCAATTGGATTCTGAATTCTAATACAATAGAAACACAAATCTTTCTAATACCTGAAAAAGATTCACGTATTTAGTCCAATATTATTTCATTTTTACTTTGTGTTTAGCTTAATTCTTATAATTTTAATATGTACACAGCTATGAACATAATTTCTATCCGTGAGACAATGTTAGTTTACAAGGACAATAATGTCTATGCATATTATTTTGAAGATTCTGAAAACTAAAAAGATATGTGTTTCTATATCACTGGAAGTTTGATATCTTATACCGTTGCAAAAGGTGTCATCCAAAACACTGTTGTTCCATAAACCCATGCGTTTCAAACACAAATATTTCAATATTCAATTCTTCAATTGACAACCCAAATATTTGAAGAAAAATTATATGAAAAATGTATCTACTTAAAAAAGATGTTAATCCTTCCTTGAATAGTTTATAGCCTGATTCATATACTAATATGCGGTTTTACTGTGTTTTCTGTCCCGGTATAGGTTACGTGATTGCTTCAAAAACATTCTCAAAAAGCTTTGAGATTGGTCCACGATAGAAAAAGGAAGTCAACCAATCATATAATTGTGAAAACTTCGGTATTCACGCTGTATAACTTCAAAGATTCAGTGAGTTTAAAAGATGCAGTTCCTTTTCTTATCGATCGTAAGCTTCGTCCTGAAAAATCAAAATACCCTAAAGAAAATACCACGCCTATTAAAATATAACGGTGAGATTTGAGTTTATTATGTTGGTAGACGACCTTCTTTTTCCGTAGATACAAGTATACACGTGATTTGCCTGTATGCAAATAACCGTGCTACCGTGTTGCTATGAATGAAGGCTAAGTTCGAATATAGATATCTCTCAAACCCAGATAACCAATTGAATTGGGCCAGGGAGTATTTCCAGCACATCTTTTATAGGGTAGACTTGTTATATCTATCGGTTTCTGCCAGTTCCGACTTATCCCTGCTCTTCTTCACTACTACTATCCTAATTGCTTCTACTTCGAATTTCGAATTTCTACGAGTTCCCTCCACCGTTCTCTATCCTCCAACCATTCTAATAAAATATTAAATTAATTGTGTGAGTTCACCTTCGGTTGCCTTCTAGCATTGATGCCGGGTCAATGGTGACGCTGATGAAATGATCGTCAACGACGTGGCTCGGCGTATTTGTCTTGATTGAGAACGTCGCGGCAACGTCGCCGTGACACGCACCAAGCGTCGTTAGAAGCCAAAAACAGACGACCAAGCGTGCAGCGGCCATCTTTAATATGAGATCTATACATAGGAGAAAAAGTCAAAGGAGTCTGAAACTTGCTATGGCATTCTCTTGGTTTAATGGTGCTTAAAGTGTCCCTAGTTTCCGCAGGGCAAAAAGTTTCCGCCAGGTCGTTTCACAGCTACAAATGATCATAATATTTCAAAAGTAAGAGATACAAAATTAAAAGATACATCACAAGTATGCCTTAATTAATCCATAGCCTAAATTGGAGAACAATGATTTTGTATCAAGTTTCGATGTTTTTAAAAAAAAAAAATTGCAGACAATATATTATGTCGAAAATGCTAATGACTCCAATTTTATGATAACAAAAGTGGAAAGATTATGCAATTGTATGTTACAGTGACACTCGATATTTTTGTCATCATCGATTTTTACACAACCCCCCACCGTTACATATAAATGACACGTAATGTGAATGACTGAATGTTTATTATGGATCGACTTTATTTCAGAAGAAAGGTATGAAGTAGTTTCACTATACAATCTGTTCATCCGGAAAGTCACTGCGATTGTTCATATGTTATCTTGATACTGAAAATGTTACTCCGTGGGTAGGTTTTCCTTAACTACCTCACCAACAGCTATAGGTTAAATGGAGTACTGATGAGTGGGTGATGAAAAAAAAACGATAAATGATGAGGATGGTGAAAGGAGATTCACAAAAAAATTACGATTACAGAGGAACACAAACTATCCATCTCGTCCATCTAGCTATGGATTTCAAAACAATTATATATCCACTGATGAAGGCAAACGAATGGCTATAGGGTATTGAATTATTCAAATTGAAAAAATATATATATATATATATATATATATATATATATATATATATATATATATATATATATATATATATATATATTCAATTTGAGTGAAGCAAATGATTGTTCTGAAACGTTACGATTGGAGGTTTTAATATTCACATACATTCTTGTGTAAAATTCACATTTTTTATTCCCTCATCTAAAGGAGTTGTCTTGCTTTATACAAAATTTTGATATCACACAATTTTTTAAAAAATCATGAAAATAACAATAACTTAATGGTAATTATTTTTTAGTTGAAATGGGTGAATAAATGATCATGTTATCAGTGTCACCTTCAACATTACTCTTAATTCTTTCACGAAAAATAAAAACTGTATAAACGAGGTGACTTATTTTACGGAATTGTTCTCTTGCGATTTTTCACCACATGTTGGACGAATTCACTAATCAACTTGCGAACAACTTGATACAAGAATGAGCAATGTGAATTTTCTGTAAATTTCATCGCCCGTTTTTTTAGAAAATTATATAAAATCTTAATTTCCTTTCATAAGAAATGTAATTTAGGCCCACATACGATTTTACGAACATACTTGCGGAATTTTGTGGTCACGTAAAGTAGTTGATCGATCCACATTAAAATGAATCATAACGAAAATTATATTTAATTTTAAAATTGAATTTTAGTTCAAAGTGGAAGATATCAACATTCGTGTGTTTATACTGAAAGACTTTTATCTACGGCGAAAAATTATGGTCACAGACAGCGCAGTCCTGGTGTTGAAGACCATTAGTTTTAAATAATCAAAATGGGGTGGTAAGATCCCCTTGTGGTGCCCCATCCAAACGATTCTATCTTTCATCCATAGCCTTAATTGGGGAATAATGATTTTGTATCAAGTTTCGATGTTATTAAAAAAATAAAAAAATAAAATAACGAAAATTCAAGTATACAAAAAAATCAGAAAAATACTTTCATGTGACCGCAAGTATACATTAGCCACGTGCGCTCATCCCTCATAGCCAAAAAAAAATGTTGTTTTCTAGTATCAATATTTTCAATCATTTCTAAAATACCTAGCATTAACTCTAAAATATCTATAAGCTTAAGAAAGTATCGCTAGTTTCCATATCAAATGTACTTTTTGTATTCAATAAAAAATTATTCAGTGGAGTGAAGGACAAAAACATCAAGGTAGTATTTCTTTATAAAGAATTACCATTATAATTAACTGTATTGATTTTCTTTCATTGTATACAGAGTTCATCACCGTTCTACGCGTTGCAATATGAAATATATTTTTAGCTAAATCATTGTATGATAGCTAGAAAGCTTATAAGGACAGGCATTTAAGTCGATTCAAGTACTAACTTGGGGCCTATTTCTGTTTTTTAGTGATAAATTTCGATTGACATGACAGTTTGATAAAGGTATGCAATGCATACAAAACATTAGTAACTAGAACTATTACATTGACCTAATTACTATAATTATCAAATGTGTCATTTAAAATATAGGATATGAGTAGAATAGTTGTTATGTTATACGGTGTATTCTATCGAATAATAATATGATGCCTAGAACTTTATATTTTAATTCAACTCCATGTCTCCATACGGTTTATTAATTTTATAGAGTGACTTTTGTTTGTTAAAGTTTGTGACACCCTCCAGATGGCGAAGGTGTTGGTGAGGTCGTCAAGCAATCAAAAGATCATGAAGAAATATTACGTCAATATTATAATGTAATGTAATGAATTAATTATTGAAATCGAGTGTAATCTAAATGACAATATCAAGTGAAATGGCTGAAGTATTTGTGTTTACGAGGTAAGTTGTGTAATACCGGTATTGTGTTTTTTTTAGAGAGAGAGAAATAGTTTTTCTTTTACTTATTAATATATCACGATATCATCAGTTATCATGATGGTTTTACTAAAGCAATATTTCAAATTGTGTGGGCTTGGGATGAGAATTATTTATGGCATCATTGCAAACTGGAGTTTTTTTGAATTCATATCAGATTGACCCAGCATGAAATGTTTTACATCATTTTTTTTAATTTCTTGAACATTTTTTTTTTTTAGATGGAAATTGCTTAATTAACTGAGAAATTGCATTCAACTAAAGAAAGAATTTGATTTGACCAATGTAGATGGGCGTGACTTATACGAAGCAGGGGAAAAGATACCTTGATTGGGTATTTCTCTATTTCCCCTGCTTCACTGTCCACTTGATTGGTTTTTATATTTTAGGAAGATATAATTTTTAAAAATACACATAAGAAAACCCCGGAACCAACACTACTTTTTTCTCGGAAAATTTTAGAAATTCGTACACATTATTTTGAGAATAAGGATTGATTGGTTTACTATAAAGTTACACGATGATCAGTTGTTCAGTGCAATGGATATGAAGAATAATCAAATAAGTTCAAAAATAATTCAATTATTTTTAGTGCCCATTTATGAAATATTTTTCACAATATTCCGATATTCCTCTAATTGAATACGTTTTCAATTCAAACAATTTTTCAAACCAATTATTTTAAATACTGCAATATTGTGATGGAGTTGTGAATTCCAATACATCATGCAAAGCGTAGGTCCATGTTTGTATTGTTTTATATATAATTAGTTATTATTCTAATTATTATATTCAATTCTGATACAGAGAGGCAACTGAATTTTTTTTTTTCAAGTTGAGGTTTTCACGTACGAATGAAAAGTCTTAATTCTACCATACTCTTAGAATTGTTCATTCATGAATTAATAAATTGAAATGCGTGCCAGTTAAAACCAGCACAAAATTATCTAGATGGCAGTGAATCATCAAGTTTGGTTGATCAAACACTCGGTGACTATCAGAAAACAACCAATAAGGTATTCTCAACTGACGTCGCCCATTGTTGAAAGAGAGAGACAACAATGTGCACCAGTTGGAATTATCCAATCAGAATATTCGGTAGTCCACCAGTTCGCTGTATTGCTATAGTAACGATTGTTTATCGTTTGTCACGTGCTACCACCCTATAACCAGCAATAACCAAATTCAATTTCAACTACGGTGAATTACTCTTCATTATTACTCATTAATGACATTAATTAAATTAATTACATACAATTACTCTTATTCTTATTAGCAACAATAATGTGTAACTAGAAGCTGCAGCTTCCAATAGATATCAATCCCGATCAAAACCTGTGGTGTATCAGTTGAAGCAATATTTTTGGAAGGTTCACTTTCAAGGGGACCCAGACCTGAATTAAATTTTTTTTTTTATAATTGTTCATTGTAGTATGATGAATACTATGATTTGTTTGTTTGTACTTGACATAGATACTTGAGGCACCGGAATTGTAATCAATTAGATCAGCGCTCTTTTTTCCATCTGAACTTTTGATGATGATTATTGTTTGTTTAACGACCCCACCAACAGCTAGATTATACGGGGGTACAAATGAGCAGATGATTATGAAAGTAAAGTAGTGAAATGTATGTGGACGTGGGGAAAACGACATCTCTTTTTTGAATCACATTTAATTCTAAATTTTGTTTTCAACCATAAAAGTATTTTTTTCTGACGATTGGCTGAATGAAAAAAAAATCTACAGCCTGTTCATTCACAAATTTAAAAAACTTTGGTACAAGGAATTTTGATTCAAGAAATTATTGATTTTTTAAAATTATTTTCAAGTTACAAAATGTAGTGAATCCTAGAAAAATTATTGAACCATAAGAAATCATAAGGAGAGAAACAAAATTCAAAAATCCCAGTTAAAGTCTGATGATGAGTGCAAGTAGGCCCTAACTGTAAAAAATAGCAGATTCGAACATACCATCTCTGAGAAAAATGAATATGAAGCGGATTGAATTAACATGGTCAAGTATACCAAGTCTGGCTCCCTGTAATTTCATGACCTCTCACATCTCCGATTTCTAGGTAATTAACTACGTTCATTTCCTCGCCACTGTAACTTCCAAACATCTAATATCCAATCAATTGGGTTATTTGTTATGGTAGATTTCAAACTCGCCAATCAGGTATGGATTTAGATTTTCGATTAATAAGCCAAGCCTAAATCAATGCCCATTAAGCTCGGGGAAAATTGTTTCTATTTCTATAGATACCATAAGAAATGGTATCTGAATCTGAAAGGCTAACTGAATCTAAATATCGCACATCGGAAATATAGGATCATTACATTCGAACCGAAAATTCCAAATTATTATTGTTACTTTTAGAATATTATTGTAAATGTTGTATAGTCTACCTATAATTTGATATATTCTTTCAAACTTGGAATGGTAGACATTGTAAATTGTATCAATACGATACATATATATTTTATATATATATATATATTCATATATATATTACATATATATATATATATATATATATATATATATATATATATATATATATATATATATATATATATATATATATATGTATCATTTCATCAGAGAGAAAATCGATTTGTCGATGGCTGTTCATCTCAAAAATAATTCACCATGTAAAGATTCAAAAGAATAAGCCAAACTAAAACTAAAATGAAATTTAATCAATAAAAGGAATTAGTTATACTGAAAGACTTTTATCTACTGCGAAAAATTATGGTCACAGACAGCGCAGTCCTGGTGTTGAAGACCATTAGTTTTAAATAATCAAAATGGGGTGGTAAGATCGCCCTTGTGGTGCCCCGTCCAAACGATCCTATCTTTCATCCATAGCCTTAATTGGGGAACAATGATTTTGTATCAAGTTTCGATGTTATTAAAAAAAAAAAAAAAAGTTATAACGATAGGCCCTAATGAAATTGAAAATTTTTAACTTATAGTTATAAAATGTGAAATATTCGAATAGATATAACATAATTATGGTAAACATAATGAGAAAATTCCTGGTTTGTATGATTACATTACCAACACAATAGATTATAATTAAAAATCTAACAGTATTCTAAATATCAGAAAGAGTTGTACACTATACATACCCTCTTCAATAACGTTTTCAATATTTATTTGCCACTTTTGGAATAATGGTTGAAGTTCTTCTTTCCTCGCTGGCTGAATTCTAATTGATTTCAAATCATTCACACAATAAACTTTTATGTATTATTATGTTATTATAGTATAGTTAATATTGATTGTTTAAATTGACCGAGTTTTGCTGAATCTGATAATAACTACGCATCGTTATGAAACGTATGTTTTGATGACTGCAATTATATGAGGAAATTAATAATAAAAGCATATGAAATACCGTAGTCGAGTTATGCAATAATTCCGACAATCGTATGGTTATAAATGATAACAATGATGAACTAAAAGAGGGACTATCCCGACATTTTTCGAAGAATGTTTGGTAAAATTTTGTATATCTCCCATTAGTAAGGATATAGTAGTGAGCGTACTACGCGTTTTAATTATTATTCTCAGGAATAATTTATACAGTCAAAATTAGCTTTGCAATATTTAGTCTCAAATTAGCTTCATCTTCAAAATTGCATTTGTATGTTCTTATCTACTCTGAAGTTGAATTTATTTGTAATTCTGTGTCGATTCAAGGAACCCCATGTGCATGGGCAGAGATCTAAATAAAGATTTATATGTAATCCATTAATCACTTTTTCGAATATAATGTTGTAAATAACGTGAAGAGCGTTCAATTAATTAAATGCATTCATTTTAAATGTATTATAAGTAACAGAAATATACTGGGTTCATTTTAAAATAACTCAATAATGTCGGTCTTTATTAGAGGAAAACACTCGATCGGGTATACATTCGTATCAGGACGACATGTACACTCTATTTGTTCCTACCATGCCGGACTTGATCGCAAGCAAAATTTCCAGTTGTGCTTGATTATTTGTGCTTGAAAAGCTTGATTTCTTCTACCACAATGATAACTAATGTTAATCGGAACAAAAATTGTTTGTTTGAGAATTGATTGTATTTATTTTTAGAACTCTCTATAGCTGTATACAAAGATTGAAACATCAAGAATTTCACACCTTTGGCGATTGAGCATCCAGTAAAGTTGGCCCTATCAAGCAAATTTTCTCTTACAGCAATAGAGTATAGAATAAAACGTAAGAGCACAACCTTCCCAAATAGTCACGAGCCGCGTGAAAATGCAATAGAAGTCGATTTAGCGAAATATTCGGGTTTTTTGTTATCATTTTTGAACAGTATGAGATACCAATTTCGGATACGGGAGTACCTTCAATACAGTCAGAATGATGCATGTGAAATAAAATTAGTTATTACTTCCCTTGAGTTGGAACTTTTTCACAGGATTAAAGATTAAAATGGTGTCAATTTTCAGCTTTATATCTGTGTAAATTATGCAATATGAGTTTGACGTAAACTATTTTGAAGGTGTCCCGTATTTTGGAGGTGTACTTTTTTAAAAGTATGTCCCGTATTAGAATTCTGGTATCTCAGACAGTACAAAAATTACCACCAAAAAACTCATATTTCACTAAATCGACTCCCATGCTATATGTTTTTACTACGATGCGAAGATTTATTTATTCTCTTTTCTTTATTTGCAGGCCTTCAAAAAATTGATTTTGATAGTTTGTAATAAAATAATATATCATTACAAATATTTCATAATGTCCACTAGTCGAAAAGTATCATAAATACAAATTTATAGAATGGCTTGAAGTCACCAAGTAAGTATAAGTAATGTGACTAATGCCAGTTCAACTACATGGTATTGAGATTGACATTGGAGTCTGGGTTTAATTTACAAAATGGAATACTAATCTCAAAATAGTCAAAATAGTAGGCCTATTACTGATCTAAATCTAATCCAGTATTTTCTTACTCATTCAACAGTTGGTAACATGCTATGAGGAGCACTATCTTTCGTTATGAGATTAGATACAAGATGGCGCCTATATAGGTTAAAATGGACAAAATGTCAATATTTGTACTTGGAATTGTGATGCGAGTGATGTGATGATTAAAAAAGTCAATTGTCAGGTAAAAATCACACTTGACCATTGATAGTTTGTAGTAAGACTGGACTGTACATCTATTTCTAAATTTGAGGACGTGATAGGGCTAGCTCCTACAGACTTGGCCCTAGTAGGCCTAGGTCCTATCTATGACATGAAAAGTTAACTCATCTTGAATATGAAGCTTAGGCGGGTTAGGCCTAACTTGCCTAGGTTCAAGACTTTGAGACCTAGGCTGGAATTGGCTGGGTGTCAGACCATGGCAATGAGCCCCATTAAAACCTAAGCCTATGACTCACATATTGATAGCACCTAGCCAATCTGTGATTAGATAATCACAGTCATGAAGATGCCATTTATCATGAAGCTGGGCCTAAAATCTTAATTGTATGTTAGTTAGCCTAGCTTCAAAAGTTGGAATTCTTCAAACTAATAAGATTTTTTATATTATTATTATATTAAAACTTTTTAAAGTTGCAGAGGCCTACCCCCTACCTAGGATGCCAAACGTAAAACTAAAGATACCATTAAGCCTAGGTTTAGGCCAATTGAAGAAACATGATAACAAAAGGTAACAGTACCGCCATCAGCATAGTGTATGAAGTTAATGGTTCTGCTCGGAAAAATCATGCAGTTTGTAGGGTAGAGTAGACGTATAGACCTATGGAGTAGGTCCATTATGCCCCACGAGAGCGTCACGATGTGGTATGGGCCGTAGAACCAAACCAAAGAGAATCGGTCAACATGATTAGATCCAACTAGAAGAATTTATGGTTTAATTTGATCTACAATAATTGTGTACCCACATAGTGTATTATCAATTATTAGTTGCCCAGAATTTCAGTAATTTGGGTCTGATCATACCTGCTGTTGGCGGTTCAACAAACTAGGCCTACACGCATTTCATTTTATAATTTTCAAACATCTTTTTAACTCAATACTGGTACGTTAATGTTAAATTACTATTATCACTATACCATTAACACAGTAGACCTATAGAGACAACCTTCAGTATAAAGTCACTTCGGTAGTCGTGTTTGCAGCATAGCATGACTGTGCAAGGCAAGTCGATCCTGGTGTTTGTGCATAGAACTACATGTAGTTTATGCTCGTGTCTGATGTTGCTTCTAGCAACTGATGCGTGATTGATGATAACATCATAATACAAAGCATAGATGCCGCAGCCACAAAAACGCTGAACTGTCGACTCGGTAATTTTGTTGGCTCATATCATTAAATATTATCAAACAAATTAGGCCATTAGATATTCAAAACTTATTTTACAATTGATACAAGTCGTTTTATTGAGTGGCTATAGGAATGATGCTACTGGTTTCTCTCTTTACTGTGACAATAGTATGACTAATATTCGAAAATGTTGCATTAAAGAGAAGCTTTCTCAAACTATAAGCCTAACCAAGTAGGCCTATTAAACTGCTATTAAAAATAGGTAATTAGACCATTCTAGTCAATTCTAGTAAGGTAAGCCTACTGTTCCAATGTTACTTGTTTTTGTTGACATGCTAGGTCATTCTACCAGTCACAAGTCTTCATGGATTGTGAAAAAAAAGAACCAGTCACAGATAATCCTTCCACTCCATCAGCAAAAGTTGACCTCAAAGTGTGTGGTGTTTGCGGTGACCGAGCGTTGGGTTACAATTTCAATGCCGTCACTTGCGAGTCGTGTAAAGCTTTCTTCCGAAGAAATGCACCCAAAAATAAGGTACGGTACTGTAATGGTTGTTTTTTGACAATCTTGATCAAATGATTCACTCTTATTGGATGAGGGAAGTGAAGACTCAATTTGACCGTACTTGGAAAGAATAGTTCTCTTTATTTCTGTTCTTTCCCGCAACACAGGTCAAACGAAAGCACAAATTTGGATGAAACTAGGCATCCCGCATGCACATATGACATGTCGTCGTCCAGTTCGATACTGTCTAGTCTTGAGGTGCAATTGGTTCAACTACTTTTGAGAAAAACTATTCTGAAATTTTGCTAATCCTTATAATTAAAGAGCAGAGCAGGAAATTTTGAAAATTTTATTTCCTCAAAGTGAAAATTTATTTTTGAATGTAGGCCTACAGTGAAACCTTTATCTTTCATTTTTCAAGGGACTAGGAAAATAAAACCATCCATGCAGGAAAACAATCCATCCAGGAATATTTAGCATTAATTATATAGGAGTGGGGTGAGAAAAAATGAATGATACATGCAGGAAAATGATGGATCCAGGAATGATACATAGAGGTTTGACTGTATTCAAATTTTGGGAAATTTAAGCACAATAATGATACGCATTAGTTACCAGTACTGCAAAGTTTCACTTTAAAAATCAGATCAGCCGTTTTGATGAACTGTCGTGTAACATACTTTATACATAAATCAAAGGCTTTCAAAGAGCTATTGAGAAAAGCAATACCGGTAGGTAAAACAAATTGAATTTAAAAACTATTGAAATTAACAAAATGAAACAGGAAGGCCCGTATAACTCTCCATTACGATACATTTCATATGAATATCCCTAAATCGCTCATCTTACAATGCACCTCTTGCGTATCCCTAAATTACGTATAAGGAAACAGTAAGTTTGTACTGTATTGAACATTTTAAGAACACTTTTCCTAATTGAACAAATTAATTGGGGAACAATGATTTTGTATCAAGTTTTGATGTTGAGAAAAAAAAAAAATTATTAGAATTTAAACGATTGATTTCTCCAAAACATAAATTGTTGTTTTTTGTGAAGGAGTTTCGTTGCCAGTTCAACAACAATTGCGAGATAACATTGGTTACGCGGCGGTTTTGTCAGAGATGTCGCCTCGTGAAATGCTTGGGGATCGGTATGCGGAAAGATTACATCATGTCCGAAGAAGATAAAGTCATTAAGAAGCAAAAAATTGAACAAAACCGCGCGCGAAAACGACCATCTGCTGAACATTCCAGTGAAAGGTACGTATATTTATTAATGTGAGGACACAGTTGGATAAGTTCATTTCCTTTACCTTTTTCTCGTTATATCGTTCAAAACTATGGCCAAAATATAGTAGCAAACGACACCGATCTAAATACAAAGTACCGAACGGAAGTGGTATACTCTTCTTGAATAATAATGCAAATTAATTCTTTATTTTGCAAATTAAGGTGCCGGTAGTTGATTATTAAATATGTGTTGTAGGGATAGCTAATGTCTGTATTTTTACTTATTATTAAGACATTGTTAATCTTGTATTTTTAATTATTATTAAGACATTGTTAATCTTATTGCAGGTATAAAGATGTTGACGATGAGAGTCATGAAACGTACGAACCTGGTGTTGTGTTGGTATCAAGTTCAGGCGAGGTATGTTTAGAACCGGCGCATAAAATCTGGGTCACCAACTCCTCTTTTGACGATAACTACGAAGACGCTGATAGGCTAAACGAGTATACTGTTGATAATGACGCTTCGACTTCGACCATTCAGCATGAAGTAAGTTGCTCAATATATGCTACATTACCTAAATAAATAGACACAAACAAATAAACAATGAATAACCTAGAAATGACCGCTTTGCATGATAGGCCTAGTCATTCTCATCAAGCTAGTCAATACAAAAGAGTTCCCACCAACCTGGAATATCCAACATCTAACGTCATTTCTTACTTTCTTCAAGGTTTCGTCAGACCCTTACCCGTCTCCCGCAGATGCCGCCAGCGTTCCTAGTCCTTCTTCTCCGCCCGATTCCGCCACAGTAGCTGCTTCTAAAACGGTCGAGATGATCACCGAACAGCGAACGTCTCTGAACTCCACCCCCGTATCGGTGATAACGCCCCCGATGCACCCGATCAAAACCCTGCCGAGCAAGCACGACATGCCTCTCCTGTCATCGCTCATCAATAATAACCAAAGAACCGAAGATACCTCGCCACCTTCGCCTCGACCCCGTACCCCAC
This sequence comes from Brachyptera risi, assembly GCA_964007535.1. NCBI lineage: Eukaryota > Metazoa > Arthropoda > Insecta > Plecoptera > Taeniopterygidae > Brachyptera > Brachyptera risi. Next base: position 26,747,519 of record OZ023331.1, on the reverse strand, counting down.
TCGAACCGACTGCGACGGCAGACACATGCTGGACAGACTCCGAAGAACCGTCAACGTCAACATATTATAACAGCACGAAGGATGCGGCTACCGAGATACTACGAGACGTACAAAGAACTCAGAGGTGATAGCTCTAGGAATCAATCATGTATTATGGGAACACCTAATTTATCAATACTCAAATGGAGTAGGCCTACAGAATGCTCTAAAAATGCAGTCCTGCCAAAAAGTCCTACAATTTTTTTTTTTCAATTAAAAATATACCTGTTTTTTAGATGTATTTCTGAAATGTGTTTCTGCCAATTATAATATTGAAATCTCGTCCAATTGAAAATAATCAATGGAAAAAGTAGGGGTAGGGTTGTCGTTTGATATGAACTATTCAATCGATTATGGATTATGGATATCAATTCATTCTCTATCTATCATATATATCTATCTATCTCCATTTATTTTGATATTGAAAGTGAATTTGATGTCAAATGAAGAAACAGCAGGCTGAAAGTCGTGTGTCAGAGTGCCCCATTGCCAGTGCGCATCTTTACACTCAAAGCCCTCTTCTTCTGTCCTTCCCTTGGAAGAACAAGCAGTGAACCAAACAAAACAGCCTGTCAACAATTTCTTATGTAAAATACCGTATAGGCCTAACGTATCTCACTCTTTTATTTTTCAAATATTTGAAATATTTGCAGTATGGCAGCATTTAATTGTAGATAGTATTTTTCATTGATATTACAGTGCGTCGTTAAAACCCAATATTTTTCATTGAATCTTGAGAGAAACAATAATTTCGATCGATATCCGATATCATCATTTCGATTCGATGTCAAATATATTTCCTAATATTTCAATATTTTCGACTGATTTTTGGTATCATTTACATTTTCTTGATTGAATATCAACCCTATAAACGAGTGATATTTCGGTACAGTCCCATGTGCAGTTAAGATAGTATCAAGAACAGAATAAATGTTGTTGAATTATTTTATTGCAGCACAATAATTATCATTCTTGCTATGTTTATTACTCAATTTCAGGATGCCTGTGACGCCCAACTCTATCGAGTCTATTCTGAGCGAAGCCATCAAGCTGGAGTTCGAAGCATACAGCTCACTAGCCACCACACATCATCACAACTCTCGTGAGCTCAACGATGCTGAACGAGCGAAACTCAACGAGTTGATCGTTGCCAATAAAGCTTTACACGACCCGCTTGATCACGACCTGTCAACGCTTGTCGGGGACGACGGACTTTTCAAGGTCAGTTTAGGTGTTGATTGTGCTACATCTTTCACTTACCCTGTATTAATGTAAATTCTATCTCGATCAATAATATAGGCCTGAAAACATTGTTATTCAGGCTCAACTCTCTTGACCTAACCAATTGCCTGCATTTTTTTATTAGGGCATACTGTACACAAATTTGTGAAACTAAATTGATTAAACTGTTCATTTGGTTAGACCAACGTGGAGCACTCGCCGATGTTGCTGGACGTGATCAACTTGACTGCAATCGCAATCCGTCGTCTGATCAAGACGTCCAAGAAGATAAATGCGTTCAAGAACATGTGCCAAGAGGACCAGGTGGCATTGCTCAAGGGCGGTTGCACCGAGATGCTGATACTGCGCAGCGCCATGACCTACGACCCTGATAAGAACTCGTGGAACGTAAGTTGATCAATGAGGGGACTCCTTACTAGAACACCTGAAGAGCTATTCAATTTAAAACAAGGTCAATAAAAAGCCTGGTCAACAATTTAACAAATCACATTTGGTAGACATGATATTTAGCCTAATTCATAAATGCAAGTACAAACACATTTGCATTGGGCACTTATTAGGTAGCTTGGTTAATGAATAAATTAAATTAAAGGAAAAAATAAATTAGACATTAGGCCTAATTTTTGACAATTTCAATTACTTCAAGGACCCATCCTTATATAACATTGCAATTTATTTTACATGTAGTTTGAAGGGGGTAGGCTATAGTTTTTACTTATACTGTACACCATTTAGTCATAATGAGATTACTATGTGTGCAGTGAGTTTCTACCATATTAGAATTTTTATCTTTAGGCCTATATAAAAATAAATATTTATAATTTTTATATCGTTCGAAACTTATCACCAAAATACTGATATTTCGCCAAGTCGACTCCCGTGCACTCTTAATACAGGAATTTTTTTCAATCAGTGATCTGTTTGTGTGTGGTCTAGACTACATATATTTAATTTGAAATTCTCACTCCTGCTGGTCTTACTCGCAGATCCCGCACACGCAGGAACGTCTGAACGTGAAAGTGGACGTGTTGAAGGAAGCCCGAGGCAACATCTACGAGGAGCACCAACGCTTCCTGCGCACGTTCGAGATGCGCTGGCGACACGACGAAAACATCATGCTCATACTCGGCGCTATCACCTTGTTCACACCCGACCGCCCTAGGGTGGTCCACCACGATGTCATCAAGCTTGAGCAGAACTCGTACTACTATCTGCTCAGGCGATATCTTGAGAGCATATACCAGGTGCGTAGTCACTGTGATGAGTGGTCGAGTGGCTAGCACACTGAACCATCATTCAGGAGACTGGGCTTCGATTCCTTCCATGGACGGCCATCCTGACAGAGGTTTTTTCCTGATTTTTCTCTGTCATTAGGGTGACTACTGGGGTGGTCCCTTACCAACGAGCCACGATTGACTCTCCTGTTATCCAATATCCTTTCCTATCATCATCCCATCATCTCATTCATCATTTCCCAACGCCAATAGATCCAAGTCAGTTCAGTGCATCGTTAAAGCTAGTATTATAGAATTATTAATTTAATAGGTGCGTCCTCATGTTTGGTCGCACCTACTCCCGATTTTGTGGAAATGTTTTTGTCATTCATGAACGGGTTGTTCATGTGAGAATTTCAATACCGAAATATTATAATTCTCCTTCCATTTTTTCAAGTGTTAAGCTTAATAATCAAGTCTAGTCCTGGAGCTAAATAATCAAGTAGAACCGGCCCGTTAGGATCCTCTTTGTTTGTTTCTCCGTGAGCTCTTCACATGTTCATTTCATTTCTTTTCTGTATCTACTTCTACTTCTTCCCAGCAAGCGCCAGACTCCTCCAAATAACGCTCTTCTATCTACATCTCCAACTGGCTTGTTGCTTTTGCATCAAAATGAAATTTATTGTAGATCGTAATCATATTTAGAAGCCAAGTTCATTCAATCTTAATTGTTTCATACTTACTAGGCCTAGATGCATCATAGTCCTATCTGCTGAAGTAATATAAAAATGATAAAACTGTCTCAAGTTGATAGAAGAGGTATTTAGCCTCAATTGAGTAGATCCCAGTTGGATTATGTTTGCTAAAAAATAAGTGTGCATTGTTATTGTTGTTGGCAGGGGTGTGAGGCAAGGTCAACGTTCTTGAAGATGATTCAGAAGATTGCCGAACTTCACCGTCTCAACGACGAGCACATCAAAGTATACCTGGACGTAAACCCGCGCGACGTAGAACCATTACTAATCGAGATATTCGACTTGAATTCCACAAAGCTTTGCCCGGATAGAAGTCACTGAAATTACGTGGTATGGCCAAAGAGAGATACGGATATCAGCCCTGTGAGTCAGTTTTTATGATACGAATATTTATATTTCATCCAACATAGTTTGCTACAGATGCACTAAACATTCTTGTTGAATATTTTTTAAATATTTTTAATATTTTTATAGGTCTATTTGTTAACTTCAGCTAGTGACAATATTCTGTTTCAATGGTGTGAAAATGTCAGGAAAGTAAATACAACAGAAAAATAATGTACAAAATATGATGCCGTTTTTCAGGTTATGATGACTGACTACAATCCCTTGAATTGGTGTAGCTCAAAAAGTATTACCGCTACAAAAATGAAAACATTGTAAAATTTTGAAAGGCCGTAGCTGTACATTATAAATTATTTATTCCCCACTCGACATTTCAACTTCTCTTGATATCGGTCAACTAATTTATATCGATTAACTGTGAGGTAAAATTGACCAGGGGAGTTGTATAGCTGGTTTTCACAAAAATATAGTCTTATAGGTAGGCCTATACAATTCCATATGCCAACTACTTGGCGTATTTCAGAGCTTACCTAGCTAGTATTGCATGGTAGCAACTAGTGTTCTACGGTAGAACACTATGTGTGGTGTGGTAGGCAGGGTATCAGTCAATTTGTTTTGATTCTTCCAAGTCAGCTATGGTGCGTTGTTAAGTAGTTAGTTGTTTTCCCTTAACATACTAAATGAAACGTGACAAAACCAATGTCGCCACAGTGGTAATCTTGAGAACTGTTCCTCACTACAGTGAGCACATCGTTCCTGCGTTCGCACTTGGACGTAGCCACTAATTTAGTGAACATAACATTGTGTCCAGAAATGGTCAAATAATTTTACACCCTTGAATGTTGTCGTTTTACTGTAGAATAAAATGATATTGAGATATGTGTGGTAACCCTGCATCACTCCCTGCATGGTTCACAGAGTTTCATGAACTGCCGTATCGTATCGCTGTCATTACGTATGTAATATGTATGTACATATATCGACAAAAAATCCACGGGATATATGTTTTCGTTGTTTTGTATGTTTAAAAAATATATTACTTATCCATAATAGACCTATATTTTTATCATTTGTTACCGCATCTATCTAAGGTGAGTTTGAGAAAATACTTTCCTCATGGGTCCGATGAGCCTGTACATGGTCCAATGTGCACTGTAGTTGTGAATTGTAACGGTATTTGAAAATTAAAAAAAGATTTATACAAATAAAATTGGTAATTGGTTAATCATTAAGTACCCTACTGAGTTTCCTATGCACTAGTAGTTGCTTTTGTGATTGACTGATTGTTAAGAAGTAAATTCAAGTAATACCAGATCCCACGCCAGATCCGTAATGCCAGATTTACGCCTGGGCAACCGAGGCAGCTGCCTAGGGCGGCAAAATTTAGGGGGGCGGCATTTCCTAAATGTTTTAAAGACTATGTGTTTCTATAGTTGCACAAACATCTGCAAATTTTGAAAAAAATTAAATACATTATTGACTCATTCATTGCAAGAAATGAGTTCAACGATAGGAGAACCCAGGCTTGAAGCACTTTCCGTATTGTACAGAGAATTCGATTCACTTCGTAGAATAGATTACAATGAGACTATTGACAACTTTGCTGCAAGGAAGGTGTGATAGCAGTTTTAGAGGCCTATACTTTCAAGTGAGTTAACCCCATTGACTAGAGTAATTGCTACGTAATACAGGGGGGGGGGGGGGAATGTTGTGCCTAGGGCAATGCAAAACCTAAATTCGACCCTGAGTAATACATGTAATTCAAGTAATTATTATTCGAAGGATTGAGTAACGCTAGCTGAATGTTCCGATAATGACCCTCAATAGACCTCAGGCCTATTTAATACTATGTATGCATTTAAAGTAGTCATTTTACTATACTATGTAAAGAAACAATTGTTGAACTGAAATACTTTCTTGAAATACAATTTGTATGCTGGTAATAGAACAACATGTGTACATTTAATAATATTCTGTATAAATTGTTTGTCTGTATCGAATTTTGAATAAATACAGTACTATATATATATATATATAAGCCTATACGATATAAATTATATACGATATATTATTATATACGACATAAATTACGAGATTTACTTCTGTTTTGTTTTGTCCTCACACAGAAGTGGAATCAATCTAATGTTGATTTATTTATGTGCTTTGAATGTGATTACAATCTGTACCGGTAGGCAAATATTTATATTTATTGAATAAATAATTGAACATTTTTATGGTTTGTCTGCTTGATATACGGTGAGGAATTGTCCTTGTTCTGAACTTCCTGTTTCAGTGTCCCGAGAATGTTCTCAATAGGCCTGTTTGTTTGTGTTGCACCAACCTGAACTAAAGTGTTGCTGGTGCAGAAAGGAAATGCGTCATATTACGGGTTTGGTGCAGGAAATGATCCCTAAATGTTGAGGTACAAACAAACACGATAGTGCCGATTTCAACGGTTCCTAGACGCGAATTTTGAAAATTGGAAAAGTTATTTGGGTTGAATCACCGGAGACGTAATTCTGCATGTCAACTTACTCAAAAATAATTACAACCCTTATTCAAATATACAATTATTCATTCTCATCGGTACGTATTTGAGCGTCAACAACTTCTTAGCCAACATAGTGTCCACCTACAATTTAATTTTATCGCCTGCCATCTTGAACTGAACTAAGTACACCAGCTCCGAAGCTGGTGTAGAACTACTTGAACTAGTGCAAGTGAACTGGGACAAACAAACACGAGAGAGTAGCTTTGGTGCAGCACCACGGTTACAAACAAACACGAAAGTGCAAGAACTGAAGAACTAGTTCAAGTAGTTCAGGACAAACAAACAGACCTACTATTATCAAGTGTCCCGGTTTTATAAAAACGGAGAAATATGTATAACTGGATTCTTCAATTCTATTTAGAAATTTAAAAACTCTTATTGAGACTGCACAAGACACTTTGTAGGATTTCAGGGAATTGTTGAAATTGCTGTTAGTTGATCCATGGCACAACGCAAGCTTTCATTGCGTTTCTAAGTCCGACCATTGCCCACCTTCCATTTTACAAATGCTACACCTCCATCACATCATCTCAATGTTGCAATCAACTAAGGTAATCCTAGTAATCACTAATCAGTAACCACCTTGTACTTTAGCAGTCTGTATAGTGTTGGCGAGTATTTAGGTGTAATCATGACAACACGAAATTTTGTTTCTACAATAATTTACAAAAAGAATGGCCATACTTGCAAATGCTGCAATATTTGTTGAATCACTTTTTAAATTTTGCATCAATTCAAATGCTTCCTTCTCATCACTAACTTGTATAGGTTTTATCTTTAGAATATAAAGTTGTATCCAATTACTATACGGGTATAGAAAAATATATTGTCATGATTTTATAAGACTAAAAAAACCACCCATAAAAAAAAACACTCATAATGTAACTAGAAGATTAGTATTAAGTAATGTCAAAAAAATTTACTGTTGTGGGTTGTGTCTTCCAATCCCCCCACCCCTCATATAATTTGGCAAGAAATGATTTTGACTTGAAAATTCTCAGCATTATTCCAGATTTTCCTCTTATGAATATAGTCACTCTAGCTTGATATGAAATTAATCACCACATTTCAGACGCAACTGAATTCAACTTCTCAGCCTAATCCCTTATTCCAACAACAAACCAGCCATGTTGTTCAAATTCATGATGGAACAATGAACAAGCTTTAATTTCAACTTTATTTAAATCTTCATTCAATTCAGGTAAATAATAAGACACCAGGATGCATGTTGCACTTTGTCATTTATTGGTTTTATATTTTGCCTAACTTTTTCAAAGTTGGATCAACGTTTTTACTATTAACTCTTCGCACGGCACAGAAGATATCATGCTTGCAAGAAAATAGCCTTTCACAAAACAATGCAAAAGATAATATTTTATGTTTCAGTAAACAAGTGGAATGTCTGAACAACAGTTTTTGAATGTTTGTAAAACAAGCAATATAATGAGACTTGAACAAATGTATCAAGACAGTAAAAACAGCATTAGCAACACAGACAGACTACATATTAAATAGTGTAAAACACAATTGGGGGAGGCCTACATATGGTATTTACTATTTTTATTTAGAATCAACTTAAATTGGATAGTATTTTTTTAACATCATAACTTTTTTTTATAATTCAAGTTGATGATTTATGAAAAGAGTTTGCACAATTAATTACTGGTACGTGGAGCATATAGGCAACATGCACCACAAATAGGTAATCAACACTGCACTATTTGTATGAGAAGATTTTATTGAGCAAAATAAGAATATTAAAAATGTGTGTCATACTGAGGCTACTGTAATAGTCTGCTTGCTTTGAAGTTGACATTGCCTTGTTATTGTAGACAATTATCTCTAGTTACAAAGAGATAAAGCTAGTGCCATCTAGCCACAAGATCTAACTAAGAGCAGATTGGACTGTACATTAAATCATTCAATTGACAGCAGTTGGACATATTATTTCAATAACACTTTTCTTTATAATTTACATAGCTGAACTGTGAACTATAGGCCTATGTACTTTCAAACTATAGATTTAATTAATTTTAAATGTCTTATGAATGCCTTGTGTAATGAATAAAGAAAAGGAAAGATGAACAAGACAGATGATTGCATGAATGATAAATGTGGATGTACTGGTATGTACAAATCAAATTTACAAATTAGACAAGATAAAATCTTGGAGGGAGTGGTAAGGGTGGGTCAAGTTATACAAATGCCAATTTCTTTGCTATTACTGCCAATCTTTTAGCCAATCAGGGAAACTATTCCACGTTTCAATTTCAATGGATCTGCTTGGATTTCTAAAGATAATATATTGACATTTGACAATAGAAACAGATGGAAATGTTCATCTCCTTACTTTTTAGTTCATAGTTGGTAAATAGTTATTGAATAGATTATATCGATATGGAGGATTCGTTTGGCTGTCTGCCCAATTTGTTAGTCCTATCAATCGGAAGTGTTGGTCCCTCAACAATCCCGTACATTTTTTTCTATGAGGTATGAGAGGAATCTCGGTTAAAAGTACTTGCCAACAATTTACAATTAGTAAAAACAGTGTGGCAAAAGAACGGGTGGCAGGAGTTGAATTCTCTACGAATTCAATTATAAAAATTATTTTGATAATTGAAAGCCGTAAGTACAGCAATAATGCTTGCCAATACGTCTTTAGTTTGTGCGATTTATACACGCTATTCTCCACAATGCGGGTACCTGGGTAACAGAATAATACCCTGTAATGCATTACCGTACCCGACCCAGCTACCCGAAGGCATCACTAATGCATAGTGAGAACTGAGAACCAATGAATACATCCAGTACGTAATGTTGATTGTGCACTAGTCAGTCAACGATCAATCGTGTGAAATAGGTGTATTGTTTACCCTCGAAATCATTGGTGATTGAAACCAACGACACATGGTGTCTGTAAATATTGTATTTATGTACAAGTCTGACGTAATGATGAACACTTATGTTTATGAACAGATCGATGTTCTGGCATGTCCTGGATGTCTTGCAAGTGATTTGATGTATCCAAGGAGAGGTCTGAAATCAATTGCAAAGTTTTATCTGAATGTAACAAGTTTGCATAAATTATTAATAACTACAAGAAGTTGACTTGTTTTAATTTACAGTAGTTCTTGGATTTGTTCTCTTCTCAAGATTGAATGTTGTGAAGAAACCAAGCCAGTATTTGTGTAGCCCCGTCAAAATGGTTGTATCTCCTCGTCTTGAGCCTCGAGCCTTTACTTGAGAAAATCAATTTTCAACAAGTTTTTGATCATTCATTGATCATTAGATAAGGTTTATACGTACATATGTTCAAATTCACATACACACAAAAAAGGTTCTAATTCATATACAATAATAAACATTCCCTTGAGATTGTACGTTTTTGCTACTAAAGTATTTTACCTGTGTGCTGCACAGAAGGGTAAGTCTCGAAACAGAACAACTGAACTCATCAAGCAACTTGGGTCGTTTACGCAAAATCCTCAAGACTGTTCCTCATAAAATCGAAAGTGTGGCTTGCCAGTTGAGTTCAGTTCAGTTGAGTTTGAAGTCTTGCACTTCAACATCAACAGATGTTGCACACACATCTTATTCAGATGCTGAATTTTCTCAAGTCTGTGCTCATTTATTTGATTACATGGCCCAAAACTTGAAGTTTTCAAATTATGAATTATTACAATACCAGTACTTGATGGATAGATATAAATTAGACTGATCATTGCACAAACTTACCTCCAGGGCAGGCCAAACCAATCACCATTTGGCTCGTTTTGACCAGTCTTTTGGTGTCCAATGTAGGCATTTCGGATCGATGCGAATCTTACGTTTCTCCATTGCTCGCATGTGACTCGTGATCAATTCATTATTTATCGTTATAATGTATTGGCCTTTATAGTAGTTGATAAGATTCAAGTTTTGTAGCGTCGAAATTACGTCTTCTTTCTTTATGCTTGTCAACTCACAAATGTCACTGGAAACAAAGAATTGGTTCAAAGTTCAAACGTCAAATGATATGCCTATAGATGAGAGAAAGTTCTTAATTTGAGAGAAAATGTATTTTTAAAATTCAAGATGTGTCAATAAGTGGTTTTAATGTTTAAAGAATTTAATTATGAATTAGCACATATGCTAAACTCTAGAGAAGGGAAACTTACGGGGAGAGGGAGGTCCTTACCTCCCTCTCCCCTTGAAGATGCACAGGGTTGTGCTTACAGATAGGATTATGACTTACTTAATTGTTATTTGCGGTTTCTCATTGTCGCCAATCGGTTTGACATTGACGAGGAAGTCTAGAATTGTTTGAGCCCAATAACTTCGGTATGACAGTAGTCCAAGATCGGACAGCGGTTTCTCAGGTGAACCTGTTTTGCCTTCGAATTTGGACAGCTCATAACCTGGTAAACAAAGTGGCCAAAATTAATGACAATAATATAATACCAAACATGACAATGAATTAATAATAATGATTCATTTTTGTTGTTATATACATTTACAGCAAATTGATAAACATCAAAAGATGCAATATTCTCAGCATGCCAAAATATCATCAGCTGCTCATCGATATAGCTTTTACTCGCACTCTACAAACGTAAGACTACTTCAGCAAAGTCCATATCAGTAGATCCTGTTACTTGATTACTTCTTTCAGTTTACTTTTGTGAATATAAATTGAAAATAAATGAAACAACCGTTTCAGGGTTGGGCAACTCACATAATGTCTAATGGTTGGTCAATATGTCTAACAGTCCAATTTAATCTCCTGCCACAATTGAGTTATTTTCAAAATTTGGCCCTGTAATATTTATTTAATGATTCCATATGTCCATCTGGAGCTCGATTAGCTGCAATCACGACGGTTTTTTCTTTTCCCTGCTTGACTTCTACTTCCATCATTTCCACATTTCCACAGTCCAGGTGAGTTTTCCCACTAGCTTGGTCCCACCATCACTACACCCCAATGTTTATTTCGGTGCCTTCTGAATAAGTAATACCTCCCTCATTTTTGTTTACTGTCAGTGTAGCCATCATCTAGCTAGGTCTCTACAGCTACAAAAACATCTGGGTTAATAATTTTTATGACCAACCTAAATTTATCAAAGCAAATTTAGTTGAGCAAGAACATTTGAGCTCGGAAGTAGCAGTTTACGTAGGCAAAGCATAAATTATTGATGAGCGTAGCGAAGTCTCCATCCCACTCTTATAGGGCTTTGTCTGTGTGTTTTTTTTTTTTTTTTTGTTTGTAAGCACTCCACAGGTCGCAAGGGTTGACTGATCAACATGAAACTTTTTTTTTACACGCAAACTCATCCAACTTAGAACTGTATAGTTTTTGGGATGAATCGGTCGGACCGATTTTGAGAATCATCATCTCAAAGTTTCTAAAAACCCCATAAGATTTGGCTGGGCGGAAAATGTTGAAAAATAAAATCTCTCCAAATGGGATGAAATTTTCTCTAAATGTGTGTACATGGATTTTACACATTATTACGATTTTTTAAGCAATTCTGATCAGTCGTTTTGGAGAAAAAAAATAAAATGACTGATAATATTCATAAAATATATCATACAAATTATGACAGAATTAAGTTGTCGAGATTCACTGCTTTCTAGATTCAAGAGTTGACCAACAATGAAGTATTTTTTATATGCGTCAAGGTGTGTAGAATACCAGAGTCAATGAAGTGGCAAGAGTAGAACTTCTTTAACGACTTTTATAGCTTATTCAGATATCAAGGTGTGTAGAATACCAAAGTCGATAAAGTAGCAAGGGTAAAACTATTTCAAGGACTTTTATACCTTATTGAGATATCTCGCTCATCTTACAACGCATATTTCGCGTTTGACTAGTATTCATAAAATATATCATAAAAATTGTGACAGAATTAAGTTGTCGAGATTCACTGCTTTCTAGATTCAAGAGTTGACCAACAATGAAGTATTTTTTATATGCGTCAAGATGTGTAGAATACTAGTCAAACGCGAAATATGCGTTGTAAGATGAGCGAGATATCTGAATAAGGTATAAAAGTCCTTGAAGGAGTTCTACCCTTGCTACTTTATCGACTCTGGTATTCTACACACCTTGATATCTGAATAAGCTATTAAAGTCGTTAAAGTAGTTCTACTCTTGCCACTTCATTGACTCTGGTATTCTACACACCTTGACGCATATAAAAAATACTTCATTGTTGGTCAACTCTTGAATCTAGAAAGCAGTGAATCTTGACAACTTAATTCTGTCACAATTTTTATGATATTATATTTTATGAATATTATCAGTCATTTTATTTTTTTCTTTAAAACGACTGATCAGAATTGCTTAAAAAATCGTAATAATGTGTAGAATCCATGTATACACATTTAGAGAAAATTTCATCCCATTTGGAGAGATTTTATTTTTCAACATTTTCCGCCCAGCCAAATCTTATGGGGTTTTTAGAAACTTTGAGATGATGATTCTCAAAATCGGTCCAACCGATTCATCCCAAAAACTATACAGTTCTAAGTTGGATGAGTTTGCGTGTACAAAAAAAGTTTCATGTTGATCAGTCAACCCTTGCGACCTGTGGAGTGCTTACAAAAAAAAAAAAAAAGAAAAAAAAAAAAAAACACAGACAAAGCCCTATAAGAGTGGGATGGAGACTTCGCTACGCTCATCAACCAGAGTCAATGAAGTGGCAAGAGTAGAACTACTTTAACGACTTTAATAGCTTATTCAGATATCAAGGTGTGTAGAATACCAGAGTCGATAAAGTAGCAAGGGTAGAACTACTTCAAGGACTTTTATACCTTATTCAGATATCTCGCTCATCTTACAACGCATATTTCGCGTTTGACTAGTGTAAATAATTATATGGTACCTTGGAAGTTAGAATATGTCTAGCCTACTCACAAAGAAATGAAGTTTGATTTAAAACCTAATAGTACGCCACCACTAATAGAGACTAGAACTAGCTACCAAATTCTACCAATAACTTTCATTGGATCTATCATTACTGCTACGTGTGTATATGTGTTCTACGGTTGAGTATAATGCTATAAATTTTGTAGATAGTTACTTACTGAATTCTATTAATAATTTTCCGTATCCTTTTCTCTGATATGGCGGCATGGTCAGGATGCAAGCAACATTATAATCTTCAGTTGATTCCTTTTCTTTGGAGAAATACCCAACAATGTGAAATCCTCTGCTGTCAAAGTCTGTCATGACGTAGAATAAGAAGGGATCCGTATCGTAGTAAAGTGTCTTGTGATCGAGGAACAGTTTTGCCAGTAAACAGAGGTTCTGCGCGTATACTTTGTTCTTGCGCCCGTCGATCTCGAAGAAGGATATGCTGTCGTTGCGGTAGATTTCGTTGCCAGGCGGATGTCGGAGATTGCACTTTGCCTAATAGAGAATATTACTGATATCACTTCACTTGCATAGTATTTTTGCACGACTACTTGCATGTTCTGTTGCTCAGCTCAGCTAGCTTCTGTTGCTAGCTCAGCTCATTACCTCATCGATCATGACCGACCGTCGCATCAAGCAGAAAACTTATTTCATGTTTTATTATAATTTTGTAATAATCTATCTGTGGTGCTACCACAGTGTCTCGACATATCAACTTGTGTGTGCTGCTGTTCTCCTTATACGGTACTCTTTTTTCTATTAGCATCTGCACTGTTACTCTGTTAAAGTTTTCAACACGTAAATTTGTTTAAAATAAATAACATCTCATATGTAGAGTTGTAGGGATATAGTATTCATATTCAGTATTTTTAAATGAAATGTAGCATTTTGTAGCAAACTATTAACAAAACACAAGCTGCAAACTCTAGACCAGGAACTACGAGATTATCAACGGAAATTCCATATTCTTTCTGACTTTTTAGTCTGAGGCAGGATGCTATCCAAATACCAGTTACTGTTGATAGTTATTAAAGGAAAGAGATAACGACTCTTTTCAACTTGATCATTGATTTTTAGTTTTTTTACAGTTAGTTTTATATTTGATAACACTTTTCGAAAACAATTCATCATACAATGCAGCTCATTGTCTTCAATATTGTGCAAATTTCAACGAAATAGCTAAATATAGCTAAATGCTTTGAAAAAGACGTTTATAAATACCCAGTGGAAAATGGTGAAATTGAATATTCCCGGTATGTTGAATGAATCGAAATCCCATGAAACTTAAGGTAAACCAAAAATATATATCATTGTGAAATTTCTAAATTTTATAGTCTATTTTGTTAATGCTGAATTACTACATCTCTACTCATATGCATTGACATAGGCCTACATCAGTTTTAGGGATAGAAAAGTTCAAACTCAAATTTTCGGACGTTTGCACAGTCCAAGGCATCGTTTCTCAAAATAGATCGTAAGGTTGAGAAAGAAAAACTTCACTTTCTGAATATATGATAAGAAACCCAAGAAAGCATTGCCACTCAATATTTAATACCGCCTATATTTAGTGGTACGTGAAATAAGCATTCTGTTTTGGACTTTTCAGCTTCCATTATTTGAAAATAAGTATTTTGCAGCTTTTTTAGCAAAATACACTAAAATACCCCAACATATCTTTGGAAAATAAAGGGAAATGAAGGTCAAGCTGAAATGAAGTAGAGTAGACCATTGTTAATTCAAAACTCAGAAGAATAGAAAGAAGAAGAATAATACGCCCACCATTCGAATTTACAAAAAAATTATTGGAAAATTAAACAAATTACAGTAAATGTTATTAGTATGGGTAATACATGCTCACGATGACAACAATGGTTCTCGTTTCGGAACAGATGAGATGTTGGGAGGTTTTTCCAAGGGTTTGATGAACAACAGTTTATCTGGAGAAGACTGTTCTTAACTGTATGGCTTGGGTTCATAACAATAGGTCTAGGCCTACTAATGAGTTGTATCCAGAGTATTACGATATTTTTGTCAAGGTTGTCACATGGAAAACATAGTTTATGTAGCCCTATACTGAAAAATTTATGTTATCTTTCTTTTCGCACATATTTCGTCGAATGGAATACAGTGAAACCTCTATGTTTCGTTCCCGGATCCATCGTTTTCCTGCTTGTATCATTCATTTTTTCTCACCCCAGTGCCCATATAACCAATGCTAAATTTTCCCGGATGGATGGTTTTATTTGCTTGGTCCCTTGAAAAACGATGGATAGAGGTTTCACTGTAAATAGGAAATACGCTCTAAATTGTCCAAAATTATCTTTTACATGATGATTGGTGGATAGAAAGCCAATTTAAATGCATCTGAACACTACAAAACGTAAAAAAAACATGAAAAAGTATGTCTAAAGAAAAGGTTCTTTTTCGTATTTTTCGTCAATGCAAAAAACTTGTAGGCCTACCTCTACCTATACTATATTATAATTTAAAATTATAAAAGCCAATTCTGCGGTATAAAGTAGCCTATGTGTGAAAAGTTTTGAACTCACAATTTTGGCCCTGAATTTTTTATACTGAGTAATGATTAGAAATTACCGGTACCGGTACTTGATATTCAAACGAAAATATAAATTACCCTGTAGGCTTGAGTATTGTGTTCTCTGTTTTTACTACAGTGTTGAGAACAATAAAATTAGGGTTATTGCAATGCATCACACAGCAAGCCTCATCTTGGCTATCTGGTAACAACTTATTAATGTTGGCAGATAATCAACAAAGATTATCTATACAACCTACCAGATGTCTTTCCAGGCATTTTCTACTTTTCCTGTACTTGAGACAAAACTCGCAGATGTAAATGCATGGTAAGTGCACCATCTCTTGTGGGTACGGTGAGAAATACCAGGGTCGTATCCGGTGCCGCCCCAGCTCGATCATCTCGACATTCTTCATGCGCGTCACCACATCGTCGTGGTGCGCGACCATGCTGCCCGTACTGCGCGGACACGGGGCTGCCGATGCTTCCTGTGAGTCCTCGCTCTCTTGAGAGAAGCCCACTGGAAATGAACAAAGAATGAACGGGCATTTCCCAAGTGCTTGACTAAATCAAATTACATATTTTTTCTTAAGGAAGTAATATGGTCAAATTTGACAATACTAGGAAAACGCAGCATTTGCGTTGTTGGATGAGCGATTGCTTTATTTATGTGAAATGTAATGGAAAGCTATCTGCCTCGAGTTTGAAACAATTATGCCACTGTCTTCCTGTTTCATTTGTTGCTCGCATTATTCGTTTCACAATTTGATTAATCCCTACAAATTTTAAATAAAATGCCTGATCCAATATAAATATATATATATATATATATATATTTTGACAAACTTTGTACTTTACTTTCGTTTCACCTGTGGAGCATGAACAAAAAACAACAAAAAATTCAGTACTGGTATGGTAAACTTGAGTCTTTGGTTTGCTCATTCAAAAAGCATGAAAAAATGCTCGAAGCTAATTTATATTTTTCAAAACTTCAACAGTAGGCCTACATTATTTAGAAGACCTCAAGAACAGTGTTAAAAATAGCCAATGCAAAGATGGCCAAGTTGGCTGCTGACACCGAGGGGTCAACAACTCCTGAAATCTAGTGTACACTTGTCTTGAAATCCCTTGAAATCTTCTTGAAATCCTGTAAAATCTCTGAAATACCTTGAAATCTGAAATCAGGTGTACACCAAATTTACTTGTCGTTTACCCCTTGGCTGACACTTAAGTTTCAAGCATAGGCCCATCACTCAATTTGTGTAACCTCTAGAGAATGCACAAAATGAACATATAGTCCTACAGAAAAAACACTCATTGAGGAAAGTGCAATAAGAGGGGCAAATTTATAAGTAGTCCTACCTCTCTTTTTCCTGGCCATTTTCTTTTGAAGAGCAGCAGCCAAGACTGCACTACCGTTGACTAGCTCATTGTTGACAGGTGACGTTGGTCTTGAGGTTGTATTATTTGGTGGGTAACCTCCTCCACCAATATGGCCACTGCCAACGCCAACTTTTTTTGGTGTGCTAACGCCCGTACCCGTGGATGCTCCATCTCGGCGAGGAAATTGTACTTTTCGAGTGTCTAAACGATCTTCTATCACCCACTCATCAAGACGTTTGTTAACTAACGACACACAAAATTATTTAAGAACTTTGTTAAAACTAATAACCTATTTTTCTACCACAGAAATTTATTATGTTTTCAATTGACAATGTGCCCCTAGTAGGCCCTAAGCCTAGGGCCTAGTGATTAGTACACTAGCTTCAAAATGCCTACGAATCTGACTACCTGTAGGCCTACCTTTAAAAGTCAAACGTTAGCGTAAAGAATTAGATTGATTTCCCAGACTTAGTATCTAGGCCTACCCAAGAACTCACACACAAACATGTTTTGAATGTATTCACACAAATATTTTGAATATATTCAACGTATTTTGAATATAGACCCTATATTACCATGAATATAATTTCAATTAAAACAAGATATAATATACCTATACTTACAATCAACAAAGTGAACGTAGTAACATTTTGTTCCTCTCAATTCTTTCACGCTGATAATCTCTGCTAGAGCTGTGAAATGAATTTCAAAATTAGAAAACATGAATCAAGGTTGACAACCTGCTGCATTCCTGCAGACGTTGTTGGATTGTTATTATGGAATCTAGATGGCATAAACTATAGTCGTTAACACCTCAATAATCAAGAATCCAGCCGCAGTGTAGAACTTCCTAACCACCAAGGTACTATATAGATGAAGCTGCAGACAATCGTGGGACGTCGGCATTGACGTCGGTAAACACCTGGGTCTCAGACTAACCTATGGCTTTGGCCTAACCACCTAACCCCAGAAATTACTACTTACGCCAATCATCGCCACTCTGCATTCTTACTGGAAGTCGACATCCTTCAACTAAAGAAGCCTAGAACACAGAGATATACCTTATTACTCTCAAATAATCAAAAATATACAAACTACAAACATAACCCTACTTGTATGAAAAGGCGAAAATTCATCCGCCATTTACATTGAAACTAGCATTTAATGCACTCAAAATTATGATTCGGTTTAGCAAAGCACTATTTAAATTATAGTTTGAATCACAAAAAGCATCATAAACATTATCGTTACCACAGAATCGCAAATAGTTTCACGGTCAGAATCTGACATCTCTCAAGGAATATGTACCAAGCCGCCTTCTTGGTTGCCACTGTAAATGTTAGCAGGCGGTGGCTGCTGTATCGAAAACGCGCTAAAAAAATTCACGATTTATATTAATTAATTTAATTTTGAAAATAGGCCTAATCATACTTTTTTCAATAAATGTACATGTAAATTTTACTTTTCAACTTGTATATAATATTTAATCTGTTTTAAATTTTCAACAAAAATCGCTCTGATAGACCTCGACCTCGACCTCAACCTCGATTCTTGAAAATCTGTATTTGGTCTGTGATTGTAATCATCCATATAGAGTGGAATGTGAATGAAAGAGTTGCACAAAATGCAATGGGAGTGTTACGTGTGGTTATATGCATATGATGCTTTATAATAATAATTGGACGAACAAAATCAAAATTACAACTTACGCCAAACGGAAAGACTCAAAGACTGCCATAGAGTAGACTTGAAAATTCTGATGGGTGCTCGAATACCAAAACTGAAATAGATAAGTCAAAATGAAGGGTATGTGGAGAGGGCCCACCACCCAGTGCTTCAAAGACTTGTTTTGAAAAAGAGAGTCTTCCTGTATAGGTACTTTGTTAGTTTGATGTATGTTGTATCCTTACAAGCATAATCCCGTTTTATGCTTCCCGCTTTGAAGATCACGTTTTGAATATTTGATGTTAAAAAACATTGTTCCACAATCATATCAGATTTTTTCGCTTATCAACTATTATGTCCACAGACCAATTGATGCAATGATTAAATTCACTTGAGATTCAATGTCTATAAATACAACAAATAAAATAAAATAACAGAATAGAGATGGGATGGGTTATATTTTAGGGAATAAAAATATTATTTGATAAAATATAGCAAAAACACTCCCACCACCAAACAAACAGAAAAACGCTGTAAATAAGTGCTTCAGCTGTATGCTTTTTCAAAACATTATAATTAATATGGATTGGATTATATGAGACATTAAACTTGTATTAATATAGGAAAATATACAAAACCGTAAGTTCATATAGTAGTGAAATAATTTTATGGAGGGGTATAGATCCGACATCCATCGAGTGCTTTAGTTCCTGCATGAGCACCCATGTAGTCAGCACCCCTTGGAGTTGAGAAACTCTTCCCCAACTTCATCTGCAAGCTGTTTTTAGGCTCTGTTTTGATTCAGATCACATGACAATAATATACAACATGAAATTTTTTATTTTTTTTGATAACATCGAAACTTGATCCAAAATCGTTGTTCCCCAATTAAGGCTATGGATGAAAGATGGGATCGTTTGGACCGGGCACCATGGGGGCGATCTTACCACCCAATATATGAGAGCAGGCAAGTGTTTGATATCAACTGCACAATTGCTAACCAGTCTCACAATGAGATGGTGGTGCGTTTACTTGGGGCAAAACTTTGACTATTCTGCCAAACTCATTTCAACATACCAATAAATGTAATTTTTTCATCAACAATCTAGCTCACACTTTTTACATTTATTGTCTTGGCTGTTATAATCCAGTTTACCAACATTATCCTTTTAATTTGATGTATTCTACAACAATGTACATTGTTATATATGAATCAATAAAATATAGTACCGTATTGTTATTATACATGTATATATTTTTTTTTTAGTAGGGCCCAACTCAAAATATTTATGGCATCCTTGTTTGCATCAACACAATTTAAAAAAATTCTGTATTGCATTTGGGGTGAACACATTTTTTTTTGTCAAGGTATGATTTTTTTTTTATTATTGGATTCAAATATGCTCTGTAAAGAGATATTGGAGATCTTTTTGCATCAGAATAATGATTAATGAGAAGATGTGATAGATTCCATAGATTATGGGAAGGATAGTGGGAGAGAATTGGTCGTGAACCAATTGAATTGTTGGGAGTAGAAACCTACAGAGGAAAAACCTCTGTAACGATGGGTGAGAGGTCATGAGGCAATGAGCTACCACAGCCATTGGAAAAATAACATACAAGTTGAGGCAGTAAGAGTTAGCGACGTGAAGCCTTGAGCAACTGTGACCTATCAAGTATCAAATACTATCAAGTATTTATCAAGTAATAAATAAATGAAACAAAAATACTTTCTCAATAAGAATAATCACTGCAAAATGCAGAAGACAAAAACATGGTCATAGGGATAGGAGCAGAGAAAGAAAATGCTTGAAATAATGAGGTGACTTTAGAGACTATTTATTCACTTTAAATATTTTCATTTAAATTGTGGCATTATCAATGACAATCAAATACTTTACAAATACTAACAATGACATAATAGAGCAATATAATTCAAGAAATAATGAAATTTATTATACATCAAATTTATGTACTACAATATCTATATAGGCTTTAGCCTGATAAGTTCATTGGCGTATATGTAAAATTATTGTACCATATAAAATATTTCTAATTGTGATTTGATTGTTGTTTCTTTGGCATATTCTGAAACAAGACCAACACCAAAATGAGAAGGAAAACGAAGAGTAATAGTCAAGAAAAATTTTAGTTCTTATATTTCTCTAAAAATCAACGCACAATTACCTTTGAATGAAAGAGCAATGGTAGAGTCAGGACACTCAAATTTGAATTACATTCAATCTCACACTAGCCCCTCGTTTACATTACCAACATTATATACCTGTACGCTAGCCAGTCTTTCCTATTTGTTAGCACAACCATACTCGAGTGTGACGATCAGCAGGCTGGTCTGAAAGTTGTGGCTAAACACCTACTGCTGCTATGAGTTAACACTCATTGGCAGTATGTCTATCAAGCCAGTAATGTAAACAGGGTTATAGTGGTGACAGTGAGATTATTGCGATATCCGCAATCTCGTCACTGCATTCACTTACAGACAGCAAATAAATTAACAAACCTGCAACATTGCAATTGTAAATATTAAACCCCATTAGCATACAGTATTGCTCTCTCTTCTATCTTGACGTAACGAAAAACAATAATCAGGTTCATCAAAACATCTTTTACTCAAATCAACCTTTCCATTCAATGTTGTTTTAGTTTTCATTTCACTTACATAAATTTAACCAATTTTTCACAGATGACCATGTTTTCCACTTAAATGGGAATTTTATGAGAGTACGGCACAGACGGGTACTAACATTCTTAAAATAAAAAATATGTCTCATTACTCTCGTACCCTATACATTATACGACTAAGCTAATCCACATTTGGCCATTATCACTGCCCTTCAGTTCATTTAGGGTCTGTACACATTTTTCAATTGAAAAATTCACCTCTTAAATCACAACATAACTACTGTAACAAATTCATTGTTGAAATTTAATAGAAAGAAGAGAATACATAATCCAATAATAATTCCCATCTAGAAAGTGTCTACCACAGAGAACACTGTAGTTAAATCTAATACATTAATGGACACATGAACAAAACTGTTGGAATTATTGTAATGACTTTTCTGAAGCCTCTTATGCCAAAATTTGAAAAAATGTCGACACCAGTCTATTCGTAAGTTCAGTATGAAGTGATTTTAAAATTATAAAGTAATAAATACCGGTAGTGTTTGATTTGCTTTCTCAACCAATTTTAAAACGTAACAAATTACGTTTACTGGTACCATGAATTTCATTATAAAAGTTTGTTAGAACTTCGAGAAATTTCACAAACTCGAAAGTGTTAACGAACAAAGTATCATATGGGCCCACTTTGACAAACATTGATCATAGTCAAGTGTTGGTCATAGCTGTAGTCTATACACGCTGCTATGATAGCAATTGTGTAAGTTTCACTCCCACAGCACGGGAGCTGATTTTGGAATTTTCAGTAGCGGTTTGCTCAACGCTCAAACATCAATACAAATCTGTGAACACTATTCAATTTCATATAGGTACAAAACAATAGGCTTCTTCCAGCTGGTACATGAAATGCCCTAGTTATAGGATCCACAATGAATAGTGAAAAAAAAATAGCATAGGCCTACACCATTGTTACTTGACGAAATTAAATGAAGATAAACACAACGGCCTCAAACGACAATGTGTGACGTTAATTGTTGGGGACATTCGTTTGCTTGCCTTATTTCAACTCTCACAGGCACTCTTCTATAACTAAAAATGTTCAACATTATTTTGTGAAATACAATTCAAGTTTTTGAAACTAAGAATAATAGTAGTATGTGATATTCATGTGGTTATTCATTTCTCCCTTTTTCAATCTGTGTAGACCACCGCAAATTACAATTACAGTGAGCACGTAGCGTTGGCTCAAGGTTGTCCTAATAATTTTGTGTCAACTTCATTATAGACAATAAACACAAATTCAAAAGAGAGCAAACAATGGAATTATTTTCAGTTACAAATGCAATTTATAGTTCTCAATTGCTGACAAATGTGACTTCTGAGCACACACAGATCTACAAGCTGTACATTTTGAAACTACTGTATATATTATATTGTAATACCTTAGTAGTGCCTAGTAATTGTATATTGAATTTGCAATAACTACAATTTTTTCAACAAATCAAAACTTGGAATAAATAGGTCAATATTTCACGTATGTATCAAAAGTAACTGATTCAAATTTACCACACGTTCAAAGTAATGTTTTTGCAAAAATACTAAAATAATCATTTGCCAATATACCATACTGTTATATAGTAACCTGTACTATAACTAGTATACTGTTATATAGTTGTTCATACACAACTTGTATCAGTCACCAAAATTGAAATCTCTAATCTACAGATACTGTACAGATAATACAAATCATGTACACGAGTTGGTATAAATTTCAAAACCTCGACTAATTATAAATGGGTAAAGGAGAATAGTGTTTGTCACTTGACCAAAGTTGATGCGTCGAAGCACATCGTGGAAGCACTGCCATAGGTAAAAATGAAAATAACAATAGAACGCAGATAAAACAACTTTTCGGCTTTTGCCTTAGTCAAGATTAAAGACCAAGGTAACAAGTCGTCAAAGTCGTTTCACTTACTTCAAGTAATTATTTTGGAGTTAATGTACTGAAGTGCTTCTAGGACGTTTCTCTCGGCATATAAGTTCAACCCATTTATAATTACCAAGCCTTTGGCTATTTCTTATAGGGTAGGCCTATATACCAAATCACAAAATCTCAGCCACATTATGAAATGAAATTTACTATGTAACTCATATTAATATTTCATGTACGAATTCCTATAAGGCTTGGGCAAGATGTATAGAGCTAACCTGGTGGTTTCACTCCATATTAAAAGGTGCTCCATTTTGTGAGTACTGTCCTTGAACCTACCGATCACTGCTCTAACTAGTGTTCAGTGTGAAACCACGGCTTCTACAAACCTAAAATATTTTCTTCCTAGATGCGGTAGAAGTGAACAAATGTTCTAGGCTTATAAAAAAAGGATATTTACCGATACAGTAACGTAATAGAATATAAATACTCATTTGTTTGGATGCAGACTTCTCTCACAATTTCAATTACATATATCAATTATCTAGATGCAAGTTCCGTGCGATAGAATTTGCGTTATTTTGAATTACCATACTTCACAATTCAAATAATGCATAATTTAACCTCACCATCTTCATTTTCCTCATAAGTGACTTGCAAATAGCTGGACAAACGTAAACGTAATTTAATTTTGCTTGTATTTGTAAACCAAGTCAGTTCCTTGTATCACTATTAGATGACTCACAATCAGTAGGTTAATAGTTTTGGACGGTAAATTGGTACATATTTTCAACTTTGGTGGAATAGGGAGTTACCGTATGCCACCATAACAGACCAGCAAACCAACGCAACCATCAATAGATCTTGGGCTAGGGTAGGGTATATTGTTGACTGGAGCCACACTTTTTAATACAATACCAGCAATTACAATATTCAGAGACTCAATGTAATTGGATGTCTGTATGGTGTTACTGTTATTGATATCCAACAACATATTGCTTGTATTCACAATAAGTTCCGCAGTAGAATTAAAACGCCTGAGTGCATTATTGTCAGTCTACTTTTTACTTATTTAAGCTACAGTCGAGCCCACATATAACGAACTCGGTTTTAACGAAATTTCGGTTTTTACGAATTAATTACCATTCCTCTTCAAATCTCCTATCCTTACAATGTTAAATAAAGACCAATAACAAAGTGTTTTATATTTCAAAATTCGGTTATTACGAATTTTTTGTCACTTTACAGCATATTTTGCTCATTATTTTCAGCTATTTCCAACAAAATATTCGAAAATCGGAGCATTTTGCGTGAATTTATTTTCAGGTTACATTTATTTTGAACGGACTGTAGGCTACATCGTAGCAGCTGGTGACGCATACAGCACGTGGTCATAACTCTTGCTGCACCCCCCTCCCACCACGAACCACGAAAAGGGGAATGGACAAACCCAAACATTCGCTCAACGCGCGCTAAATAATAACGTGATGGTGACATCTTCAATGACTTTGTTTATCTATTTTTTGTTTACATTCCTTCATTTCCATTCGTGATAGTGTCCTGTAACCTAGGAAATAAAACACGAGAAATGGGGGGTGGTGGTGTCATGTGATGGCAGATGATGAGTTCTTTATGAAAGGACATTGTTGTTTTCTATTACTTTCTACAAACATACCAAGTGATGATACGATGCGATGATAATATGTCACCTAATACAGTACTATACTAGGGCCTAAGTCATAAATGTAGGCCTATCTTTATAAATCTCTAAAATTCAAGTGCTGTTATGAAAAAGAGCAATTAATCTCTATAACGAAATTCTATTTCACGAACAGATTTTTATTCCCCTTGAAAATCGTTATATGCGGGCTTGACTGTATTTCATCTAATTATTTTTGTGCTTGATTCAGTTAAAACTCTTATTCCTGATCTTTAAGAAGACCAAGTCGCAAGAGAGCTCAAGCCGAGTACAGTGTTCGTGTGATTGTTCAGATTCACTTGAAAACGATGTTACCCCAGCGTTAGATCATAGAAATGAAGAAAGAAGTATGCAAACAATACACGTTATCTAAAAATATTAGGCTTTGCAAGGATGGTTGTACAGTACTCGAGTGCCTGAGAAGTTGGATCTGTCTCAAGTTGTAACGGCTTTGCAGTAAAATGTTAATATAACATTATAGTGAAACTTCCGAAAGTGTGTGCAATCCAATAGGTATCCAATACGTCAACGTTATTTCCGTTTTTGAACAAACTAAATTGAAAGCACCCCTTACGAACTTTCATACTTTTCACGTACAGCTTCTATGGCCTTCTTACAACTGCTGTTACTTATTACGTTTTTGATGCTTGACGTTGTTAAGATGTTTACCCAAACAGAACCTTCAGCATTACAGTAAAGATGGAAGCTCTGGTCAAGTTTGTATGAGAACAACGCACTATCCAGTGACAGTTAGAAAAGGCCCATCACAGTAATACTTGCACTGTTCACTTACAGTTCAAACACACACCCACTTTGCCACACTTCAATTCGTAACACTTATACTATTAGAATAGTCCCAATTCACATTACAAAGCATAATCTATTGTATAACAATAATTTTTTCAGGTAAAATGATAATCCTACATACTAAATATACAACGTTGAATTCTTATACGACGAGAGCAACAATCAACACTTGCTGTCCTAATTCGTAGACAAACACTGACTATCGTATTGGCACGCACATAAGCAGCACTTAGGAATAATAGGCATAATTATTGTTTCGAAATGTACACTTTACATGACGTTAGCTCGCCGAAGGCTTATTGCACTGAGCATACACGGACTACTTCGAGTTGGTAAAAAAACATCAGGTTTCAGTTATAATCTGGTACAACTTGATATAGAATTGTGGTGTAGTAGGACTTTTAGTAAGTTCCTCTTTAGTACATTCATCACCGTGGTAAGTTTCATTTTCTTAGTCACATCCATGGCTTTTTCATATTAAATAGTTTCTTTAGTAAGTTTTTCACTCTAGTAATTTCTTTTGTCTGGTCTCTTGTGAAACGTACTAAAGAGGTTCCACTGTATTATGAATTGGGCTAATAATACAAAAAGGTTTCAACAAATCCGTTTCATACTATTTGGCATCGGCCTTGAATTACGTTTCAAAAATCATCTTTGTGCGTGGATTTTTATTGGCCATCCCCATCACCCATCATGGCCATATTCCTAGTTATTTTATTATTAATTATCAATATAAAACATTATTGCAGATGAATTGAAATTTAATCCCAATAAGCTGAACATTCAATTAAAAATGCTGAACAATCAGCAATTAAAGTTTCACAACTTAGAGCACAATAAACGTACAAATTGCACAAGATTGTTAATAGATAGTAGGCCCAAGTTACACTATACCTTTTACAACAGCTTTAAAGTAGATCAATGTATCACAATAGCGTCCATATCTCTAATCGTTCTGCGATGCTAATACCGCCTAATATACAATATTACGCTACTTCAAACCTTGCCCCCCCCCCCCCCCCCCCTCATTGATCAATTTATATTGACTATAGAAAACTTGTATAACCTGATTGATCCTTGAATGGATTAGTCGAAACATTCAGTTGACACTGATATGCATTCTATATACATGCCACTTGTTAAACACAAAAGCACCAGGCATGGTTGCAATTCTAAATATTCCGAGAAGCAACATCAATTGAGGTCCCCGAGAGTGTGATACTGGCCCCCAGCAAAAGAAGGGGTGGTTATTCTAAGTTGGAGATAACGTGAATATTACAAGATGACTAAAAAAACACGTGTTTAAATTAAAATATAGCCACTCCCGAATATACATTAGCGGTATTATGAATTGGGCTGGTAAAAAATGATGGCATTACAAATTTATTCCCTGAACTATTTTGGTCGTAGGGTCTCAAACTACACTTTTAAAGACTATTAATTTTAAAAATCATCTTGATGACCAAGTTAACCACTTTCATTTCTCACTGCCAGGATGTCACAAAAGATAACTAATCAAGTTGGATGTTTAAACAGTGGTAAATTTGACATACCAAATCAGGGTATCTTTAAATACAATTAGGCCTACAGTACAATAGAATACAAAGTCTTGTGTGTTTGTAACTTTGTATAATCTGTGTTCTATCAACAGGCTCTCCACTATGGGTATTTCTACTTATAAACTTTGGCAAGCTACTGATCTTTCTTTTCCTAATTATCAAAATCATATAGGTAGTCTTCTTTCAGTTTCTACTTTCTTTAGAGAAAAAATAAAAAAATGCCAAGGTTCGGTCGTACACAATTATACCGTATGCAGTCGTATACAGCTGGATCCCTGTGGTCACTCATGAGTGCATGATCAGGAGCCAAATAAATGAATTTCTCTCATCAAATATCAAATGTTCAAAGTTGTTTTGCTCTTCTTTCAGATGACCACAAATGGTATAGATTTAGATGGCCAATTTAATAGGCCTAAGCTCTCAGTCGTTAACTGACAGCTAGTAATGGGCGTGGCTCATCAGTAGGCCACGTAGAGATACCCTGATTGATATTGTCAAATTTCTCACTCAGTTAACAGCTCCTTTGATTGGGAGTAATGTTTTGTGACGCTTGAGGTTGGTCAATCACTAGTGGCAATTGAGTGGCTTTTATACAACATCATAGCTATATTTCTAGTATTTCTTATAATATAAAACATTATTGCAGCTAGATTGAAATTTATCTCAGAATGCTGAACATTTTAGTGATTGAAAATGCTCAATACTTAGCATTTGAAGTTTGAAATAATGCATGGCACTATGCACGTTTAAAATTCACAACATCATGGATCACGAGAGAAATAGAAAACAGCAACGAAATAGATTGATGAGCAGAGTGGCTCACTATGATGTCCAACTTCACAGTTAATTACAGAATACAGTAGAGACTCAATTATGTGACACGCAGATATATATACATTTTCTTTACCGGTACATTTATAAATGTTTTATAGGTGGTCCCAACCATTCTCCATAAAAATACTGTAAGTGCTAATTTTCTGTATCTATACATTGTATTCATTTATGACTGCTTGGTTTATACGACGAAATAACTTGCCCCATTTCGAGTGGGAATTTCGAGTGTTCTGTCAATGTCGATGAAGACATGATCACTGATGCACTGACTGACATCTACGAACGATTTTCTAGCAGACAATGTGGACGAAAGTGACGAGGATGATGACGGAAGCGGTGTAAAGGTATTCCGATCCCCCCCCACCCAAATTTTGCTCGGTCATGATCGATTATGAGTGTGTTCAATCGTATTTGTTAGATGAACATCTAAAAGAAGATCGACAATTGCTCTCACAAATGTTGAAAATCTTGTATAGCGATAAGAGAGAAACTAGAGGCAACGGCAAATAAAGTGTGTTGATCAACTTTTTTATTTAAAGTGATAACAGATAAGATTGACAAGTTGTACTCTGCTCTTAGATGACTAACTTGACATGTAGGCCTACTTGTAATTCAATCACTTTTTATAAATTGTTTCATATGGTTATTTATTGATGTTTCTTCTTCAGTCCCTTGAGTGTTGTGTAACTGAGGCTCTACTGTATATATGATACCAAGGACAAGGGCTACTGTACCAAGGGCTCTACCAAGGACTGATTTTTCAATATTTCATTGAAAATTGAACAGCTGTCATCTTTAGGCTTCAGGCTGCCATCGTATACTAGGACTAGAACCACGCCCGGCTTATGTGCGTGCCGACACGTAACAAACACACACTTAAGGCGAACAGCAACAACAGTTCAATCGGCAGCGTTCTGTATCGACAGACGAACGAGGAGTACCAGCTCTCCTTGCGACATCTCGCTCATCAGCTCGGCGGTGTCGCCGCGCAGGTAGAATGAATCGCCGGCCGAGTAGTTGGACGAGCACTTGACAAGGTCGTTGTGCGTGTTTCGTCCGAATGTGACCCGCCGCTTGCTTTTGCCGTTTGACTGCTTCGACTCGAGCGTGTACTCAAACGAGGCGGCCTTCTTTTGCGGCCCGATGTACTGGACGCAACCGAACACCTGCATGCGACAGGTGGCCGTCTCGAACAGCTGCTGGATGCGTGGGCCGCTCTTCACCGTGATGAAGTTGACGCGGAACAGCTCGTCGAGCGTCGACACAATCCAGTTCTGGTTCGTCGTGGCCGACAGGTCGCCGAGCTGGAGTAGTAACATCTGAAAAACGAAACGCATGCATGTTAATAAAAACAACTTGTCGAAAGTGCACAATATAGAAACATGACTGAAACAACGATATTTAGGAGACGCTCCAATAAGCAGCCTGAAGACAAGAGTTGAAGCATCTCTGAAATTTCGCTGTTCAAGTTATTTATTTTCACATTTTTTACGTTTGCCAGTGTTTATTAAATACACCAAGATGGGTGGTTGAGTGAAGAGCATACTGAACCATTATTCAGGAGACCGGAGTTCGATTGCCGCAATGGTTGATCATTCTGACAAATCTTTCTCGTGATTTCCCTTTGATTCAGGTTGATACTGGAATGGTTCCTTGACTGCTAACAGGCCACGACCAATTTCTTTTCGCTATCCAAAAACACCTGATAAAATGACCCTTCATCTCTATATCCCATTCTTCATTCACCGATGTCAATAGATCTTAGTCATCAAAAGAGTGCATCTTTAAACTCGATGAAGATCGAATATATTGATACGAATATATTAATATATGTTAAATAGAAGCAAATACGTAGAGGAGAGACACTGAAACTAGCATTTAGCTGTTAGTGATGGCTAATAAACTATTGGAACATTAAGAATATTTGCTCACCCCTAGTAACCCTCACCCCTTAACAATTAGAGAAGAATGTTAAAGACATATTGATTACGTATTTGATACATATTGATATGATTAGTATCGCGACGTTTTTATTTGTGTACATACATGCTGGCTGCCATAAAGCAGCTTGTCTTTGTGTTTGGCAACGTTGTGCTTGAGAAGTTCGTCTTTGAAGCCCTTCCAGTCACACTGCGGCAAACTGCAGCGGTACGTCCTAAAGTGGCAGTTGGCCTCATGCTCCTCCTTGTCCTTGAGTCGCAGCTGCTCGCCGCAGCCCACGTGCGCGTTCTTGCATGGATATTGAAGCTTGTCAGCCACCTAGACCAATCAGATAGAACCACCTTTAACGTGGGCGAATCGGAAATAAAAACACTACCCATGGGACTTTGGGGGTTTTGTTGGTGTTTGGGTTTTTTCAATTTACTATTGAATACTCATTGTCTAGGCGCCAATAACCAACCTATTGAGTACCTCTAAATATCACTCTGTCACACATGTAAGAGAGGTCAAATGTAATGTGAATGTAACCAGTTCAAAAAGCTATTGAAGATTTGTACTATTATTAATTATGCCTATTAGGCACTAGTGTAGATTTCACTCATCTAGAAATGCCACTATTGCAACAATGAAACTTACACCACTGCCATCTCAAGGTAAAATCTTGGCCATAAGGCCACGTGTTGGCTTTGAGGTGGACACTGGAATTTGTAACAAAACGTTAAGGATACTTGTTACATACCTTCTCCATGGCCAGATTCCTTGAATCCGTGAGCCTAGACCGACAAGTGGGGCAGAGAGGCAGCTTCGGCTTGCAGTTGACGCAGACTAGATGGCCGCGACGGCACTGGTGTATCGGCGGACTCATGTATTCCATGCAGACCGGACACTCGAGTAGGCCGATGAGGCCCTGGTTCAAGGTCTCCTCTTCAGTGTGTACAGTCGAGGTGCGTGTCACCGTGCTGGCTAGGGGAGGCTCGGGCGGCACTGTCGGAGGGGACTCCGCTTTCGCCTCCACCTGGGGGGCTTCTTCCACGGCAGGGTCTGCAGACACCTGCGAGCAAGGAGATTGTCAGAGTCTGGCAAGAAGAAAGCTCAGGGTAAGTCAAGATGCCTGCCGTGGTAGGATTGCCACGTCTCCAGTCCCGCCTTACAAGCTGTCCCGCACTCACACTTGATCTCATCTTCATCACGATAATCTCATAATGATTCATCTCATAAAATATAAAGGCTGATCATCTATATCTTGGTGACCATAATTAAATTTCCAAACGTATCAATCGATAATGTGTTTGATAATTGATAATGTGACCACTATTCAATTTACTCACATTTATTATGACACTAAAATTTGTATTTACAGAGCAAAGAATTTGCTACAATGAGGTAGTTCTATAGAGGTCGCTGGGTGGCATATTTTTACGTAGGCCTACTCCATATCACGTGACTTACGTGTCCCGCTTGATTGAATTCTAATAATGACAACCCAACATGGCACATAGATCCATCTTACAGTAACACTATACAAAATATACAAGATTCCCTTTAGCCCATAATCATATTCAAGTTTCAGACCATTTTCCTAGGCCTACCGTATTTACTCGCATATAAGTCGCATGTAGGTCTATATTTAGAAATTTACAAATGTATATTTAGAAACAGGGGTGCGACTTATACGCGGGTGCAATCAAACACGTGCACAAAATCTCCAAAAATGAAAGTCAAATGAACGTACTATTTTCAGTGTAAATACTATAAGTATAACCTATGTATATATTATTATTGTGTATGTTGCTTATTATTGCTTTGGAATTAATGTTTTGTGTAAATAAAGAAATTTGAGAGAAATTACGAGATGCTTTCCTTCTTTCCTTGTTATTATTTCAAATGTTTGCAGCAAGAATAATGGTTTCCCAAGTGTCGTCGTTTTAAGTAATCATCGTGTGCTCTCGGTTGCGCTCGGGTATGTTCGGCAACCTGTCCCCTTCCCCCTCTCACCATTGCAGCAAAAAACCTAGCTGTGAACGTGTAGCGCACATGTACAGTGTCAGTGGCACGCGCGTCTGTGTTGAGGCCCGTCACAACGGTTTCTCACGTCTCTGCTAGCAACTAGTGCAAGCCAATATCAAGGGTTTCTCTCATACGCGTCCCGAACAGAGCGCTAAACATTTCAATCGTGATGTATTTTTGACGGTGCCCGAGACTGCAGGTGCGACTTATACGACCATAGAAAGGTTTTTTTTTTTAAAAATGACTCAAAAACAGGGTGCTACTTATAAGCAAGTGAATACGGTAGGCCTATGCTATAATGTATGTAAATTATGGTTACCAACTTACAGTCAACTTGATATATTTTGGATGATACAATCAACAAATTAATATTTTGAAACCGATTTTACTTATTATATTGGGGTTTAACGACGTACCGTATTATAATGATAACTAAGATTTCTTAGCAAATTGGATGAATGACAAATGAAATGATGGGGTGATGAAATGAAGATATCTCAAGTAATAGGAAGGACAGTATATGAAGTACGATGTAGTGATGTACGATGCAGTATGGTGTGGTAGTCTATATTCTTCCTGCAGAGGAAAACCATGAAAAAACTCTGGGAAGATGGACAGTGGCAGGAATCAAGCCAAAGCCTGATCTATCCTCTTCTCCTGGTCAACAGAGGAAGCGCGTTATTTGATACATATTTTCAATATGTAACAAGTATGGAGGAGAAATTGTTAGAACGGGCTTGTACCTCGGTGGTGAGCTGATCCTCGACTATGATGACTTCCTCGCACGCCACTTTCTCCTTGGGCCTGGCGCGCGCCAACACACGAGCGCAGGACGTGGAAGGCCCAGCTAGCGCCATCGAGATCACCTACAGACACACAAACACCCAACATTGAAGACTTGGCTTCCGTAATTCCATCTAAATTTTACTCGGTTAGGCTAGAGCACGTCAGTCTAGAGCCATACGCGATACTGCAGCGAGTCTAGATAGTCTGGTGAATTCAATTCAACTATCCATTTTATATTGGGTTTAACAACACACTGTACTGATGACTAGGATCTATCTATAGGTGTCGGTGAATGATTCATGAGATGATGGGATGCCGAGATGAAAGGTTATTTTATTACCGTAGGTGTTTTTGGATAGTGGGAGGTGTCGGTCGTGGCTTGTTGTTAAGGAACCAATACAGTATTAACCTAAACGATAGAGCAAAACCACGAAAACCCTCAGTCAGGTCGGTCGATCATGGAGGGAATCGAGCCCCGATCTCCTGAATGACGGCTCAGTGTGCTATCTTGATTCATGAGCGTTCTAAATCGACTAAAGTGAATCAAGAAATTGTGAAAAAGATTTTGTATTGCCGAGATTTAAAATGATATGCAATATACCTGTATAGACCTACCGGTACTTCTTAATGCATGTTGGAAGAGAGTAGAGACCATCAAATATATTAATAAGTAGAGTATACGAAACAAGTGGCGATAAATGATGAGCCTGAATTTGGCGGCAGCGTGTGCGACTACTAGAGGTCTGACGTAATGAAACCAATATGCAACGGAAACATGCCGACCGTTTTAAAGGGAATTACAGAGAATGTTCGTTGTTTTTATCAAAATTTTCACCTATGGGGTAAAGAATGATCAAAATTTCCAATTTTTCAGTTTTTATTCAAACTTTTACTACCGGTATGCATCATGATGCACGCTGTTGATTTAGTAGTCATTTCCTTCTTGATATCTCTAGTGCATGCTTTTCCGAGTCGATGGTGCGTAAAAGCTTCATATGCATATACTCCAATAGCTAATACTATATTTGAGGCTATATACCTCTTTGAAAATCAGTTTGAGAATCAAGAGAATTAAAGAGAAGCACATTTCATTACACATTTCAATACAATAATCCAATGGCAATGGCTCCACACTCTTCACAATGTAATACGTACTCCTCCTGCATTTAAGCTACCCCAGAAGTTATCACTCACCTGAACGTCTGCCCCTTCCTCCGGCCGGCTTGCAACGTTAGCAGTATTAGGGTTCATTATGAGGTCCATAAGAGAAGGCAGACTCGACGAGGTATTAGCACCTCCTCGTTCTGTCAGAGAAGACGGGGTGTACAGACGCTTCTTGGTGCCATTCGTCTTGATGAATGGGTTGGCCATGTTGCGCAGACTAGAATAGCGGTGGTTTCGTTCCCACTCGTAGAACGGTTCTGGTGACGAATGCCTGAAACATATACAACCTCAAAAGATCAACGTCAATGACTACAGATTGGATAGACACTGCAGATGGACGGAATAAGGATACCTATAATCGTTATTAGAAGCAATTGCTTTCTCTGCCAGTCTCTTGTTAAGACTTTACTCATACTTTTCAAATGATTCTATAAACATCCGAAAAGTTTCTACGTAAAGATGCTCCCGATCTGTGACAACATCGACTTGAAGTGATTGTTAATTGATTCAAATTATGAAATTTAAATTTCTCATGATTAATAACTCAAATAACTGTTGTATCGTCAATAGTGTACGATTGATTTAAACGTCTCTCATTCATTATTTCTACCCCTCAAGAATAAATTCAAAATTTCCACTCCGACAAAAGCATACTAAGATATCCAAGTGTTCTTGGTGGACTAGGCATGTCACGATTATTGTGGCAATTAGTTAACATGGTTACAGTCTACTTTCTGATCAATATTATTTTAAAACTAGTAAGGACTGTCATATAAAACATTTGAATATAAACAAAAAGTTTTGTTTTTTAAATTGTGTTACTTTTGGAAGATTGTTGTAACTTGAGTAGGCCTACGTTCGTCATATAACACATGTGAAACCGTCATGTAAAACATGACAATACATAGAGAAAAGTGAATACAGATATCTGACAGCAAAAAACACAAATACTTTTTCTTTAACAAATAGTCCATTTGTGATTGCAAATGATCTCAGAAAAATCAGAAGACGTACTTATAATGTCTAAAATTGAGAATTGCCCAGTTCTGTGTGTATAGATACTGGGTAATTCGGGACTAATTCCCAAGCAGACTGGAAATCAGCTAGTTCTGTGAGAAAAACTGCCAGCGTTAGGTAACACACACGAACACACAAACACACACACAGAACTGGGTAATTCTATGTATAATTTACTCAACATTACGTCATTCCACTAAAGAAAACCAATATCGTTCTAATATAAATTGGCTTAATCTCCCTGCATGGATGCATGGAAACATCAGATCCAGACCTATCAAATAGGTATCATATCGATCAATCAGTAAAAGCTAGGGACTGAAGGGCGTGAAATGTACCTGAGTTCCTGGTAACGCCGTGAGGTTGTACTGCTAGGCTGTGGTGATACATTTGAAGTCGTTGAACATTCCATGTCAACCCTCATCAATTCACTGTCTTCCGGAGACATTGACCGAGCATTCCCACTGCCTGTTGGCAAGTTCGAACGGCTGCTATTCGCCGATATGGACAATGGATAGAGTAGATTAGCGTTATCGATATCCTCGCGATTGTTATCGTCGTCGTGTGTCGGTTCTTCATTGCTCGTGTTCTGCAACAATCGCTGACGTTTCCTGTCAAGACTTGCGCTCGGCCGGAGGAACCACGGATAGTTTTCGCTGGGTAACGAACGGTAAGAATCTCTTTCCGCGTAGTCGTGGTGTAGGAGGTGGTAATTGTGAACGGAATCTCCGTTGTCGAGTGGACGTTTGCTGCCATAGCGCGCCATAAGCGACGAATAGTCCAGCGTCCCGCGTTCAGTACGAGAAGACGAGTCCATGATGGAGCGGATTCGTAGTCGGTCGATATTTTCTTGGGTGGTATTGGCAGTGTTGTTATTGTTGTTGTTCAACGACTGCTGATGGGTGTTGGACGACGACGAGGCCCCTGTTGGGTCTGACTGGCCATAATAGGGCCGGGTCAGAGGAGGGGCAGATGCTGTGTCAGAATCTAGAAAATTTGACAATATACAATTAAATATTTCATCATTTTGTTGAATTTCTTCAATATTAATTGAAAAAAAAAAAAATCAAACAAGGTGGGTGTCTTCGGTCCACATTTTTTCAACGGTACTGTCCAGAGAACAACAATTTTCAAACACAAACAAACAAAAGATGCTGAAGTTGGAGACGGGCCACCTTTACACTCATTTTCTTGGAGTCGATTTCCAAAACGCACTTAGGACCAGTTCAGAAGTATCAATGCGTTGTCTACTGAATATTTTGAGGCCACTAAAAATTCAACCAATATAGGCCTATATGTAGCTTTTGTGGTTTTGAAGTAAAAAAAGATATGTGAAACCAAACAAGATGGCAAAATCAACAGTGATTAAATGATTCTTATAAATAACTTTGGGTCATAAATTCGGGAACATTTCTCAAAATCACTACTATTTTCAGTACCGTACTGTAGTAATAAATCAGAATATAGCAGGATAAACACATAAGATATTGGAATGTGTATTGAAGTGTGTAAGTAAGTAATCACAAAACTACTGGCCCAAGTGTGTACGGGTGTCGATTTAGCCAAATAAAAATCTTTCGTGATAGTCAACAGTATGAGGTACCGTACATACAAATACAAATTTTGATGAAAAACATTCATTTGAATGACTGTGTATTGAAGTCTGCAATTGAAATTGAAAGCCCATGATATTCCCCAAGTTATTGTAGGCTCTTCAATATTAAAATCAGATTCAGTACTTGATACAAAAGGAACAAATTTTAAATTTCCAGCTAATACATTAAAAAATGTAATCAATGTTACTTAGAAATTAGATGTTTGATATATCTCATAGTTTGAAAAATATGACAAAAAATCCGAAATTTTACTAAACAGACTCCCAATGCACACTTGAGACTGTATATATCTAAAACTTACTACCGGTAGTTGTAACCAAGGTGCGAAGATTAATGGGAGACATTAAAAGGATGTTGCCAGTAGAAATATGTAGTCTAGGTGTGGTTGCATCTTCATCAGGCACAATAACATTCAGAGATGGCGAAATGGAAAATCGTGACAGTGATAATGGACTACGAGGCGGCGAGTTCCACTGTGTTTCTGAGTCCCACTGAGACAGTGGCGATAATAATTCATGCATGAGGAGGTCTAGAGAGTTTGTACTCAATGGCGTAGAATTAAGGACCAAACTATCAGATGGAGATGGCACCAGCTCAAAGTCAAGCGAATCATTATCAGCCATATTGGTATCAGTTGTATTGGGCGCTGTCAAAGCGAGGACTCTGGGAAGTGACAGGGCTAGAAAGTAAAAATATTGTCGAGATATATGGATGCTTCATCTTATAACTTTTCATAAGTTTCACTATTTGAACCACTAACAGCATGGATACCTGTAACTTCTACTCTCGTATACAGTACACTTAGGGCCTATTCGTTTTTTCCAATTTTTCCAATAGGCCCATTTTAAATTTTCTTTCAAATGATCACACCAAATTTCTTTCAACTTGGTCGAGACATGTACTTACTTCACTCAAACAAAATGCCATGTCAACACTAACCGTGAAATTTCATTTTGATTGGATGAAGTTGGAAAATAAATTCAACCCAATGCTATTTAATACTGGATTTACAAAACCGTCCAAATTTTCTACGAAAAATAATGTCAGAGTTGATATTGAACCAAAACAGTAGGGATCTATTCTGGTATGACACCAATATCCAGTAAAAGTCTTAAGTTGATTGGATTCCAACCTATAAGCCTATGCTGTACACAAATATATAAAAATCAAAACCGATTTTTCAGTAAAAAACGAAAAAACAAAATGAAAATGACAAATTTCAAAGTGGCAATTTCAATAATAATAATAATAATAATACTTTTATTCATGTGTAACAAAATACATTGTTGTAGAACAGGTCAAAATTTGTTATACAATTGTAATACAATTTATTTTTGTGGAATCACACAGTTGGCAATAGGTTCTACGATCTACGAATAAACAATGCACGTTAAAAAAGTAGAGATTCTTTCATCGTGCTCGATCTACCCTTTGATGTGGATTTTTCTTGGGAAATTAGTAATGACAGAAAACAATATTGCATTACCAAACGTATTCTACACAATTTAAATTTGGTAATTTTGACATCCATAAACTCAAATTTTCTCATGTTGTGTGGCTGAAAGTGGTATTTTCTTGTAGATCTTGGTGTGATGTGTTTATTTGTATCTCCAGGAGTTAGCAATTCTTATGATTTCGGCCTACTGGTATGTGTTTAGAACTCACTTTAATTTGATGATTTCTTGGTAGGCCTATCAGCATTGATTTTGTAATGTTTGACGGTGTTGGGTGGGTTAGTAGTCAAGGTTCAGCCTTAAGGTCTAACCTCCATTACTTCATGGTCATGAAAAGATTATGAGTTTTTGTCAGTCGATTCGTTTTGATGTGCTCGATAATAATATCCAAACATATGATAGGCTAACCGGGATAAATTTTGAGTTATATCACTTCAAATACTGGATGTTTCCCTACCACTCAACACGCAACCTCCAAATTTCATGCGTTTTCATTATTCAACAGATCATTTAAATAATTATACTAAAAGGAATGACATTCAATCAAAAAACTTGTTTTATAGTGGATGAAGATGTTACGAATAGAATTATGCAAAAATAAATATAGGTAGGCCTACCCGTTCTCATTTATGTATCACACTCATTGTAAGGGGAAAAATAGTTGATTTTTCACCAAAATGAAGTCAAAATAGCAACTTAATATTTCATTCTTGAAGTGCTGTAACTTTGGCCAAAAAAATATGACAGGGTTTCTGATGTAATTTCAATTCAAGAATACACATGTTCAATAAAGCTTTACTCAAATTTCCCCAATGTAGAATTAATTTCAAAATTACTTTTCGACTCTGCTGACCAAACGGGTGTTAGACTTTAACCTTGGTTGGGGTGTGTGTTTTTGTGTATTCTGGTTGGTTGACTTTTGGCAAGATGAAGGACTGTGATCGTGTTCTTGTAATTTCATAATGTTTAGGAGTGATCATTGAATTTTGGGATAATAATTTTATGCGAGCGGTGCTTTCAATCGATAGATTTAATGTTGATCTATTGGAAAACACCATTTTCAGGATTTTTCTTTTACATAATTAGAGTTGGTACCAAGTAACCAGTATGTCAAATTTACCTTACATTTTTATACGTAGGCCTAATCTGGATTTTGTTTAGTTTTCTGTAGACCTTACTTCCTCTTAATTTCATAATTTTATTGCATAGGCCTATATTTTTCGAGCAAAGTTCACTGTAGATGCCACGTTCATTGTATTAATACAAACTGAATACAAATTAGAGGTACACCGGTACACAAATTTGAACACAAATTTGCTATTCAGTTGGGCTAACTGTCACAGTGAGTTTTTGTTCGGTTAGGTTTGGTAAAGATTATCACTTAGATCCATTTGAGTGTGTGGAACATGTTTCGTAAAGGCAATATGACAGTTAGCAATGATTGACAGGACTGACAATATTCCAAGTTTTCTTCAATTATCCATTATCTAGGTCTTTCAATCTACAGTCTATAGCCTACCGGTGATCAATTAAAATGTACTTGACAGGGTATTTTGTCCAAGTGGTGCTAGTGTCGCCACCAGACTAGTACCGGCGACACTAGCACCACCTGACAAAACACCATGTTTTTGGGGTGAAGCTCGAACTGTCAGATTTATAGAGCCTCCCATAAGAATGTGCCATCTTTCTAACGTAGTTAATATAAAGTCAATGGCCTTAGCCATATGCCGTGAAACTTGATGGCAAAATTATGTAACTCTGCGTTTTTAGGGCTTCATAAGGTGGTAGTGCCAGATGATTACATGGTTAGGATAAGGGTTGGATCTTAAAATTAGGCCTATAGTCTAATTGTCCATTTGACAGAAACCTTACCCCACCTAACCCTAATTTTTGCTACAAACAACTCTAAATAACCATAACCCTATAACATTGGACTACACATCATTTATGCCTACAGCACATTCATGTCTAGACATTGAGTAAATAAATATTATTACCAGTATGGGATAGAGTGGCAGAGCCCTGGTAACACAGTGTACAAACTGTGACAAGTGTTGTTACACCTGGTAATCCTGCTAGGAGCGCTATGATCGCCAAGAAAATGCCATTTGCTAGAGCCTGTTGCTATAGTGAAAGCTGCTAGGAGCGCTGTCATCAGCCAAGGTTTTAATTGTTGGTGAGTATAGGCTGTCATATGACATGGCCTATTTAGAGACTACTTCATCTATGGCCTAGGTAGCTTATACAGAGGTAGGCCTAAGCCTACAAATGAGCAGGTGATAATGAACCCATGAAGTGATGATAAGTGAAAGTATGTTTACAAAAACCCATGCCTTGTGCAGGATTCGAACCCATACCATAGATAAAGTGGTCTGTAGATAGACAATGCCGTATGACAGAGCCTATGCTCACCCAACTACGACAAAGTTGACTGACCACAGTGCTCTTAGCGGCATTCACTCGCAACAGTGCTCTAGCAAATGGCATTTTCTTGGTGATCATAGTGCTCCTAGCAGGATTACCAGGCATAACACTACCAGGGTCTGTAGACTGTTCAATCAGGGCTCTGCCACTCTATCCCATAAGGATATTTATTTACTTGATGCTCACACCCAACGGTAGGCCTACTTCAGTTTCTGAAGCGATGCCTTAGTTGATCGAGCCATAAATGGCAGGCCAGAAATGGAAAACAGAAATATAAAATAGCAGAAAATAAATTTGTCTGGGGGAGGGG
The DNA here is from genome assembly GCA_964007535.1 of Brachyptera risi. Lineage (NCBI taxonomy): Eukaryota > Metazoa > Arthropoda > Insecta > Plecoptera > Taeniopterygidae > Brachyptera > Brachyptera risi. The sequence continues at coordinate 26,706,703 of OZ023331.1, read as the reverse complement.
TAGGCCTGCCTTCGGGATATCAATATGGCACACTAACGACACAGCCATCATGCCAAAGAGAAAATACGTTGTATATATGTGCGAATGATTTCGCTCAAGCGCAAATGATTTTCTAGCGTTACGCTGTACTGTTTACTAGTACTAGGCCTAGCCTGACGACATGATTCCAGCGCCTGAGGCACTCCCGTCTACAGGTGAAGCCCTATGCCTAACCCACAATTAATAATGGGTCTCTTACACCTATGAACCTTGGACTAGGCCTAGGGGCTTAGCCTTAAGCCCTAGGCATACTAGGCCTAGCCCTAGCCATTGATGTTGTAAATTTTTGTAAATCTTTATAGGCCTACCTGAGGAAAAATCGGATGAACTTTCTGAATCAGCAGCTGGCTGTTTGATTCTCTTCCATTTATCGGGATTTTTACTATGTCTTGAAGGACGCTCTGGCCGTTCCATGGAGAATAGACGGTGGCCTATGCTCAGGCAAGTATTTGTAGGTAAACTAAAACGAAATACAGAAAACCACAAAATTATTTTGTGGTTTTTTGGCAATTTGGAGTAAAATTGGAATCGACAACTTCCGGATCCGTAAGTGTCGTGCGGTCGTTCGATTAGACCTCGGTATGGGATACAAGTTTCGACCAATCAAATACGTTTAAAACAGGAACGAAACTCAAAAGCACCTCGAAAGTCACACACATTTCCGTGATCCATTTTATAAGAATAGAATTTAATCCTTTTAACGCTATATTTTATTCAAAACATGAATATGAAATCAAAACCAACACATTTTACCTTTGCACATTTAAATAGCAATGTGACGGCCATTGGACTTCAAACATATTCGAGTCAATATATTTTGCAAAGACTGTACATTAAACTCATCTGGCTTACCTTGAAAAAGCAACAAATTTCATTATTCAAGGCACGTAGTTTATAAAAGAGTCAACTCGGATTCTCTCGATACTCATCAAAAAACTACTTCTTAATATTCATAATAGGCCAATATGTTTTTTGAAAATGTCAGTGACACTTGGGACAAAAATCTGATTCGTTGCTTGTAATGTAATTATTTAAGCTGTAAGAGAATTTAAATTACCGTAATGAAGAATTTCCTGTAGAGTTCAAACTAATGTCCTTGACCAGCCTATCATTAAAATTATTATTTTATAAAAAGTGATTTTATGTTTAATTTGGAATGTAATAGCAAGTAGTGGTGCACTACCTTGCAAGCTGAAGAAATCAGTGATTAGAAGTACAAGAATGATCATATTATTCACGTTGATAGTTACACGACTTACTTCTTTGGATCAGTTGCAGAGATACAAAGTTACAAATCTGTAGTAAAACACTGTGTAGGCCTATCAGTACTTCACTGATTGTTAACAGAAAAGTAGTCAATATTTTCAATTTTTTAGCATGGTATAATTCCAAATTGCAGTAAACCAAAGTTAGTAAAAATTGCAGCACTTTGGATAGGAGAACAGAATGACCTGAATAAAAAAGGTTTTGGTAACAATAAAAAAGCTTAAAAATGTGTTTTTGAAATGGGACGGTTGAAATCAACACTGACTAAATGCATTCTATTAATTCTATGTATGTCAATTCTGATAACATTAATAAATGTATTACACAATATAGTTTCACTGAACAACAAAAAATCGGAACCATTACCCAATGAAGAGCCATTATATCCTGATCATTCATCATTATTAGACTTACCACACTTCTCTTATAATATAAACAACAATGTGTGTTATGAACGCGATCAAATAACTGCTATTTTAATTGTAACATCTTATGCAGGTAACATTAAAGTTCGAAGTGCAATACGCCGTGCGTATCCAAGAAGCGAGTTAAGGAAACTTGGAATTGAACGAGTGTTCTTGTTGGCCATATTAAAACATGATAAAACCGAAGACGTTGTAAACACTGCATCTGTAACTCAATATGACGTTCTTATTGAGAATGAACGGTTTTCCGATATAGTGCAAGGTAATTTTAATGAAGCATACAGAAACCTTACTTATAAACACTTGATGGGTCTACAGTGGGCTGTGAATTACTGCAAAAAAACAAGTTTTATCATTAAAATGGACGATGATATTGTTGTTGATTTCTACCAATTAATGGATCTATTAAAATCAACGAAACATATGGACAGAAAAAACTTTCTTATGGGCTATATTTTGCGTGGTTTAAATGCCATCCGCGAAAATACGAATAAATGGTTTGTGACATACACAGAATATCCTGAAGCGATATATCCTCCGTTTGTATCAGGTTGGCTATACATAACGACTCCTACAACTGCGAAAAGTTTGATCAACACTTCCAAAACCACACCTTTCTTTTGGATTGACGACACATTCGTAACTGGCATACTTGCCAAACAAAATCGGATTCAACATCAAGACATAAGTGAGAAATTCACGGCTAATCCGGAATACCTCGAGTGTTGTTTCAATGAGAACGACGATTCTAAACTAATGTGTGACTTCATCGTTGGACCGAACGGAGGAGACACTGGATTGCTACAGAGATTCCAAAGGCATGCATCATACTGTCATAGTCATAACTGCCCGAAACGTTCACCCAAGAGATCTTTGAAGAAAACGTGCGTGACAAAAGAGAAACCGGTGAACTTGGGCAGAGGAAGAGCTGAAATATTGCCATTCAGTTTGTTTTAAACTTCATTTTAAATTTTTAATACTGCTTTCAACGACCCCAGTTACACGGGAATGTTTTAATTTTTTATTCTTCTTGGTGAAAGACTGAATTTCAAGTGCCAAATCAGAAACAACTAAAAAAGTGATATAACAGACCTAGGCTATATGGATGTGACTGTTTATAAATCAAAATGGTAGAAATATTCCAATTGATATTGTAATTAATACTGTATGTAATTATATAGTATAATTGAGCCCATGTTATTATATATTTAGGCCTAGTTTGAATATTATATAATACTGTTAATTTTTATTGTGTAATGCTGTACAGTATTGACAACTGAAGATTTATAAATACTCTTCAAACATTTATAACTTATATACATCCTTCCATATTGTTGTCTGCACACGTTATGGTAATAAAACTATATCGAGTACTTTCCTATTTCCTGGATAATTCAATAACCAGCTGTTGTCACTCTATACATATATACCGGTATTATCATTAGAGTTGCTATTCGATATCGTTACAGTATTTTCAATTGATTCAATATCAAATTTTAATATTCAATATCTATGTCGATACAAATTTAAAAAATGTAAATAGCTAAAATAACAAATACCGTAAGTTGAATAACAAGAGAAGTCTAACAGCCTAAAGATGAATAACATGAATAATATACGCATGGTTTCTCGTTGGTGTCAGTATGTTGTGTGCTGAAAGTACGTGTTGGTAGAGGAAAGAGCTTGACTGTGCTCGTGGCGTGTACTTATAACTATCAGTATAAGATTGTTATAAGAGCACTACCAGATTGTCAATGACGCTCCAATTTCAGAAAGAAATTGAAAATTTCAAGGTTTAAATATAATTTTGTATATCATTATAAAATAGATGGGAAATTAACTGAAATAGTACGCCTACAGAATGATCGAAGCAGCTATAATTTTGAACCTTCAGGTATCAGCAAATAACACTCAGTAACTGTAATTAACACTGTTATTGTTGAATCTAAATACCAAACTGTTTTAATTAATTCTGATTCATGATTTCCAGCCTCGGATTTTTTTTTTCAATCAATATCGATTGAAAAATTGAACATATTTCGATCGATATTCAAGTTAAGATATCGTTCAACTCAACTAGTATATTCAAGCCAATATATGAAGCATAGTCCATTTTAAGGTATGGCATTGTTTTCTAGGGCTGTCTTCCATTTGGTGGTGTTGGTGGTGTGTTTGGTATTTAAAATTCAGAAAACAGTGTTGAAGATTATTCATAAAAAGTGGAAATCACATTCGTATAGAACACTCTTCAAGACTTCTGGAGTGCTGACATTACCTTGCCTCCGTATCTGTGATATTATTGAATACATTAAAGAATAACATCTTATCGTTTGTGCTTAATAAGGATGTACACAATCACAATACAAGAAATAAGAATGTAATTCGAGGTACAGTGAAACCTGTATGCATCGTTCCCGGATCTATCGTTTTCCTGCTTGTATCATTCATTTTTTCTAGCCCCATTCCCATATAATCAATGTTAAAAGCGATGGATATAGGTTTCACTGCATCCCACAAAACATCCATTCGAGCTATGAAACATCAAGGTATCATATTGCAAAATGCTTCACCAAGCTACATCAAATCAATTGACTCACTCAGTGCTTTTAAAATAGCCCTCAAAACCTTTTTTTAATGTTAAATCATTTTACACTATTGATGAGTAGGCCTACTTGACAGATGCCAATGAAAAATGTTATCAGATGACCAGACAAGTTTTTGAATCTACTATTTGTTTTATCACCATAACAATATTTTATCATGAATATAATTTTATTATTTAACAATCAGTTGATGTTGAGTATTTATAAAAAATAACACTCACACTGTGCATTCAATATTTATGTAATAAAATATACTGTTTTAAAACTTGACTGTGAAATTGATGCGTATACGTATGCATATGTATTATATATATACTAGAAAAACGCGGGATTCGCGTTGTGAGATGAGCTCAGAAGTATAGAAATGTACAATGAAAAATAATTTGTCAGCTCAGTCTACATCTACAGATATTGGATCACTTCAAATGTTTAAAAACCCTACCGGAATCAATTATGTCACGGCCTACCTGTACATTCATAACTGATTTCAATCATTTTAATTTAATTGATGACACTTGTTGCTATAGATTCAATTGGCTTTGTTTGAAGTGAAAGTACGTTTTGAATGCGTTTTCTTTGTTATTTCTCATCCGATTGTTGCAAAAATCTCTGAAAAGGTGTATAATAGTATTCTTCATATTCGGTGGAAATTTGAGAGCTTTTGAAGAGTTCTCATTTTTCAAGTATGTCTTCTCCGAGTTATTCTTATGAGGATTTTTCAAACTTTCCGATTTTTTTCCGGAAAACATTTCGACCGATTTTTTTTAAAAACAATCCCAACCTATTATGGTATAACAGAAATATGTAGGAAAAGTTTCAAGTCGATAGGTATTATTTCGTGACCTGTATGCCGCGTACAAAGTTACAAAAAACAACAACATAAAAACGAAGCCCATTTTTGTTTGGTATGTCAAATGGAATCTTCGCTACGCTCATCTAATTAGTGATAATATCAATTAAACGAGAATCGATTCATAATCGATTCTAATGTGAAAAAATTCTCAAATCAAAAAATCGATTTTTTATTTTTTGTTCAGTGCTGAACTTTTACACAACTTTTTACATGCTCATTTGATGTCTATATTATTTTGTATTGTTAAGATTTTACCATCTGGACACAAGCTATCCCTTCGGTTACGTCTGACAGTCGAACGTTGACGGAAATACACGAATGGTACAGTAAAGTTCAAAGAAGTCTCTCGCAGCTATTTTTCACGTAAAACGCCGCGGGAAGGTTTAAAAAAAGTTCAAAATTACACAACTTTTTTTGAGGGTGAATTTTCTCCTTTTTTTCAAAATCGATTTTTAATCGATTCTGGAGCCTGAAGAATCGATTCCCGATTTTGAGAATCGATGTCATCACTAATATATATATATATATATATATATATATATATATATATATATATATATATATATATATATATATATATATATATATATATATATATATATATATATATGTATATTTATATATATATTAATAATTAAATTGTACTGTCTGCTACATTTTGTATAACACAATAAGATTTTTGTGTTGCGTATTCATGAGATAACATGTGGGCCTACATTGCTTTACTATCATATTTTTAATTATTTTATGTACTACATTCTTGACCTGCCATATATTGTGCACTGATTTTTGTATTTTTACATTAGTTAGAAATGTATCGATCAATTTGCAATAATAAATAAATAAATGAAATGGGATGTCAACCCTAATAATTATTAATTATTATAGGTATTGAACTACTTTGTAAATAAATCTAGGCCTATGGAAATACCAACATCGTCTTCAGATGATTTCACATTAGATGCTAACTTGCACCTCGGGCCGTAACTATACATTTAAGTCGATCATAACAAACCTCTTGTACCGGTACAGCCATGTTGATACCGTAACAGGCAAGTAGCTGAGCATTATTTTGTGTTGGTACCACTGCATTGTAGAATTCAATTATTGCAGTACTACACTGCTGCACTCTTGACATTATGTTTGGGCCTTGTTTAAGAGCCCGCATCTTAGCTGAGAATGTTCCTCTTCGAAATGCCCGAACCAAGTTTGATGTGATGTGCATTGAAAAGTTTGGTTGTGGGTTGAAAAGAGGAAAAGGGATGATATTGAAAGAGTTCCAGTAACCACGGCTGGATGGAGGAGTTTTCCATTTTATAATTAGGACAAAATATCCATTTACATTACACATTTTGGCCAAGGAAAATGGGAAAACTGTAAAATTACAGGCAAATTAGAATTTCCAATATTTATAAGCAAAGTTGAATTTGAAGATGTGCGTTTGTAATTTATTTCTACCATTACGGCCTATTTGGTAACAGGGAATTAAGCAATGAAAACCATCTTTGATGAAAACCATCAAATTAGGCACACTTTGATTCAATTATTGCTCTATAATAAAATTCTTCTTCAATTTTTGACCAAGCATATCTAATTGTGAGGGTATTACTTATTCATTACATTTTACCGTAAGTCCGTTGTGTTTGTAGTTCTTGAGATATATGTGGCGAAAGTGCACCCTGTAAATCTGTCCAAGATGCGGGCTCTTAACCATTGACTTATAAATAGTAACTCCATCACCAAGTTGCTATTACAATCGTCCCTGGTTCAGCACAGACTTGGCAAAAAGCACACTTGAGAAACGAGATATCAAGAGAGAGGATTGTACTTGGGTGTTGTGTAATAATCACAAATAATTTATTTTAGAAATATTATATTAATAATATGCTGGTACATAGAAGTCTATATTTTACAAGATTCCAAAACAAAAATTTTCAAAAAATTGAAAATTTGAAGAACATTTTCAAATATTATAATCTGACTAGAAAAAATGAGACTAAAATTTTAATATAGTGATAAATGAATAAAATACAGTAGCCTTTAAACTATTGCTCATTAACAGAATCCTTCAATACATCATTACTTGTCAGATGTACCGTACTAAATATAACTGTAGGCCAACTCTAAAATACAATATTGTAGGTCTAACAATAAAAACGTGAACAAAATGAAATTCTTTGGTCAAATATTGAGAGGATTGTCAGGTAATAAAGTGGCCCACTGAACATGGTTGATTTGGAATGAACCCACTCAAGGAATGTGAGTAAACTACCAGGCTACTCAGAGAGTGTATGAATCTTCTTGATATGCGCACCAGAACTCATCGTACGACTGTTTTTCACGTACGGCTCGTGTGAGTCTTTGATCAGCCAGACGTGATCAATCACAGCTCCATCCTAGGCAACAAACGCGCATTCTAGCAGTATTGCTGGGCAAAACACTTAAGTAAATACACTTTTGCAACTAATAATACTAACAATAATATCAATCAGGCCTGGCTGGAGTAGGCCCCTGGCTGGCTAAGCTGAAGTCTAGGGGTGTGAGCAGTAAAGTGTGCAGTCTCAATTTCATGTTTCAATAAAACAATGATCTAAAAAAAAAATTAAGTCGGTGAAGGTATATCAAAATTAGGGATAACATCGATTAATCGAGAATCGATTAAGAATCGATTCTGATGAAAAACGATTCTCAAATAAAAAAATCAATTTTTTTTTTTGGGTCAGTGCTGTACTTCTTCATATCACTATACGTCCTCATTTCGTTGTCCATATTATTCTGTATTGTTGCGTTTTTACTATCTGGACACAAGCTATCCCTTCGGTTACGTCTGACAGCCGAACGTTGACAGAAATACCCGAATGGTACAGTACAGTTCAAAGAAGTCTCTAGCAGCTACTTTTCACGTGAACGCCTTGGGGAGGTTGAAAACAAAAGTTCAAAATTACACAACATTTTGACGATGATTTAAAAAAAACTTTACAATTTTTTTTTCAAAATCGATTTTTAATCGAATCTGGAGCTTAGAGAATCGATTCCCAATTTTGAGAATCGATGTCATCACTAATCAAAATATATCTCGTATTACATGGCGAACGATCAAATGCTTACTACGTATTTGTAACCTAAGAGCGTGTTTTCATGACTTGCGGCTGGCTTCTTTTCCTGGTCTATCAGAATAGATAAAATTCCTGCCGCTTTGCCGCTTGCTTTCTGCTGTGAGACATGTAGTAAATTCAACTTTGACAAAAACGCCGTGCGGTTAAATTCCCTCACTCATACCAGAACTAAGGTAATGTTAAAATATTACCTCTGAACAGAAACTACTTTTCGAATATTCATTATTATCGTATTTGCGTGCCACATTTTACGATGCTAAAAATCACTTCACAGCCTGAATTGAACTCCAATGATATACTTGAATAAATAGATCAAATCTCGAAGTAGATGCAGACTTTGAGAACGCTTGGAACTAAGAAACGCGGCTTTGAGAACAGTGTAGGAGGCAGGGAATTTTCAAACCCCCTCCACCTGCCGCGAGCCATGAAAACGTACCTTGAAACTCATCAAAACAATTGAGAAATCTTTTTTTTTATGTGCCTCGACGTGTGAGGTGCACTCTCACTCTCACTCTCAAAGGTGTTTTTACTGACCCTCAAATGGTGTTGACCACGTTTGGTGCGCCATAAGAGCAGTTGCGTTATTGACTCGCGCACGTCGCAGGTGAACAGAAAAATGGATAGGGCCTACCTACACAGTATATGAACGTGAACTGTAGGATTATCTTCAAGGCTCAATATTTTGGCGACATAAGGTAGCTGGGCTTTGTTTTTCTAATAAACTTAAAAAAGATTATACCTTAACGATTTTATATAAGATCTATCTACGAACTAAGAGTGCACTAAGAACATTTTCAGCATGGACTTATTTGTAATAGTCCTTGAATGTAATGCCTTGAAAGTTAATTAAATGGTTGAAGTCCAATAGAAGACAGTGCTACGCAATCCTCCGTCCCTTGTCTTAATTGTACACCACATGACTACTGTCATTTAATATTAACACATTTTGCACAGTGTAAATACACAATCATGCATTGTTCATTCTCACGTGTGTCGAATTTGATTTTGAAGTTACCTTTATCCTCCGCCTTGTACTGTTGTACATTTGATCGAATCGAAAAAAAACGTTGAGCAGCAGTCTAGATGGCGGTAGCTCAAGTGCGACGTGTTAAAAGTTAAACTAAGTTGAAGTCTGAACGCGCCTCATGCGAGCTCGGGACAATTGCACGAAACACGATAGACCTATCTGATTGGTCACCATGCCCAACGATTGTGACGCGTCGTTCCCAACGCGAGTTAGTAAAAGCAGTATGGTAAAACACAGTCAGGTAAAGAAACAAACAGGAACTCAGTTTTTTTGGGGGTGTGAGTTTGCTGTTATGTTACAAATTAGTTTGACAGTAAAATTAAAATTTTCAGAGTGTCATGACACAGGCTAGTGATTAAATAAGAATGATTAATGTATAATTTCTCACCTTATCATCGGAGACTTGCTCCATATAAAGATGACTGTGGTTGTGTGCCTTCAACCGCATGTAGCCGTAGTCGCTGCTGCGGAATGCTGACCACGGAGGTGATGGTTTGATGAAGTCATCGCGGCCTTCACGGCATCCCTGACAAAACATATGAGAATGACATATAGTAATTTTTGGAAAGTTGGGCTTGATTTGAAGAATATAATTTTGTGATGGATGATATGCAAGACGACAAAGAATATGAATGACAAAGAGTATGAGAAACAAAAAATGATAGGAGAAATAATGTGGTGAGTGTAATTTGTAGGAAACAATGAAAATTAAGCCCAGTAGTTTGGTCCTTTAGAACACGTGGAAAAGTAGTGGGGAACTTGAGTTTGTTGTTAAGTTTTTTTGTACCTTCCAGAACTCACTTTCGAGTCCATTTTGTGTTATTTTTGTGCTCTTTCCTCGTTTCTTTCAGTCTGTATCCACCTCATTATTTCTCAAATAATCTGTTTCTTGTCATCAATCGTTCATAGCATAATCGTAACTATCACAAAATGAGATATACACTTACATTGGTTACAACGTAATTTAGTCCGGCCGGTCACAATATCCCAGAGTAGATCAATGGAGACTAAATGTGAACTTTCCTCTTGCAGGCAAATGGCTCAACTTATCAATATGAAATATTTTCAACGCCATTCTGATTGACTTGAAGCGATCCTGGTGCCCAGGGGGCAAAAAGTTCCCACCAGGGGTATTGCACTGATATAAATTAATTCAATGAAATTATCATAAAACATCAACAGTGGAAGATACAACATTCATTACATCTGTTTATTATGGATCAATCATATTTTATGAGATACTTAACTCTGAATGGTATGAAGTAGGCCTAATGTCACAACAATATGAAAATTAAAACAGAAAGCCACTACGATCATTTCTATGCTACATTGACACGGAAAATATTACGCTGTGGGTGGGACATGTACAGTAAAGTTTGGACTCTTCTTAAAGAAAGATTTGAATTTTCCAAGTTTATTTATAAAATATAATGCAATATTGTATAAAATATTAATATTATTACCAGTCATATTATTGTCCACTATTAAAAAGTAATTGAATTTGAAATAAGTAATGGATTAAACAATTGACCACTAGTGATACTAGTGATACTCTGATAGGCTATGTCAATTTTCCCACATAACAAACAGCCCATTTGATTGGATGTTTTGTTTTGTGACGTTTTTGGGCGGGTCAAGCACTAGTCGTCAATTGAGAAGTTGTTATCCCTGATATTGATTTTTATGACTTTTCAAAATTTAAAAATACAATCAAGAAGTTCGAAAAGACAACTGGGATAGGTTGATCCATCACCAGCGTGAGTAACAGCAGTACATTAGGAAACTGGGTTTCAATTCCTGTCTTGGTCGACAACCTGAGCGAGGGTTTTTGTGGTTTACTTTTTTTTTGTGGTTCAATGTTTGCTGGGATAGTTCCCAAAAAATAGGCCACAACCACTGCTGTTCAAAAACATCTACCATAATCACAGACAACACAGATCATATAGTTGTAACCACGACAGAAAAAGGTTGTCTACTGACAATATAAATTGTGAGAAGTTCAGTAATTAATTACTACCGTAATTATATAATATTTACTGCAACTTCAAGGATTTATCGCTTTAGAAAGAGATTAGGTGTGTATCTTATCGTAAATCTTTTCTTGGAAAATCATACATCAAAATACTACAGCCTTACAAATGCATTTGAATGATTTGTGTTTGTTATTGAACGCAGATTTCAACTTTTGTGGGTACAAGCCTTTAGTCAAAAGTATTACCCAACATTATTAAATCAAATACGACTTACCGCCGACCCAACAGTTATATGAACCGGGGCCCTCGGATTTCGATATGGCTCTTCGTAGCTGCCGTTGTACACCGTGTAGTCATAGATAGGCCACAGACGTTCATATGAGTGTTCGTGGGCCCAAACTAGTACGTCCACCCCAGCGTTGTAGAACAGCTGCTCGAGGCCGAACCAACGCAAAAACGGTAGGCCGACACGGACGCGCGTCTCGTGCTGAGTGCAGTCGTCGTGATCCACATTCGTGCAGTACATCGGACGGTGGCCGAACACGATTATCCACGGCCGTATCGTGCGATTCACGGAACTCGTTGCCTCCTGGAGACGTATGGGGGAAAGAGAAAGAGAAGTGAATCTTAATGGCTGCTCATCATAACATGAGTGACCACCAGCTTCCTTATCAATAAAACATAATTTGAAACAGAAGATTTGGACAATGTTTGTTGTTAAGATGCACTGAATAATGAATAAACAAGTAGGTACACTATAGTACACTAGAGTTATCCATTGTTATTTTAAACTCCTTCAATTTTAAACTTGTCACAATTCGAAGCAATATCGGCTCAGGTCCTAGGTATAGAGATACAATGTTGAATATTTTGATAATTCGTAATTCGGATAATTTATTAATTCAAGCTCTTTTTGAACCGCAATCACTAATTAATTCATAACTGTAAAATCATTGCTTATTTCAGTTTCTTCCAACACATACAAAGTAAATGCAGTGTTTACTAATTCAAGTGTTTTTTCATCTTTGCGATGACATTTTAGATCGTGTTTGTTCCAAATAGGGAACCATTGTTGTCGCTTGCAAGTTGCGAGCATCTGGTAGATGGCCCCACGGCACTAGACCATCGAAAATATTGAGAATAGAAGTTTTTAAAGTATAAAATGCTGTACAGGTACCAAGAATATTTTCTCTATGAGATTACAAACTTTGTTTGTTTTAAATTATTTTCAGTTCTCCTCGCATCCCAACGTCGCTATCATATCAACATACGACATACGGAAAACACACAGGAAGCTATGTACAGCGTTGTTTCGAGATTGGAGCGTATACTACGTATCATAATGACATTATGCAGTAATTTGAAATAAAATGGAAAAATTCGTTGATTCGATTTTTCAAAATTATTTGAAGCGTCTTTTTTTATGTACAGTTACGCCTAAATCTCTATTCATCGTTTTTCAAGGGACCAGGAAAACTATACTACCCACGCACGAAAATGATCCATGCATGAAAATTCAACATTGATTATAAATTATAATTATATGGGAGTGGATTGAGAAAAAATGAATAATTCCAAAAATGAATGAATGAGCCGGAAAATGATGGATCTGGGAACGATGCATAGAGATTTCACTGTACTTGTGGGAATGCTTTCCTGAATTAAATAAACCCCAGTCTCAACTTGAACCCAAGTCTTAACCTGTACTAAACATGAATTGAAAAACCGGAAGTACCACGCCGAAACCGGATCAAATCATACTGGAATGCACTCCATGAGGTTTCAAATTAACAAGGGCACACTTGTACTCCTTATCTCACACTTATGTACAGGCTCATCTCACACCACTGGTGCATGGCTGGTTTTCGCCTTCTTGTTTCTTGGATACAAGTATAGGTACCTGGATGAGCAAGGCTCAAGTATTCAGACAGATATGTACTGGTATATAGAAAGTAGCACTCTTATACTTGTATCCATGAGAAAAGAAGGACGTCTGCAAAAAACGATAAAAACCTCGGTAATTCAATGATCTTGCTACTACTGTATGCCTAATTGTGGTATTTGTGTTTGTAATGTTGAGAGATGACATTCTTGTTTCATGGATACAAAGATACCAAATGAACCTAGTAATAGCCCTATATACTATTTAGGCTAGATCTGGAGCTATTGAAAAGCCTAGAATTTAAATGACTAATTTCACTAAATAAACCAGTAAAATAAGATCTTTGAGATGGGGACACTGAAGAGCGTATACCGGAACAAAATCAACTCGGTCGTGTGACACAAGCTTCAGGGTACTTTTCAATGGATGGTTGTAAAATGTGATAAGGGTTCACGTAGGGATGGACACCCTAACCCATGTTACACAACTGAGTTGACTTTATTCCGGGATATGCTCTTCAGGCGCCCCTTTGTGATTTGCTGCTTATGGCTTGATATGGTTGCATTTCTAATGACAAGGCAGCTATATTTTTCAATAGCTAGCATTGAAATAAGCAAGGGTACATCCTCTTCGATGCAATATTTTAAATTTATACAATTTTCTCAACATGACTTTCAAATTCCCACATTTTCAGAAAGTGTAGAAGGCAGTATGTTCCTCTAACAAACGCCCGCGCAATTGTGAATCGAATGTCCGCATCGCTGTAACCTACCGCGAGATCTGTCTCCAGCCACTCGTACTGGCGAACCAGCTGCTTGAGGCCGTACTGGAGGAAATAGTAGACTTCCGTTGAGATCGAGATGAAGTGAATCGGCCCCATGTTGAAGCTGTACATGAGCGCGCCAGTGTCACCCGGCATGCTGAAGCGGTTGCGATACTCGCTGAAGTTGCTACGCTCAGAGAACAGAATCTATTTCATTCACGTATATGCAACATGTTGTCTGACAAACTTTAGGCCTACAGCAATTCAACGTAATCCCGAATTGATTCCAGTTTGAATCTTTATCACACTATGGTGTCTACTACAGTATTATTCAATAATTATCAATCATCACAAGAAACCTAGTTACAATACGTGCCTCCATCAGGGATAGCATTTATTGATATCTGACAATAGTTAAAAATACAAGTAGCCTAACGGTACATCAAACTTGACACTAATACTGACAGCAACACTGGAATCATTAGTATCTAGCTTTCATTTAAGGAACAGTGGCAGTGAGCTTTAGGTAACACATGTATCCAAGCTAATAAAATACTTCAATTCTTGATCAGGTTGATCACCAAATTGTGAAATTGCACTATACCTATAGTAGCATAATTTATTTTCAAAAGAATATTGGACTTGGTTTTAATACCAATGTGCATCTTGCTGACAAGTACAGGTTTGTGGCAAGCTAATCTTCTTGATTAACATTCACAAATTTGCAGAAGACAATTTTTTAAATCATTATAATTTGTAGAATCTTGAAAAGAAATACTGTACAGCAGGCCTACCTGTAATTCAAGTACATTTTGGAAGTACATTAGAGAAAAATAAATCAAAGATTACTTATCTTTGCTAGTTACTGTAGGCCTACTCCAAATTTTCATTCTCCTTTTTTCAAATTCCCAGATGTTTTGAGCTCCAAATTCATAAGTACATTATGTTGATACTGTAACTCATCAAGTAACTCATCAAGTCAAACTGGCCAACTTTTACTTCCATTTCCATTTTTTTACTTCCAATTACTTCCATTTCTTGACGAATGTAAATACTCACTTAGCTTCTTCGTGATTTCCTGGACACGTCATGTATGGCACATATGCCGCGATTGGTTCAATTGTTCTCATAAATGCGTCGCCAACGCGACTGTTCTCCGTCTCCAGGTCGTAGCCAAAGTCTCCGACGTGAAGGATTGCGTCGTACATGTTGCGTTGCGTTTCTTTCTGCAGTCGCGGAACAGACTGAGCGTTTTCGGTGCCCATATCGCCATACATCGCCACCTGGGGGCTCCAATTGGCATCGTTGGGAGGAGTCATGAACCAGAACATGTCAGACCAGCCCAGGTCGCTTCCGCAATGATATACTGTAAGGAATTAAGTGAGCTTTTACAAGGAGGAAAGATGGAATATATTTGTACAATCAATTAGGTCTACATAAACTTGGCAATTAGAGATATGATTAGGATTACATTATGATTACTCGTTATTAGAGATGATGAATAGACCTAATTAGTTGATTACCATTACTAAAAGCAAAGTAGGATTGATTTTTCTTTCTTGAGAAAGAAATGTTCAAGTTCATTAAGACTTCATGATGATGAAATCATCACTTTACTAGATATGAAAGTAGGCCTAGTTGAAAATTTGTATATTTCACTTTTCAACTATAATTATTGCTACCCATAATTGATTTGGTATCTAAATAAAGGAAGAAAGTAAACAGTTTATATGAATCAAAGGTATAAAAACACGTATTAATGTACTCGAGGCATATAACTGATAACCAAGTCCTATCGTGCATATTCTCGAAAAAAAGTTAACCTTGAGAAACTGTTGGCACTTTTATACCTCGTTCACACCGAAAATGTTAATCACGATCAACGACTTAATCTTGATTACCGTGCAGTGTGAGCGCAACTCCATTAACGTTAACAGCGATCAACGTCTTAATCTCGTTCAGCAAACCATGTTAGCACGTTAACGCCATTAGTTTATTACCCACAATTCCATGCGTACATTTAATCTCAATTAGCTTGATTGAGATTAAATTTTTGGTGTGAACAGGGTATTAGACAGAAAAAACTCTATTAATATCTTTTGTACTTGACCTTGAACACCATGGGGAACAACACATGTTCCCCGACCTTTGAAAAATACCATTTTTTATGTAACCGATGAGCTTTGAAATTTTTTTCAAAAATCATTAAAGAAAGTTAGGCATCTTGGTGAAGGGAACATTCCTAACTCTGGACTGAGCTTGTGGTCCTCCGATTAACTAATCAACAGAATATATCATTTATAGTGGCGGATAGGTTGGAATAAGCCTGGGTAAAGTTATTGACTGGAGGATTCATTTGTAAACCCTACAGTTAAAACTTAAAACCCAATCTCTGTACAATTCGCAAACTATAAAGAGCATGCAAATATAAAATTTACTCATCTCACTTACAATTAGCAGATGAACTGGTTAAAACACAAAAGTGATCTCTGATCCATGTTGTCGTCAACTCAAGCTATTTAGGCCTATAAAGTATAAACTATAGTCTATAGGATAAATAGGAATGACCTTACCATATTTTTGTGCCGGTGCAAGATCAGTTATCTTCACGCGGTGAATATACTGCCGCCTCTTTTCAGGACCACTACTAACAAATAAAGCAGATTTGCCAGAATCTTGTTTTACAATTCCATTGATTCCATATTCAACAATTGATGACGGAGTATCGTTGAGTGTAGTCCAGAGGACTACGAGCTCCCATGGATTATCTGAAATCAAAAAACTTGATGACGACCGCTCAAGTGACTTCATCTAGGCCCAAATTTGACTAAATAACCTGGGAAATCTTGAGGGTCTCAAAAGCCCTCAAACAAATTGCTGATGAGCTGTATAGGGGCTTAAAGTTATTGAGCAGCTTGCAGCTATAAATCCAATAATATTTCAACTAGCCAAGATTTAATAGGTTAATATTATATTTGATTAATTAGGGCTAGGCCTACATTATGCTATGGATGGCTCTCTCGTAGTTTGAATTACGTTTTTCTGAATTATCAGTAAAAGAGCTAATATCTGCATGATGATTGGCATCGGTAAATGATGAACATAATGATGGACGGGTAAATGGGATGGAACGTTATTTTATTAAATAAATGTGTTTTGATCAGTAGAAAGGAAATGGTTGGATGATGGCAGCGTGGGTCGGCTATTAACAAGACCCACACAATTGTATGTGAGAATAGAGATTACACGTCTTGCCGGCACGAACGGTTCATGGAAATAGTGTAGGGCCTATGTGTGTCTTGCTGGCACAAAGGGTTCGTCGGAATAGTGTAGGGCCTATGAGTCTCACCAGCATGAACAGCTTGTGAGAATAGGAGCCTATTTATTAGTCTTGCCAGCGCGAACAGTTTTCAGGAATAGTAGTTTAGGTTGCTGGAGGCACGACCCGCACGAACGTTTGTGTGAATATAGTCAGCCCGTAGAGTAGGCCTAGGCCTAGGTCTAGGCCTTGACTCCAAACCCTGAACCCTCACATTCACAATCAAACCACATGTATGTAGGCCTACATGCCATGTAGATAACTTTGAAGTTCGAATAATGAAGTGGTATGAATGAATACAAAAATATAAGAGAAACGAGATTTGGTCGACCATCCTGACAGTTTTTTTTTGTGGTTTCCCTCTGTCGTTCAGGTTGATACTGGGATGGTTCCTTAACAACAGGCCACGACCGACTCCTTCCTACTATCCAAAACACCTAATAAAATAACCTTTTATCTCATCATCCCATCATCTCATTCATCATCCACCGACTCGAATAGATCGTAGCTATCAGTATAGTACGTCGTTAAAACCCAATATAAAAAAAATAAAAGAAACAAGATCAACAGCTACTGTGCATGCCCTTCTGCTCAGCGGATTTACGGCTCAGGTGACGCAACTGATTTTGTAGAACTTGATGGCGCCACTTTTCTAGACCTGCTTCTCTGGCCTAGACCATTGAATTTGTAGTGTTGCCTAGGCCTAGACCTAGGCCTAACAGTACTTACCACCATAAGATATGTGGACCTGATCAGGTTGATAAGAAACGAAGCAAGAAGCACTCAATACATTGAAAAAGAATGTAATACCAAGAAATATGATTGTGGAACTCATTTTTTGGGTTAAGATAGACCAATGTGGGCTCAGGAGGCCCAAGTTTAAAGGTTTCACACTAATATTTCCTCAACTGATAACTGAGTTGGTTTGTTAATATAGACCTTACGCCTAGTGGTTAAGCTACACGACTACACCTAACCAGATGAGGATTGGGAAAAACTTATAAAAAAAATCGCATCATCGTATTAAATATATTGAAAAATGATTTCACAATTTATTTGTTTTGATTGATTTTAATGATGAACCTTCAACTTCAAGGTTCAAAACTTCAAATCACACACTGTGCTCTGCCCACCAAAATTCTGAAATTTGACAGTTTGATTTCGAGGGATTACGTTAAGGCGGTGAAGAATTCTGATTGGCTCATTGCTGCAAGTTTTCGCGCCTTATTAAGTTGATAACTACTTTACTTATGAGTGATCTTGAGTGACACGAGGAACGCAATAATAATAATATTTATTAGGTCTACTTCTTCTAAGGAAGACACTTCTGTCAACTATGCTCATCACATTGTAAATTTTGAGGTTAGTTGATTATTCCTTTTTTGTATATCCATTATGACAAAACAACCTTTTAAATGTTGTTCATCATGCTAGGCCTACATGTGTCTACGACTGTAGCCTAGGCATTGAGTTTATACACCTTATACTATGGCCTAGGCTTTTGAGCTTTTATGTAGTATAAAGGGTTATTAAAGCAGTAGTTATAAAGGGGGCTAGATTAGATGTCGGTAAGTTCTCTTTCTTGAATAGGACAGGTAGGGATTGGAATGGGCTTAGTAGAAGTATACTTGAGGAGGATGAAATAGGGTTGAAGCTATTCCGTCAGAAGGTTAGGGAGGCGATAGGATAGGATTGATAGGGAACTTGCCACCGCGCATTTATGTGCAACTGCAAGAGTTATGTCCCATGGTGGAATATGCTAGTTCAGTTTGGGATCCTTATAGATTAGGTGAGATAAGGGATGTGGAAAGGGTGCAAAGGATTGCAGTTAGAAGGGTTACAGGTAGGGTTAGGAGGTGGAAATGGGGGGAGAATGAAAGGGGGGAGAGGGTGAGAATATTGGAGAGTCCATCTGAGATGATCCGAGACTTGGGATGGCGGGAATTGGAAATACGGAGAAAGGAGGATCGGATCTGTAATTTCTTCAGGGTAATGGAAGGAGAAGGGGGCTGGGGAGAGTTGAATAGGTTGATTGAAAGGAATGAGTCAGGGTATGGGGGTAGGCGAAGTCATGATAGAGCAGTAGTTATAAAGGGGGCTAGATTAGATGTCGGTAAGTTCTCTTTCTTGAATAGGACAGGTAGGGATTGGAATGGGCTTAGTAGAAGTATACTTGAGGAGGATGAAATAGGGTTGAAGCTATTCCGTCAGAAGGTTAGGGAGGCGATAGGATAGGATTGATAGGGAACTTGCCACCGCGCATTTATGTGCAACTGCAAGAGTTAATAATAATAATAATAATAATAAAAATGTATTGTATTGCGGGTCTATTCTTTATTTACCGTAGATTAGGCCATTGAATTTGTCAGAATCAATGGTTAGGTAATGGTGATACATGGCAATAATATAGGCTTAGTATTCGTGGACTCGTGGGCCTATGTTGTGTTTGCACCTAGGCCCAGGCAGCTAGGCCTAGTCCTAGGGCCTAGTCTTTGTTTTAGGTTATCAACATTTAATCACATTTCTTCGTCCTGCAACCCTAATAAATATATAGGCCTAGTCCGAGGGCTCGGCAAGAATAGAGAAATAGAAACTGAGACGAATGGTAACACTTAGGCCTACCCATCATTCAGGAAACCGTGGTTCGATTCCCGCCGTGGTCGACCATTCTGTAGTTTTTTTCTCATGGTTTCCCTCTATTGTTCAGGATAATACTGGGATGCTTCCTAAACAACAGGCCACGACTGACCGCTCCCCACTATCCAAAATAAAATGAACTTTCATCCCATCCTATCATAAATCATTCACTGACGCCAATAGATCATAGTTATCAGTAGAGTGTGTTGTTGAACCCAATATGAATAAATGAATAAAGAGTGCAATGGGCAGAGGCCTAGGCCTACCGGTACCTATAGGCATGCAAATGTATGCCTATATCCCACGTTAAACTCAATGTCCAAGACTAGGCATATGGGCCTAGGCTAATGATACTAGATTAACATTTGAAGCAGTTTTTGGGTGTGTTAGGGCTAGGCCTTTCTGGACAGTTACTGCAAGATTGTGGGGTAATTTTACTGATTAACGTACCATGGCCAATTTTTGCCCTATGTTCGCGTTTCTTGTGTTTTCTGATAGATCTTGTTCATATCTATGGTGTGTAGTTTGGACATTTTGTATTTTGTTTATTTTAATATATTTTTTACTCACTTGAAGTTGATGCTTTGTGATCTGACTAAGATGACAAAGATGGATAATAGGTTAGGTTAGGGTCAGGTTAGTGTACAAACCTCGCGTATACCGCCGGCAGGCGGAATGGAGCTTATATATACTTTTAAAAAAATTGAAAAAAATTGAAAAAAAAATGGCGTGGTACGTTAATCAGTAAATTTACCGATTGTGGACCTAAAAGGGAGTTCTGCTTGTCAGCCATTGAGCTGAGTTGGGTTCCACATGATTTAGCCAGTCTGTTCGATGTTGATGACCAGTGACATACTTAGGAATTTTGTGGGCCCTGGGACATCAAGTTTGTCCTGTGGCAAAGGATTCACATGGGAACCCCCCCAAAAAATGGAACTTCGGAATTATGTGTACACCCGTACTTGGTGCTTTTGGTAAATATATAGCAAGCCGCGCTGTTTTAGGGTTGTGTTGGGTTACATTTCTTGGTTTCAGTTTTAGGGTTTTCATGATGGTTAGGGTAAGGTAGGGTAAGGTTTGTATGAAATGGACATCAAAACTGTAATGTTTCAACCATATATTATCTAACCCTAAAACAGATCGACGTGGCTCACTTATTTATCTTACTTTTTTTATGTGTTTTGAACAAACATGACTGTGTAAAGGCTAGGAAGCTGTGGTACTTGGACCTACAAGAACTACTATATAGCCAAACATATTACCATTGGGTATGTAGGACCATACCTGTAGCAAAGCTTTATAGCAGGGTAAAACTTGTGTAGGCCAACAGCTCAAAAACAAGTGTATCGTTTTCCAGCTGCCGAAGGAGCTATCACCGCAAGTGGAAAAATTAGGGGCTCTTTAAAGCTGTTCGAGATTTCTTCATATGTTGGTTCATAGATACCCGTACGTACTGGCATCAATGGTACCAGTACAGTATACCATTTTTCAAATATAAATTTGGAGATTTTGAAATACTGATAGGTACCTATGATATTCCTTATAAGATCTTTTCAAAGGTTCCTATTATTCTTGTCTGGTTCCACTGACAAGCTGGTTTATAGTCATCGAGGTGCATATCAAATCCTACGTATTCGTAAAATCTATGAGAAAATCTTCAAGAAGCAACATGCAAGATATTTGGTTAGGTCTACTTGATTCCTCATACCGGTACTGCAGTAAGGGGGGGGGGGGGAGCATTGTCTCTGTGACCTCCTCGAACAAGGGGGGGCCGGGGGGATGTGATGTACCCTAAAATTGTGTGACCATTTATGGATAGTTAGGGGACAAGTGCCTACTTTGCCACTTGTCGCTTTTTGTTTGATTGGATTGATGGGCTACCAACCTGAAAAGTTTGGAAGTTATTTCAAATAACTGGTATAAATAAATGGTAGTGGATTTGTGGATTTCTCATACAACAAACAAAGTTTATGCGCCAGTGTGGCCTTGATGTGATGGGCCTTGATGAATAATTGTTTTGTACTTGTATGGTATCCTATTTAATCGTCTTCCATAGTGTCAATAATAATGATATTTAATTTGTATGTAAATTTCACCCAATTATTTTCTACAGCAAATTAATACGTAGTATGAAAACAAAAATTACACCAAGTAATGAAATGTTTTTTTTTTCAGATTCATGCCATGTATGATGATGGATCCAGACGATCCTACTCTGGTTGACGGAGCAGTAAGTGGAGTATTCTATGAAGCTTACTTAGAACTGCGATGCACTTTATGGTATGTCACTACAGTATTGGTTTTCATTTTTTAGCATGTCTTTTAAATTTGCTATTGATTGAGATGGTCAAGTTAGTGCTACAACTTGAGTTACCTGCACTTGAACCTCTCTACATGTTTGTTTTAGACTACCGGTATGAATAAAATTAATGTACCTGTGTACAGGCATCGGGTGGCAGATCTTAAAGTACATGAAAAAAAAAATGGGAAGAAAATGATACCAGTTGTAGGCCTACACCTACTGACTAGCTACAGTGAAACCTCTTTGCATCGTTCCCGGATCCATCGTTTTCCTCGTTGTATCATTCATTTTTTCTAACTCCACTCCCATATGATCAATTCTAAATTTTCCTGGATGGATGGTTTTCCTGGATGGATGGTTTCAATTTCTTGGTCCCTTGAAAAACGATTGATAGAGGTTTCACTGTATATATTTTTCAATTGACCGATGTAAATCGTCCGCCCTCTTGATGTCACAAAATATAAAAACCAATCAAGTGGACAGTGAAGCAGGGGTAAATAGGGAGATAACCAATCAAGGTATCTAAAATTTCCCCTGCGTCGTATAAGTCATGCCCATCTACATTGGTCAATTATCACATTTACATTTTACACGTTTTCAATACACAAATATGCATATTACATTCTGCCAGTTCCATAGTATTGATTGATACAGATCCATACCTGTTTTCTTTTATTGAAAGGAGGATTATTCAAGTTTAAGTTTAATTTCTATTCATTTCATTTTTATTACTGATAGCAATATATGTATAGTATTATGGTAAACCCTTGTTAATTCAAACTCGGTTAATTCGTAATTCGTTATACCGATAATTCAAAGCAAACCCTGCGTAGAGAAAATACATTGCTAAATATTTTGATAATTCAAAACTAGGATGATTCGTAATTCAAACTCATTTTGTCCCCCAATCGCTAATTAATCAAGTTTTAAAATTCAGTGTTCAATTCAAAGGGTTTCTTTCGACACATACAAAATAAATGCAGTGTTTGGTAATCAAGTTTTCATTTTATCTTTGCGATCACATTCATAACGCGTCTGTTCCATACCGAAAACCATTGTTGTCGCTTGCAAGTTGCGAGCAGCTGGTGGATGGCCCCACGGCACTATAACGTTGGAACGTTATAACGTTGAAAATGAAAGTTTAAAAAATGAAATGCTTAACCAAGAATACCTAGTTTCTCTCGAAGATAACAAACCGCTTTTTTTTTTCAAACTTCATTTCAGTTTTCCTCTCATCCCAAGGTCTCATCTATAGGTCCATGTGTATTTCATTGGTGATTTCCCAATACCTAAAGTACCTAATATAATTGTTGGTACACGCCCAGGTATATTGTGCAGTCCATTGACGTACAGTAGTATGGCGCCGCACGTGTTCGGATCACTGCGGGTACTAGCGCATCGGTCTACGAGATACGGGCAAAACGCGAGAAGCCACGGACATCGTTATTTCGAAAATTGATGCTGTACTATTCATCCTAATAACATTTGCCGCCATTTCTAAATTTGCGTTGATTAATTTTTTTTCAATTTTAAATGTCTTTCTTGTACTTCGTGGAGTATTAAAAATTAAAATCAATGAGGGTGTACTGTAATATTGTTGTAAAATCATCCGTACGATGGCATGTCTGAACGATCCTACCTTGTCATTCCTAGCCTTTATTGGAATCAAAAATATTGTATCAAGTTTTTGATGTTGATGAAAAAATGAAAAACAAACTTGAATAAAATTTTGATTTGTTTTTGTGATTATTTTTTATCATTTTTCTGGGTTAATCTTCTGGATTTTTTCAGAATTTCAACCTAATTTTAATCAAAAATTCAAACGAGTCTGTCTCAAACGTGTTTATTCCTGGCCGTTGAAATCTCCTTCCAATTTTTGTGGCAATAGCTTTTTCATTAAATCATATTGTCCACCAATAGGTTTATGTGTATGTAGGCCTGGACGTTCAACTTATTTTATTCACTGAGTAAATGTGGTTTAATAAGTAGCCTATATGTTGACTTTAATTTTTTGTTTGGCCAGCCTGAACTTGTACAGTAATGCGATCACGACGACATGCTGGCATACATTCTGCAAGTCATGTATAACGTCGCACTTGGAGACGCAACGCTACTCTAAATGCCCAACGTGTGATTACCACCTAACCGTTGCCACGTTCATCAGGAACAAGTTTATATCGAACAAGGTCAAGTTACTGAAAGAAGCGTTCGACAGACACTTATTGCAACGACACATCAACAGTAAGTAATGAGATCTGTTTGTTTGTCCTGCAATCTCTGCACTGGTTCTTGAATTCTTGCACTATTGTGTAAGTGTGATGCTGCACCAATGCAGCACTTTCGTGTTTGTCTGATTCAATGGCACTAGTTCAGGTGAATCGTCCAAATGATTCTATCTTTCATCAATAGCCTTGATTGGGGAACAATGATTTTGTATCAAGTTTCGATGTTATTAAAAATAAAAGTTCAGGTAATGCGACACAAGCTATGGAGTTCAGTTCACTTTTATAGTTCCTATAGTTCAGTTCACGATAGCAGGCGGTTACTATCTAGGCTTACAAGTGGTTGATGCATAAATACGAGTCGATGAGAATGAAAAATAATAAATATCTATAATTGAATAAAGGTTGTCATTATTTTCAACCATGTTACATACACAATTAATTCTCCATAAGTTTATCAAAATAACTTTGGCATTAATGTCGATTCAAGAAGGTTTATCTTGGGCCGGGTATTATCAACGAGGGAGTAGCTCTAACTGGCAGATAAAAGTTGTTATCACCATGGTTACCTGTGATATATATTTTCACCAACTCTCAGATAACTGCTAACTGGAGTTGGTAACACCGGGCCTTGGTCAAAGCCTTAACCTAGCTTGGAGCTCTAACCTAGGCCTATAAAATCAAGTATAAGACTTGCTGACATATGCAAAAATGTAATATTCATTATTGACATTTCATGACATTCAATATCGCTTCCATTTCCAAGATTTGCGTCTAGGAACCGTTACAGTTGGCACTTTTTTGTTTATTTGTACCTTAACATTTAGGGATCATTACTACACAAAAACTGTAATACAACTCACTACCTTCACTTTCACTTTTTTCACCAGCAATACTTTGGTTCAAGACAAACAAATACTGTAGTCCTAGGCATATAGTTCAATTTTTCTGCAGAGATTATTGAGTGATTTATCTAAGTGCTTAGATAGATATAATAGTTGAATAGTGCTGTGTTTGGATGAAAGAAGTGAACTCTCTTGATGATTCTGATGGAATTCTATGTCATTTATTTTTGGAAACATGCTTATCTCTGTAGGCCTACACATACAGATTATTATGGACATCATTATTATTGTACACAGACATATTGACATATTGAGTATGAAAGCCTATTTGTCACGTCTTGAATTTACACAGAATACATCTGTCAAGTTTGAATAATATAACTGATGAGATTTTTCATTTGCTGCTCTGTATTTATTTTGTTTGCGTAAGTTTAAGTCTCAGTGAACAGTTATAAAATGTTTGTGAAAACCAAGTTCTTAGTTTTTGTGACTAAAATTTCATAGTAAAAGTAGTTTTGTAGTAAAAATGATGTCGTGTAGATTCTCTTGTTTAAGTAAAGTAAAACATTTCAATTGCAGTATTAGCTGGTCCACCGTGGATCCCAAAAGCAACAGTTGATGGAGACTGTCCCAATGCTAAGACTAATGGGTCAGTCTCTGACCCCATAAGCACCAAGAAGATTCATCTTGAACTGAGTGTACTTGACGAAGCCGCATCCTTGGTAACCAGCGCCTCGCTTGAAGACAATTTACGCAACAGTAAATCATATGTTTCCAAGTTTCACTCGGATCTTCTAGACTGCCGACATGAACGTAACATTCCCATGTTTTCTCCGATAACCAAAGTCAAGGATTGGATTTCGAATAACAACAAACAGCCTGAACTTGTTACATCCACTGAGAATATTTCAGCGGTTAAGGATGTGGCGGATGATTCTGGTGATAGTGATGCTCTGAAATCGGCGCCATATTTGAATCATGATAGTGAAAAATTAAAAAAACTAGATGCATTGAAGCTAGTAACAAAGTTTAATAAAATATTCAAATCGAAGAATGAAGTGTCATCTCGGGAGAGTGACAGCGCAGTAGATGGTGACGATCCATACAAGTTTATAAGCAGTCAACGAACTCCAAGGCCGAAGGCAAACCAAAAGAGGAATAGGAAAGGTACTGCAAACAAGATTCCATCAGTTGATAGGAAGGTGATCGTTTCGGTTAATAAGAGAATAATCTCATCAGTTAATAAAAGTAAGTTCCCATCACTTACCAAGAAGAAAGGTAAGCCTATATTAGGGCTTCATGATGACTTGAATATTGAAACAAATAATTTTTTTGATAAGCTTGTTGCGGATGGTAAGAAGAAGGATTGTAATAGCAAGGTAGAGAAAGTTGTGACAGAAAACAAGAAGGAAGATCATGAAGAGTATCTTCTGTTCAAAACTCCAGCAGTTGATGGTGACTCTGTCGATAGCAATGAACATCCTAAGAAAGAAAAAAGACTAAGTACATTGGGGAATTGCCAGGAATCCATTGAGAGCTCTAATATAAACCCAAAACGAAAATCAAGGATAAAGTCTCTTTCCGAGAAATCGTTACCAATAGAAGACGTCACAGGCAACTTGGAGAGGAATAATTTGTTCAAGGAAATTAATTCTCATATACTAGAGATTGAGCCAGATTGGAACTTTCGAGAAACGAGGAGTAGGAAAGGTGCGATACGAGGAACGATATCGAGCGATCAGGCGAGTACGAGTTCGTTGGATAACATTGCTATAATCAATGACAAACCAAAAGTGAGTAAGAAGAATCAGTCACCAGGGTGGACTCGTGTAAAAGCCGGCAAACGCGAATTGAAAAGTAAAAAGGCAACATTAAAATCCTTAGACGTAAGTGGTGGTAACTTGATTGTCCCTCAACGTAACTCTGTCCACGAGCTTACAAGTAATGGGCCGGCTAAAGAATCGAGACTAAGTAATAATGCCGAGATTGATGATAAAAATCCAAGAATCGAGACTGTGGTCGGAACTAACAATCCAACATCGAGCGTTAATGACTTCGGACATACAAGCGACCAGCTCGCTGCAGATTCAGGAGTACACGGGAAAGACGGACAAGATCTATCGTTGGTCATAAACTATTCCATCAATAGTGTCACGAGTCCATTCCATGGGTTTGAGGATGAGACTGTTCAATCCGCATTGAAAGCGAGTAAAACGCTAATCACTCATTCAATACATGAAGAGGAGACGAAAGAAGAGTCGCCCAAGACGAGACGTATCCACAAGAAAAATCATAAATCTCGAGGTATTGATGGAGGAAATACGGAAACAGTGCCAGATTCAGTGATTGAAGTTGATGAAATAGTCAACAACAGCAATCATAACATTGATGTCTTTGAGACTAAATCAAAGAAGGTTCTGTTCAAGAATAATAATAGTGTGATGAGTAAAGATGCAGCTGTTCCTAGAAATGAGAAACTACTTCACTCTCCTGTTGGGATGAAAGATAAAGATTTGTTATCTCTAAATTTAAAATCACACGATTCAAATGATTTGAATGTCGGTGATAGTCCTAACGAAGATCAATCTATGATAACTGAACAAAAACGTTCAACTAAGGATCGGGCACTTGATTCCTCATCAAAGAATTCTCCTTCAGTAGTTTCTTCTGAAAAATTCATAGAATTAGTTTCAACGGCTTGCAAGAACTCGTCACTAAAGATTGTTGAGTCTTCTGACTTGACGAATATGCTGAGCGTTGAGAATCGAATTCCCAAGATAAGTCTTAAGGACATTAGAATAGCAAATCCCAAGTTCTTTGTGTGGGGGACGTTGTTGACTGATTCGGTACAAGTAGCGCCGGAAGGTAATGCTGCGAAAGATGTCTGGTTTGAAATGGTTGATGTTGGTCCTAAAGATGAGACAATGTCATTGGATCAGGCTTGTGCCGTACTGAATGAAGAAATAGGTGAAACAAGTATGCGTAAACCAATATGCAAGAATCTGATTGATATACCCTCCACTTCTGAAGAAAAAAGCCTCAGGCCTACTGAAAGCATAACAAATTTCAAAAACAGTCAAGCAAATATCTTGTCTGATATCAAACGTATCGGCAGCGTGAACAGTGCGATACGTTCCAATAAATCTACGGAGAAAGGTAAAGACCTGTTTAGTAGTCATGTGGGATCTGAATGCAAAAGATTGGAGACATCACCTATTAAAACAAGTTTATTACCGGTACCTGTAATTGAAGAATCTCCAAACTCGGCGGAGTTCTATCCGGACACTTGTGAAACATTCATTGATCTGGATGATATTGAAAAGTCAGAGTCGAGATTACCTCATAACAAATTTCCTCCAGATATGCTTGTGCAGAATATTCTACCTTGTGTGGGGATCACTAATACAAATAAATACATTGCCAATAGTCAAACGCAGTATATTCCCGATACGTATGACGAATGCGACAACCAAGTGAATAATGTACATTTCCCAGATCTGAATTTATCGCCGCTGAGCAAAGAATTCATGCCAATTCAAGCGACGCAAACCATTTCAAACAAATCCATGTTGGAAAGAAGAAAGCTGAATTCTTCTGGTGTGGAAGTTGAGGTTAAATCTTGCCATAACACTTCAAGATTGAATTCCGTTGAACAAATTGAAGTGACAAAGAGACGCCGTAAACCAATTAATGATTTAAGCGATTCGGAAGATGATTCCTTGTTGATAAAATGTGGCAATAAGTATAAGAAACCAAGAAAGAACGTGCCCGATGATATTACGTACGAAATATCAAGTGAGAATGAAGATCCAAAGAGGAGAGAAGAGAAAGGAGATGAGGAAATGAGTATTGAAGAGGAAGATGGAACGATTATTAATTTAGATTCAGAATTTGAGGAAAGTGAAGAACAGCGAATGAAAAAGGTGGAGAGGGCTGTCAAGAAAGATATGATGATAGTTGAAAAATCGAGGAGAAAGAATCTTGACAAGAAAGAAGTGGAATTGAAGAAAACGAGAAGAAAAGAGCCCAAAAATATTTTGACAAATCATTTAAACATATTAACAGAGTCACAAACAGAAATTGAATCATCCTCACCCGCACGCAACCTAAGAATACGGTCATTGAAACCATTAAATCAAAGCATGGAAAAAAGCTCTTCACAATCTTCAATGAACTCATATGTTTCTGTGAGTAAATCTTCGAGAACTTCAAATACTATTTCTTTAATTTCGCCTCCTAAAAAGTTATCTCAATCTCAGAAAATTGTTACATCATTAAAAAAAGCTCAAACAAGCTTCAAGCTTCAAGCTTCAAGCACCAACTTGCTGCTTACGAGTTGTAACGAAGAAGAAGGAACCGAACGTCTCAAGCCGGCTCATTCATCTCAAGTAAAAATATTACGTCGGACAGAGAAAAGAGATACACGTGCTTTGAATTCCCAGATACCTTCATTACCAATACCATTTCAAACAGATTCTGATTTCCTGCTGGAAAACAACAAGATCGTTGATACGCATTCAACAAATCATTCTTTATCCTCGTCGCACAAACTGTCGCAACCGCTGTCTAGTAGCCCCTGCAACATTTTGCATGAGTCGCCAGTCATGTTCTCCCAGGTGAGTGACGAGGAAATGCTGAGTAACGACGAAAGCAGTGCTTGCTTCAAGAGAAATGCTGATACCGTGGAAATGGAAGACCAAGAAGAGGACGCGCAACAGGTTAACGAGAGTGGCGATGATTCCGATGACGTCCTCGGACCAACACCTGAGAAGTCTGACCACAGTAAGAGGTATGCTATAACTTGCCCGTCTTGAGAATATTTATGTAAAATTCAAACAGTATTGTTCCAAATATAAGCCAACCCCCCAAACTTCACTTAATACTTGATACTTCACTTAAAATGGCTAAATACTGGTAAGTAAATAACAACTTGGGAATTCACACATTGCTCACTCACTATATAAGTCTACAACTGAACATATATTTTTTCTATTTTTTTTAAATTACCCTTTTTGTGTTACTAGGGGTGGAATATGAAATAAATTCAATTTGGGGCACTTTCAGGGTTATTTTTCACTGATTATGGCATATCAAGATTAAGTATTTCTCTGTAATAGGCCTACTTAGTATCTACTACCTATGCACCTGAAGTAGGCCTAATTCAATTGAAATAATTACTGTATTCTCAACCCTTTTGGAGTTATTGCAGCCTAAAATCTAGAATAATCCCAATCCGACTAGTCGACTTTGATTTTTATTTATTTATTTATTTTCATTTTCGTCCAAGAGGATTACAATTAAAATGGAACATTTTTAAGCTCAATCATATGGACAGTCAAGGGTAATATACAAGATAATGTACCGTATCATACACAACAAATAAACAAGAAAATATACATGAATTGAAATAAATGGTGATGCTATTTTTTATAAATACCTAGCAACTACCAAGTCAAATGCGGAATAAAAACAAGTATGAAATAAATTCACTATACAAAGTACACTAATATTAAAATTAGAAGGTTATAGTCTCAATTGAAAGCAAAAATTAAAAATTAAAAGTTAGAAGTTAAAAGTCAATTGGTCAATGGTTATAGTTTGAGTGTCAATTTGTGATATAAAATGAAGGTCATACGAATCCTTCAAAGTGACATTATTTATTTATTAAGCTTGCAGCATTTATGAAACTCCTCAATACTATATAATACATTTTCCATGATGAAATTTTTTAAAGAGCTCTTGAACTGCTCTAGGCTAGTAACATTTTTAATATATGTTGGGAGTTGGTTGTACAGTGATGTACCCCTAACATTAGCGTCTTGCTCGAGCAGTGTAGTCTTCCGCTTATGCGTTACCAATTGACCTTTTTGCCTCGTGTCATGATTATGTACATCAGAATTCAAGATATGCAGGTGTAAGTGTTTTCTTGTATGTAGCAATAATTCATAAATGTATAGGCCAGGCTGCGTCATGACTCCCAATTGTTTGAATAATGTTCTACATGAATGGTCTCTCTTTTTTAAAAATATTATTCTCATTGCTGTTTTCTGTATTTTAAAGATCTTGTGACTTGCACTTACACCCCCCCATACCATTATACCATTTCGCAATGATGCTTCAAAATATCCATGATAAATAATTTTTGTCATGTTCAAGTTGAATTGTGATCTGACTATCCTTAATGCATAACAAGCTCTGGATAATTTATTGAGTAGATAACATACATGACATTCCCATGTGAGGTTCTCGTCGATTTGCACCCCCAGAAAAGTTAGATTACTTACTGAGTCAAAGTTTAGTGTTGTATTGTTATTCATCATTGGATCACTCACCTTACCCTTCAAGTGACCATGCTGATTTGCGAAAGTGATAAGCTTTGTTTTACTAATATTTAGAACCAATTTATTTATTGAGAACTATTCGTTTCTACAAAATCTACAATGCTGCACCCTTAAATACAATAACATGGACATTTGAATGCATATTCTTAAAAATTATATATTTTGGGTCTAGAAAAGTTGAACTTCATGAGTGACAATTGATTTGCCGCTTGCTTGGCAGCATTATTTAACGTCAACCCTTGAATGTACCAAAATCCTAACACCGACCGACGTTCATAAGGCCCATAACTTATCAACCGTTTAAGTTACCAATCTTGAGTAAACCTTTTTATCATGTTGAAACATGTAGCATTCAATGCTTAATTTTTGAAAATAATCTCAAATGTGACAGCAACTAGCTCAGCAATTCTCTTGGAATGAACCTATTACATTCAACTGGGCCTACTATGTTGTACCGGTACCTTTTGCTTGAATTAATTGTGTGTTTCTAATTGCCTTCATGAATACTGTATGTAATTTGCCATTGGGGGTAAGATGTCCCTTGAATATTAAAGTCTTACTAAATAATAATTTAGTAGGTCTTTCCATCTGGTATTGTCGATTGATCGTTTTATTTCCACTTCACGTAACATTTTCCCCACAAATATTCAGAACAGGTGTACGGTCAAGGAGGTTAGATACTAATAGTATCCATTACTATTAGTATATAGACTATTAGTATCTAACCTCCTTGTGTACGGTACCTCATGAATAAGGATTTGGAAACGACATTCAGACCTCATTAAAATACAGTGAAATTATTTAAGATAGAATTTAAGAAAAAAAATGGTCATGTTATTGGAAGTGAAGATTTGATGTGAACTTTGACTTGAAGAATTGGCCCCTTTTTTGTAAGCTTGCGCTTCACAGCTCAGACAGTTGAACTGATCAGTGACTGGCATAAACATTTGTAAGAATTTCAACACTACGACCTTTCTCGAGTAAAACGGTTAGCTATAATTTATCAGAGATTGGTCCGAGTATTAATAATTTCTATCAAATTATTAAATGTTGGGCCTATAAAATTCCATAAAAATAACATTGCACGAAAAGATGAGAAGTCCGTTTCGTTATTTAATATTTATAGAAATTGATACTTCAATTGCCTTCTCTGTGAATGAAAGATATGAGGATATGTCCTAAATATTTGAGACAAGATTTCTGCTAGGCGTACACTTTCACACATAAACTCTCACAGCCGTAGCTCTTAAAATATAAATTTGATTTTGGTTTAATTTTTTACCAAAGGAAAAAGTTAGGTCACGCCACATCGTCGATACAGATTATAAATTACACCATTACAAATGAAAAATGAATTAGAAGTGAATGAAAAAATACTGAATCGTTGGCTCTTGATCGACTATGTGAACAATTTGAACGATTTTGGTTCGTCACTAATGTCTGCCCGCTCTCAGAAGTGAAGAAATTAGCCTTCTTCTAAAAATGATATATATTACAGGGATGCAAGAAGATCCGCTTCAGAATTCGCATCTCCGCTAGTGAGATCGAGTCCCCTCAAAAGTCCAGTATCGCACGGTGATAGCCCACCGCGCTTCGTCGTCAGCCTCACAACGCTTGCGGACAAGGAGATGGTGCAGGAACTTGCGACCCGTCTCGGTGGATCCGTGGTGAATGAAGTCGACGACACAATTACGCACCTGATAGTTCGACCCTTGGGCAAGACTGCCCCAAAAACATACAAGTTTGTTTGCGCAGTGGCGTGTGGGAAGTGGGTCGTATCTGTGGACTGGGTGGTGGCGTGTCTGCGCGCGAGTCGACGAGTTCCGGAGGTTTGTTGAATAGCAATAATGTAAAACCTGGTTGATCCAAAATGGAAGGGACTCGAAAAAATGTGTTCTATACAAAATTTAGATTAATAAAAAACTCCTTTTCCACGAAATCACTTCTTAAAATTGAGTCAATTTCATATTGCGCTCGAGGGAAAGCTACCGGTATGCTATTTGCATAAACTACGTGTGAAAAACTGTAGAGGAGTTCTAGCTGGTCATGGGTACTAGCCTTGCTGTGGATGTGCGATTCTATTGCTTCTATTACTTGCTTCTATTGGTGCTCGGCCGTCCCGAGATTGACTAATCGACGAACATTTGTTTTAGAGTTCAACAGGATCTGGTTCTCGTGAAGGTTAGACCACTCTCAGTCATATGACACACAAAGCAGCAAACAGCTCAGTGTGCTCAGGTCTATTCTTACGCATCAAAGAAAGAGCATGAAATTTAGCAATGAATGCTCTCGAACTATTTTGAATGATTCGATCTGAAAACGGTGTTGAAAGTGTAATTTTTATCTGTATTAAGAAGTCTGCCCCAGAAGAAGTGATGGAAACACCCCCTGTCCCAATTTAATTGGTTATCTGGGTTTGAGAGATGGGTGTATATATTTGTAGGCCCTATACATATTATTTTATTTAGGTCCAGTTTTACAAAATACGAATTAGGGCCTGTTGTATGAACATCTAATCAAGTATGAATTACTAATTAGTTACCGGTAATTATTATTTAAGGTTGAAAAATCACTTAGCCTAAATTAGCAAGCGTGATAGTAATAAGTTGATTCACTAATCATTGCTAAGTCACTAATCAGTCGGTACAACCTGCGTTTAGTATCCAGATTGAGCAATGCACCAATAATTACTTTCGGTAATTAGCGGTTCAACTTGCTAGATTATTACCCTTGGCTACCAGTTGATATTTTTTTACCTCAATCAATGGGTGGTGCTAAAATAACCAAAATGATCATATCTTCATTTTTTGCTAACCTTGGTTATAAAATTTCCAGTTTGTACTATTTGTTGATAATTCGAAAAAATACTTTAAAATTTTCATCCAAAAACGTCGTATTAACTAAATCATTCTCCATGTGCTCAAACTATGTGACTTGTCTGAAACCATCTCATTCTAATATTGACCTTTCAGGAGGAGTTTGAATTGTTCGATCAACTGTCAGGATTGAATGGTCCGGAACGATCGCGCCTGAGTCCATTAAGAGTCTTCCGTGACTTTGCCTTCTATTGTTGTCCGCCGTTTGACGCCGAAGTCATTCACCTGAAACAACTGCAGGTACGTTTCCATGACTCGGATATACCAAGGTCACAAACCTACTGACTGGAAGTTGGGATATTGCAAAATCAAGTGATAAGTTGTGGCATCGAACAAAAAATCTTGTACAATTCGAGACAATTTTTTTTTTCAAAGTTCCTGAACACAGAAGGCCTATAGGCCTATGTTTTTTTTTCAACAGTGAAATCAAGATTCCAGGAGTCTGTCATTTATTGGCACCTCTACAACCACAACAATGACTATTTATGCAACATTGTGATGAGTTGACAATGACTATGCGACTATGTAGACCTACAAACGATACTTGAACGATAATTTGAGACAATTAATAAGATATATATTATAATTAATTAATTATCATTTAATATATTTGTAGTCATTGATATCTTTATAATTTTGTGTATGTTTGTTACTTGGGCCTTCATGA
The DNA here is from genome assembly GCA_964007535.1 of Brachyptera risi. Lineage (NCBI taxonomy): Eukaryota > Metazoa > Arthropoda > Insecta > Plecoptera > Taeniopterygidae > Brachyptera > Brachyptera risi. The sequence goes on along the minus strand of OZ023331.1, from coordinate 26,671,547 downwards.
CATTTTTATTGTTGTACATCACATTTGATTTCCTCTCGAAGCCAATCACATCCAAGCTCTATTCTAGCTGATAACATTTGACCGACAACAAACTAGTGCGAATAAAGGCATTTGAAGCATAGATTAAAGAGTTGGGAAAGAACTTAATACTGTAGCTTATGAGCAAACTGCTGCAAATTAGACAAACTAGACGGTAAATCAGACAACCGGCGTCTCCGGATATTCTGTAGTTCAACATCTAATTAAAAATACACAGCGCTACTGTAGAAAATCGGATTTCTATTGCAGTGTCTCTCACTCTCGTTTGTTGACTGCATTTACTCAATCGAATGTTTGTACAAAAGACATTTGCAAAGGCAACTTGAGTGATACTGAGATTAGATGTTGATGTATATCACTAAACTCAAAAAACATGCAAATAGAATTCAACTTAGGCTCTCCCAACTCTTTATTCAATGAATTTTATGAAATAGTTTTGACAACGTGTATGTACCATCTGTATAATAAGGACGAGTCAATTCCTAATATGGGTTTAGGACCAAGATTAAAAAATTCACTGCCCTAGTTAATATGCTCTGTTCCTACAGAATCTTTTGCGAATGGCTGGAGGTCTGGTAGTTGACAATCCTGCGCCAACTCAACCACATGGACGGAAGTACTTTCTGGTGATCGCAGAACACTCGAGAGAGCAACTCACCTTCCAAAGTAAGTGCTTGCACTTGTTTGTACTCTAGCAGTCGAGCATTATTATGTTTTGATTATTTAGGCTGGCTGCAGTTGTTTTCTTCCACTGCTGTCGACCATGTGTTCAGCAATTAATTCACTAGTATTCAGTAGTTATTAGTTCAGTTGCTTTTCTTGAGCCTTTCGGTTCAAGTCGCGTTCAAGGCAGACCGCGCGTTTGCTCGTTTCAGTTTTTGCTCTTTTGTTCGACGAGACCAGTCGTTCACCATCGCTCATGCTGCCAGCCTCAGTTCGGCATGCGGTCTACTCATCTATTACCTGTTGAACAATTATTCTTTGTGCATCAGCATTGCCGGTAGTTAACTTTCAGTAGTGTGACCAAGTTTAGGCTTTCTCTTCAATAGTGAACCGCAACAAGATTATTTTCCTCATTACCTAAGTGTTTATCCCTCATTCCCCATGCTACAGTAAGTGAATTCTTTCACATCTACACGCCGAGATCATAGACCACACAGTCTATAATTCATTGCATCGCCTTGAACCGTGAGTGAATTGTACCGTTCTCATCCCCCCAAAATACAGTACTAATTTCTTTCTCTCGTGACGCCACTAGCACCAACACTCCAACAGTGAGTAAATGAGCTTTGTGCCTGGCGAATGGACAGTGGTCTGGTTTCAAATTTGTGAGTTGATATTTTAATTTGATTGATATCTTGGTAATTCCTGCTGTCAGTAACTTATCACTCAGTCCAGTATTCCATTATGTAGTATTCTGGTTTATTTGCTTGCCACAAATTAAATTCAGATAAAATAGATTGGGCAGGACATATGAATTGCATTCAAATGAACTCCATTCAAATGCAGTGTGTATAAACATTTAAAATGTGTTAATTCATGTTCTAAATTTGATACAATGTGAAACTTGTGTGTGTTTGTAAATCTTTGCTTCACAACTGTCTACGCTCTATTATTCTTAAGATTTTCTTCATTTAAATGGCAGAAAATGATGAAATATACCGTTAAAATATTTGTAATGAGACCAATGAGTAATGATATATTTCATGAAAAACCCATAGGCTCGGAAAGTATTACAAAAATTCCTCAAGTTCAATTCAGTTTTTAAAATTCAACACGGTCTCTTCTGAAATGTAATCAGTAGAAAGATTGAAGACATACATGTTTTGATTCATTACAATCGATGCTAAATTTTCCTGGATGGATCGTTTTCCTGCATGTATAGTTTTATTTTTCTGCTCCCTTGAAAAACGATGGATGGCAGTTTCACTTTATAATAGAACAGTACTGAATAATGGGGAGTACCTTGCAGGATTCCCCCACAGGATTTCCCTACAATAGTACTACAAACAGGAATCCCAGACAATTCTTTTATGTACCATACTTAATTCTTTGGACATAGACCTATATGTATTGTGATTGATATTTATTTGAAAATTTTTTGTTGTGATTTTTGCCAATTATTTCTTTGATTAATCAAATGATCTATTATTGATGAATTATTTTCCAGTCGTTGAGTAGTTGATTATTTTCAAGTTGTGAAAGAATCTATCTACATAATTTCAATGTCACTTTTGGAAATCAATCTGCAACCGTAATATCTACCAATGAGTGTGTGATTGTTTTCCAGAGTGGTTTATGGAGAGTAGAACGCTGGCACTCGACTTCAATTGGACGTTGGATTGCATCTCTGCACACGAGCTGTCAGAAGCGTACCTCGCCATTTGTCTGCCAGAAGAGACTTTCTATGACTACATAGAGGAAATTGCAGAGGTTTACCCGCAAGAAATGTTTCCATTCATTTCCGAAGAAAGCACTATCAATAACTCCAAAAAACAAGCTTCCAATGTTTTTACTTAACTGACTAGGTCGAGCGGTATTATGTGAGGTAAATTATGCTAGCTATATTTAGGATTGAAGCATGATTATTTTTATATCAATATATGTACATCGAGGCTTGAACAATTGGATATTCAGGATGCCCCATCGGCAGGCCCGCGGATAATTGGCATGATCATTAATCATACAGAAGTTCAATTTTGTTTCATTTTTATATGTCTAATGAAATATATCATGCTTTGAAATATCGAGTGTGACGTTGATTTTTACTTCCATGAATATGGAGGGAAACATTTCTTGTTGCACTATATTGGTTCATCTATGGTCTGTAAAATTTGTTTCAGTGATTTAGAAATGGTTGAGTTGAATCTCAGATTGGTCCAGTGCAGAAAGTCTAAAAATGTGAGTTTAGGGTTGACATTTGGAAATGGTTTGCGTACTTGCGTCATCAAAATGTGCTTCATTATGGGAGATGATCAATGTTATAATAACTGATATTATTTTTATATCATCTTTATAGGAAATGGTTTGCTTGGGCGTACTTACGTCATCATAATATGCTATACGGGAGATGTTTAATGTTATACAGTGAAACCTCTATGCTTTGTTCCCGGATCCATCGTTTTCCTGCTTGTATCATTCATATTATCTCTCCCCACTCCCATATAACCAATTATAAATTTTCCTGGATGGATCGTTTTCCTGCATGGATTGTTTTATTTTCCTGGTCCCTTGAAAAACGATGGATAGAGGTTTCAACGTAACGAATTATATTTTTTCAACTAATAACTAGGGGTGTGCCAGTTTGAGAATTTGAGTTTGAGTTTGAGTCGAGTTCGAGTTTGAGAGAAAATTGCAAGTTTCGAGTTTAAAAGAAGAAAAGAAGATGTGGGCCCCATTAAATATGGAGTTTTCAATCGGTTTTTAGTAAAGTAAATACAGTTAAGCCTCGGTAATTCAAATTCCAAGGGACCGCAAAAAAAAATATGTTTCTAGATTGTATACTACAGTAAACTCTCGTTAGTTTGAATTCCAAGAGACCCCAAAAATCAGAGCTTGAATTGAAAAGATTCAAATTATAAAAAAAAAGTTTTTTGTTTGTATAGTTTATACTATGGGTGTCGGCGGGTACCCGGGTATTTGGGTCGGGTACGGGTACACCACTACCTGACTCCAATATTCCTTACCCTGGTACCCGCCACTTTTTACAACATGAGCTTTTGTTCTTCATTTTCATTGACATATAACTTTTAAACAAAGCGCACTTGTGTGGCGGGAAAATTTAAAGAACTAAGGCCTCCTCTACTACTCTCTAGACCTTAGATATCACCAGTCACATCAACAATCCCTCCCCCCCCCCTCAATACTCTGGCACTCGTAGCTACCACAGTTCGAACACTTCTGCATACCGCTTAAACACATGGCCCTTTGTTTACAAAAATGAGGGCCACATTCACCCCGTTGACTCAACCAATGTGTTTGGGTAAATTATGTTGTGCTGAGAGGGTCAGTGATATGATATGAGCAGACTGTTTATAGTTGCAACATTAATAGTGGTAATCCAAAGATGGTAAATAAGGCGATAAAATACATTTAAATGAAAAGTAGATGGGCATAGTTAATATTAAAAAAAATTTGATCACCCGGGTAATGATGACGGGAACCCGACTCCAAAAATTGCTACCCGCCGACATCCCTAGTATATACTGTATACTACTATAGTGTAGTGTGTGCAGTTAGGCGCAAGTGGTTAGTTCCCTTCCTTTTCCCCTCGCCCATACTAAGCATTCTCTGACAGCCAAGTGAAGTGTTTTCTCAACAGTTTTACACCGCAACAAAGAGTTGGATGAATGCTATAGGCCCTATATTATCATGTCACTGGGGAAATACTTATCGCAGTGTTAAAAGAGTCAAATTATGGAATGTAAGGATTAAGAAGTAGAAAGCAACGTAGAGACCTGACAAAGCAATAAATATAAATACGTATCGGGGCCTAGATTGAATTATGGATTATTATCTTTGTAAGCACTAGCTGGCTGATTTATTTACAGTTGATCAACTAATTAGGCCCAATCGGAATAATATTTACTCTGTCGATAAAATAATCTTATTTGAGTAATAAAGATGTTGCCTAAATATAGGCCTATTATCTTGAAAGTCGTTTTTCTTCAATAGCAACACGAAACGTAGTTAAATATTCAAAGGACAAGAGCATATCTTGACTTATGTTCTTATGAACATGACTTATGAATACGGATTTCTAAGGATTTTCATATCAGTAGCAACTTTTTGAATCTAAAATTTGGAAAAAATCACATTTTTATGAAAAAAAAGAACTCGAAATTTTCGAGTTCTCAAACTCGAAAACTCAAGTGCGTGCACTCCCCTGGCATTAATGTTTGGAACTCCTCCCTTATATTCTTTTAGGCTACATTGAGAATTACTGTCTTTTTACATTTTCATTTTTCATAAGTTACGTACTCTACAGTACTTTGTTTGTTTGAGTGGTAAGCCTACCAAAAAGTTATGAGAAATTCAAGTTTATATGATCTTGAATTGTCGAGTTTGGTGCTCGCACAGCTATGCCCTATTAGGACTCCTATTTATCACCTCAGTAATCGATACAGTACACTTGACATTATAGTTACATTTCTATCTTTCTGGTTTATACTTTATAGGCCTGTAGTCAATGTATCAATATAGACAATGTAGTCGATTTAGCCTTCCCATTACAAAAAGCATGTCCAACTGCTATCATAATTAACCTAACAACAAAAACTTGAGATGAATGTAGGACCTATACAGTGAAACCTCTATTCATCGTTTTTCAAGGGACCAGGAAAATGAACCATCCAAGTAGGAAAACGATCCATCCAGGAAAATTTAACATTGGTTATATGGGAGTGGGGTTCGACAAAATGAATGATAGAAGCAGGAAAACGATGGATGCGGGAACGATGCATAGAGGTTTCACTGTATTGGGATTATATTTTTAAGAATTTGTATTTTTGCTGTTGATATTGAATAAGTAGGCCTATTCTAGTATCAAGTTTCAGACAATCAGTCTCTCCATAACATTTCATTTTCTAATCATGTTGTGTCATGAAATCAATCAGAATTTATTTTCAATAATGTGTACCGGTAAATGACTGATGAGTTATGTGTACCTTAGTACTGTACTGGGAGAGGCTATTTGATACCAGTAATTTTTTGCAACCTGTTTGAATGTTAACATATAGGTATACATACTACATATTCAAATTTATTTGCTCGAACTCTATACTACGTGGTAGGCTGAACTATACACACGGGTAATTTTATATATTTTTAATTATACTTAGTTTCTTGAATAATTAATATCTAACAATAAACTTGTAATCTGTGCCATTGGTTGTTTTTCTTCAGGCCTGTTTTTCTTTCTTCCGTACTTTTTAAATTTTTTGTATTATGATTTATGACTGATTGCTTGTGAGTCAATTCAGTGCTCTACAGTACCATCAGTGAAACCTTTTCAGTATGTTTTTCAGGGACCACAGTAAAAAACTATCATTAAAGTGAAAAACTTATTATTTAGGCACTACTGTATTCGAGTTGAGGTAGCATTTAGTAGGGATCAAAAATTATAAATGTAAGCCTATGTATATAAAAGATTGAACAGCTGTTTATTTTTAAAATACTTTAATAAATGTTATTATTTCATGTAAAATTCATGACATATATTCTCAAATCAGAATATTTCCTCTTACTTGTCCAATACATACTTGTCTCATGCACAAGAAAATGATCAATTTAAAAAAAAAAAAAACACAAATAATAAATTCAACTAGGAATACGTAAAAAAATACAGTACACATAATAACAGGCAAGTCGATAAAGCAGTTCTGCCTTCCGTAAACCTATGCTACTTTATCAACTATGACTAAGGCTAACTATGGTAATTAACTAATTATATTCAACGAAGATTTAATTAGATGACTTAATATTTCTATATTACCCTGAGTAAGTATACATACTATGCATCTTGTTGAAGTGATTGATTGGTTTGCGATTCCTAAAATGAGGCATGAAAAAAATTGTTCTCAAGAGTAGGCGAGTGGTTTCCGTGACATACTTTGATTAGCTAAACATTCACTGATGATCCGTCCTTTCGAAGTACATGTCGAAACTTGTTAGCGTCACCGTCCGACATCATAGTTTCCATAATAGCGGGATTTTCAGTGATATTCAGTTGATTAGTGAATTCCTGTTGTAACTGTTCGTACGGCACTTCCCAATTGTGTTCGTCGTTGAACCAATATTCTTTCGGAACTTGACCGATACCCGGTATTCTGAGCACGAACCCTGTAACACGCAAATAATTTCTATTCACTAATGCATCTTCAGAAGGAAGAAGAGCATACAAAATCTACATATGAATGTTCGTAAATTAACCCCGGAAATTCCAATTTAATATCAGATTGTTTCTGGAAAGCGTACCTGTAATTGCACCTGATACCAATGCGATGACCAACGTCACTCCGAGTGTCAATAACTGGTAACCCGCTTGTCCCATCGCCGACCTGTCATTGCCCGGCTCCAGAGATCCCATCAAGTGTACCTGAAGCTCAGCAAAGTGCGTGGTGTTTGCCATGGGTGCTCGGGCTGGAAATTGCTGGTAGAGGCTGTAGCCGTATGTGGTCTCAGATGCCAGGCCGGCAACAATGGCGCCCACTATGCCGGCAAATAGGCCGGGCATGCCGTGCAGGTTGTGGACGCCGCAAGTGTCGTGGAGATGGATATGCTTCAGAAGCAATGGCTGTTGAGGAAACAAATCATAAGTATGTGTCTGAGAGAAAAATGTTGATAGAGCCATTCTCCATTCTGAAACATGGGTCACTCATAACTTATTTGGATATCGTTGTCCATTATCACGAAAGCAAAAATATCAGTATAAAAATTATAAAATGGTCAGCCCGTAAAAATGAAAAATGGTCATTGTGGGATGGGCCATTTACAAATCGAATGCAATAGAATTGAATTTCATTTAGAGATATACGTTTGTGCAAAAATCTAGGAAGGGATTATCTTTCGATTTACCTGCAAGAATCTGTATCCTGCTACAGAAATGGTACCGGCTATCATGCCGACAATAAGGGCACCAAAAGGCTCGATCATCATGTCTGATGCTGTACCTATAGCAACACCTCCAGCTAGCGTTGCGTTCTGGATATGAACCTGGAATAACAATGAACACGATATTCAATTCGGAAATATTGGATATAAAATGAATGCAGTAGATTGTTTCTTACTAGGAGAATACTAGCTAGTCAACTCACGACTATTAGACCTAAATATTTTATTGTGACCATTTATTAAAAAAAAAGCCACGCTCAGTCTGGTTGACTTGAATAAGTGCAATAATATCCTAATAGTACATTACAATACATGTGGCAAGTTATTTGATGTTTATTATTAATCTATCCTTGAAATCTAGAATGTTCTGAAATGTCTCCATCTTTGGCAATACATTACAATCTTTTGTAGTTCTTGTTACTAATATAAATTTTTTGACATTGGTTTTGGCTTTGTAAAATTGAATTTTAAATTCATAGTTCGAATCTACATTCTTCACGAACGAACATTCTTCACGGGAAGTAGCAATTTACGGTAAGCTACTACAGCACTCACCATATCGAATTTATTCTCCTTGTTGACGAGTGCTGAGATCGCGAACGCCGTGACGCAGCATGATCCAAGCGACAGGTAAGTGTTGATAATAGCTCGATGTTGATCATCTCCTGATACGAGCGAACCGTTGAAACTCGGCCAGAACAGCCACAGGAAGATGGTGCCTGTGGGACAATCGGGAACAACGCGGATAAAAATAGAAATTGAGAGTCGTGATATTACTGTCCCCATGAATCTATTTTTCTATGTTCATAATAGGGCTGATGATAATAAACTCATTGTTCATTATTAGTCATATAATTGGAAATTATGCCAAGTCCCATAAATTTAATATGTATTCACATTCAATTGATTAATCAATGTATCAAACAAAATGTACAAATATAGTTGGATGAATGAATAAATAAAAAAATCGTATGAGTTTGGAGTTATCCATGTGAGCCCTAAGTTTTATATCTTTATGGCCACCCATTTAGCTCAGTCAGGCAATGCTCTGCTTATAGAAACTGAAGTCAAATGCAGCCAGTAGTGAAAAGTCCAAATTCTGGTTTGAATCATGGATAAGGATTACATTATCGTGGATTCATTCATTTTTCACAAGCTCATTTGTAGTCCCAATGCCTCGATGTTATGCGGGTGTTGAGCGATTAACAATTCCACTATAGTCACACAATAGTTATGTTGAAAACTCACCAATCATTGCAAATACATCAGATGTGTAAATAGCTCCTTCTGCAGTCTTCCCTACTTGCTTCTTGATGTATCCACCGTGTCTCAAGGTCAGACTCGTGGCCAATCCAAAGTAAGCTCCAAACACGTGCACGACCATCGAGGCACCGGCGTCGTTTGCCTATCAATTAATCGGAACAGTGCAAGTGTTACAGTTTTTTTTCATTCCTAAATACTCTTCCTAATAAACTTGGGTTAAGTGCATAAAAACTTGGGGAAAAGACACCGACTTGAGTTTGCCAGATCCAAGTCCTCTTTCTTCTACTCCTACTCAGCCTACTCCCGCTCTTCCTCCTCTTCCTCTTCCATCTTAACACCTCCCTCCATTTCTCTCTGTCCTTTCACTATTTACTGCTCTCAACTTCAATCCAAGTCTCCCCTCTCTCTTTCACAGCTCTTCCCAGTTCTTTTTGTAATATTACATACTTTAATTTAATTTATATTGGGTTTTACGACGCACTGTAATGAATATTACATACTGTATTAAATTTATATGAATGCTATACTGATCAGTGAATGTGGAAAATATTAGGGAACAAGGAAAAGGTGGCAAGTGGGTAGGTCTAACTGCATTCTTTAGCTCAAGTATTTTCGAAACAATAACTAACAGGGATAACTTCCACTTCTAATTTTTATTATAACTTTGAAGGAATACGATCATCTTTTTTCTGAGAGTTTGAGTAGTTGAGTAATGAATGAATACAACGAACTTTAGGGATGAGACATATTTGAGAAGGCGTGTGGTGAGAAGTATTTGAATCAATCTCGTGATGACCAGTTAGTTAGCCTTTATGATATTTACTGGAACATACTCTTGACAACGCCATAAGTTGTAATAACCAGCAGCTTACCTTGAATATTTGTAATCCAAGAATCTCATTTGAAACACCGACAGCAATTTCAATGAGGCCCATGATGACCAACTGAATTGGCGTAGTTTTACCCAACACGGCACCCATGGAGATTAAGACTGTGGCCGTAGTCAAGTCAGCCTCGAGTAAATCCATGATACTTATCATTATCTTGTTCTCTGTAATAGATAAACGGTGATTGTTTTGAAGAACAGCTGTGCACTTGTATAATAGCATTTGCTGGTTGAAATTTATAAAGTAAACCCATGGGGGGTTGTGTGGAGTGGAGTGCGGAGAGAAAAAGAGGATCTCAAAACACTTTTTCAAGATTACTTCTTCAACATCAAAATCTTGATACAGGCTACAACCATTGTTTCCCAATAAAGCCAAGGTTGTAATAATATGATTGTTCAAAGGCGGCACCTCTCGGTTGTTTAAAGACTTCAAGGTGGTCTTATCGCTAAATATAAATAATATGCATATTATAACATGCATGTAATACATTAATATGCATATTATTGCATTTCTATACAATCCTAACAAAAATAAACTATTAAAACATAATTTTGTACTACTTACCGTGAGTATCAAAATGATAGAATCCTCTGACGAGGATTGCCCATTGGATCATGACAGCAGCCAATAGCATGTTGAAGCCGACTGCCGAATAACTGTATTTCTTCAAGAACGTCATCAGGAAGCCGAAGCCGACAAACATCATTACATGAACATCCTGGAACACTGCATAAAAACAACAAGATTTTATCGACTGCAGCAGATATTTGTACGTTGGAATTACGTGGTACTCTGTCCACAAACTTATGCAGCGGTGGATACGGGGGAGAAAAGAGGGGGGGGGGGGGGGGCTCGCACCTTTTATGAATTGGAAAAAATGAATAAAGGAGGAATTGGCACCCTTTTGTGAGGTTCTATTGAAAATAATATTCTTTAAATCAAATTATAATTTATTCACATTACTGGATGGAATAAATGTTGTTATTTGAATATGATTGTTCATGGAATTATAGATTAATTTGGCATTTCATCTGCTTGGAACAGCCATTAATCATCCAAATTAGTTTCCCAAACCCGTAGAATTGTATTCAAAAAAGGGAATTTTCAAAAATGTCTCTTCGAGGCATGACTCCTCTTTTTGCCTTCACCTTCACTATGCGCACTTGGTTTTGTGGGTGCACAATCGAGCTGTCTTGGATATGACTTGGATACGTCCCTAACCTTATGTCTGAACCAACTTATTAGATGGTATAGGCAAATAATTTTGAATACATTTCATTTAAATTCAAGACATTTTTTTTATATTCAGACATTTTTTAATCCATTAAATTTTATTTACATGAATGAAATGGTGTATTTGAACCTGGATTTATTAAGAAATATGATTTCGAACTTCTTTGGTTTCAATAATGAGGGTAACATGATACTAACACATTTTTTTTCACTTGGAATCAAAAAATAACTTTCTGTCTGCATGTCATTGTGTTTCAATTTGTCAACAAATTATTGGGAAAAAGATTTTAAAAATATTCATTGTAACTAATGAATGGAATATTTAATAAATGTTGAGGTTAAAAGTTAAAACCAAGTCAATAATAAGAACCATGAAAAAAAATAGCGCTCAAGTCGTGGCTCTAGAAAGTTGACGTTGATCTTTTGTGGGATCATGGATTTAATGTAGGACTGTGTATATGGTGGGTTCAATCCCACTCATATTTTTCAATTAAGACAATAACAGTTATGCGAAGTACAAGCCTTCTGGTATCGTGGATATGAATACAACAACATTACTTCCAAAGTGTTGAGAGCGATCATGATGGGAAAAGAGTGAGACATGGAATGAAAATGTAGCTTTCTGGTAAGAACTTTTGAACGGTTGAATAAATCAAAATGATAAATTGTGAGAAGCACGTAATCTTGTTGTACACGAAAATGACTGAATGTTTGTCTTCTAATTATCACAAGTAGGAAAGTTAGAAATAAAATATGTTTTAGCTGTGTGCATGAGAAAATGATATGCTTCTCATAGACATATTTAAAATTTGGATCCTGCTACCGACCATTTTTATACATTTTTTTGTGGTTTGTCTCTGTATTGTAGGTGAATGCAGGGATGATTCCCAAATACAGACTAAGTCCGCTTATTTTCACTATACTTGCTACTTCGTCTAAGAAACCTTCATCACATCGATCATTCATCCGACGCCAATAGATCTTGGTAGTGAATATAGTTTTCAATTAATCATACATTTTCAATATGTGCTTTGAACATGAGCTCAAGTTGATGGTACTTTTAGCTCTTTCAGAATAATGGTCAAAAGGTAACCTATTTTAAATTGGTTTTCAAGTTTTTTTCACGATAATTTAGGGTAGTAGGCCGTTATAAGTTTTAATACACTGAATTTTTTAAAAGTTCAAGGCACATTTATATTCACTGTGGATTCACTCGAAAAATAATCAGACTGATTGCTTTACCACAATGTGTATTTTGCCCCGAAAAGTCCTTATTTGACACTTCATTGTTGTGTTCTTTATAAATCAACCCACGACGGGATATCTCAACACGGTAAAATTTAAATTGTTTATATCAGTACACTTATATTCTTACCTGGATAAATATCACCGAGATCCTTCTCGGGCGTCGTGTTCATCGGCGTCTTGGCGTCGGCATCTCGTGAATACGTCACGAAGATCGCGAACAAGATCACCAAAACGACTTGAACCGCCAACAAAACTATCATATCACTCCGTTGAGGATGCATCTTGAACGTTCTTCTTCACTAGCAAACTTGAAACTAAGTCTTTCGTTCTTTCAACGAAAGAATCAAGTTTTGCTATGATACTTGATCACAAAACAGGCTCACTGTTTCACCGATGTTGTTTTCCACGCCGTGCGATGAACTACCAACACCCAAATGTACGTACTCGACCTATAAATCAAATAAGATTATGTTAACATTGAGCCACGAATGTTGGCGGTTTCAGTTGGTTGTCTCTGCTATAAATTAGCATAACAGTCGGGAGTGTCGATCAGTCAACGCTACGATCAACTTGTGTTGGTGGTTGGTTAAAAGCGGTCAGGTTGGTTTCAGTAATCTTTATTCTTGTATTAATTAGTAACTTTTGAAAGATTCGAGATATCAAAAATATAATATAATTATGAGGAACGCAGATAAATGTCTTCATAATAATCACTCAAATTGTACGTGCGCTCTTTGTAAAGCACAGGTTGAAGCATGACGTGCTTTCTAACCTTAAATATAAAACACAAGTTCCAAAAAAATTTGAAAAAAAAATCCATGCAAAAGTTGACAGAAACAACTGATATTTTGTCGTAATGACTCACGTGGTGATAGGTAAAGCGTGGAAGTAAAGTATGAATGGTTTATGTAAAATATTACGATACATGACTAACTGAAGGACACGCATGAATGGTGTCCTATAGCACCTTAATTTCTCAGGCTCACTAAACTTTATTAAAATAAAAAACTTAAAATTAAATTGGAATATTATTCTTAAAATGACTGAGAATATTTTGCCGTCAATGACCTATAGATTCAAATTTGCTTTCTTACTGTCATTATTTTAAGCGGTGTATTGGTAAAGAATAAAAATATTTAAAAATGTCATGACCCGGAACACAAAATCCAAATTGGTATTTAAAATATTCTCCCCACACATCATGTTATATTAATATATTTTCCGAGTTTACTTTTCATCATGAATTCTTTGACCGAATTGTTCACAAAAATAAACCGTTCATCCTTGCTTTAATTGAGAAAAAATTATTTTGTATCATGTTGGAATGTTAATAAAAAATAAAAAAAAGTCATACATTGAAAATTTCAATTAAAATTGAGTTCTTCACTGACCTAGTATCCTTTTGTGTTCAATTCTTCTGAATAATCAAAGCATTTCTATTGACATTGAATTGAAACTACATTTCATAATAATAATAATAATAATAATAATAATAATTTATTTTCCACAGTATACATATCACAGTAGTACATATCTAGGGGGGCCCCCTCCCTAGTATTCGTTCGTGTTAATTTCTTTCTTTTTAGGAAAAAAAATGTCCACTAAAATATTTTCCAAAGAAAATTCTGTACATACCTTATATCCGTTTGTGTTCCTTTCTCTTTTCTAATAATTTATAATATTAATGTTGAAACTCTTTTGTAATAATTAAAATTAAGGTTTTAGCCCCCTCGAGTTTTCTCGTCTGTGTCCTCTATGTTGCTTGTCACAGCTCCAACAAGTGTTTGTGAGAAGCTACGCTCATCCTCTCTTTATATACCTCAACGCAAGTTCCGCTGCTATCAGTTATTACAGTTTGTGACAGTAACCGAAGTCACTCCAATCAGCTATGTTGCAATGTTTTTTTCCTGGAAGACAGTAGACATTATGCATATGCATTTATGTATCTGACATTGTTATTATTAAGCCTACACATTGTATAGGCTTACATTGTATATATATATACATTTGTATGAACATTGTAAATTTCCAATTATATACATGTTATACATTAAATATATTTATATACATTGAATATATCGTATTATATCTTACATGCGTCAGAGAATTGTCGGAGAAATATCAAATCGATGCCAGCTAGTACTCTTTTTAAAAATACTTCATTTACGTAATATTTTATCTTATTCTTTACATTTATACTATGTTGTCTTTGCTATGATTGCCAGCTTTATATATATTTTTCACAATTCATTTCAATAATTTCCCTGTTTTTTTTAGAATGATTTCATTAATTTCACATCTCGACTCGATTTTAATTGAACGAATTATCAAGTGTTATTAATTATTGCTAAATACGAAATGAATATTGTAATAGGCCTACAGCTATTCCCCAAATAATAATAAAATATGCAATTTTGATTGTGTGTGTGTGTGGGGGGGGGGGGGGGGGGAGGCGGCTAGTCAATCTTGGAGTTTGCCTCTCCACATTAAATGTGGAATAGCTATGAAACGGTAGCAGCACGAAATGATTTTTCAGCAACACATTTCACTACACAGCAAGTACAAATGTTTCAAAAAACACAATAAAAAGCATACATTTAAAATAATTGGAATGACATAAGAACGAAATCTTTATTGATCTTTATTTATTTTATTTATCTTGATTAAAAAATTATGAAAATAAAAATTGTAAAGTGTCTTCAGAAGATAAGAATATAATGATTTTTAAATGAAAAATGAGAAAAAGCAACACAAAACATTTGTTTTGCAGCATATCTAAGTAAAAAACGAGCACATTTCAATAATTTTAGAAAGAATACATATTTCAAATGTGTGTGTGTGGGGGGGGGGGGAGGGGGGGGGGCAAGTTAATGCACCTCATTGCTTGAAATCACTTGGTAGTAAAGATTTCGTCTATCCAAGCACTGTCATGAACCTGGGGGTGAAGGAGAAACGATATTTTCATATAAACAAGGATTCAACTTCAAATATTGGTATAATGGAAATATTCGGAATTTGTGTGTGTATGAATGTTTTCCACTCGTACCCAAAGTGAACTACGGCAAAAGCAATAAGAAAACCTCTTTTCCCCTGAATTTTCCCTTAAACAAATATATACTTATATAGCTCTTAGGGAAATAGAACTAGAAGACATTTTCAGGAGAAATTCGATTTTGACTAGCAGTTTATGATGTCAAATATGTCAAATGTGATGCTTCAATACACAATAAATATCCGGTATTCAGTTACTATGTGACAATAAAATAAATCATCTACTTTGTATCGGCATAAACAAATGGCACATCCAATGCAAGCAATACCCGAAATACGTAGTGCGTCTTCGGCACTGATCTTAATGATATCAGCAATATAGTACACTCACCCACAACAAAAACTTGTAAAAACAAGGAGCCGATTTCTTGATATTTAAACACTTTGGCATATAAAAGTAGTGATATAAAAAGTTTTGGCCAAGTTAACTCTTCAAGAGAGAGAAAATGCATATGTTTGGATAGTGGACCATATATGGTATTCTTCGCCAAGTTGTGTGGGCATGTTTCCAAAATGTCAAACTAATCTGTCAGCTATATCGAGTTGATTCATTGTTTATCTCAAAAATTGCTTCGAAATATTCAGATAATTTGTGTCGGAATCATTGATAATCTGAATACAGATACAGAAATGGTTTTGTGACGAATAATAATGATTTACGAACACGAAATATGAACTGAGACAAGTGGTCGAGTGGCTAGCACACTGAACTGTCATTCAGGAGACCGGGAATCGATTCCCGCCGTGTTCTACAGGCCTACCATCCAGGGTTTTTTTCGTGGTTTCCCTCTGTCGATCAGGTCACTACTGGGATAGGATGGCCACGACCGACTCCTTCTCACTTTCCCAAAATATCTATAAAATGACCTTTCATCTCATTTTCCCACCAACTCATTTATCATTCACCGACGCCAATATATCTTAGTTATCAGTACAGTGCGTCGTTAAACCCAATATGAATAAAATGAATAAGGCACGGTATTACCAAGTCCAGTTAGCCTTTATTTGACAGTTTAAACTTGTTATCACCATGGTTACCTATGCTATAACGAAAGATGGCTGACGGGTTGGCATCACTCGCTTGCGGGTATAGCTTGCCTTCAGCAATGTAAAAAAATGCGTAAAAAATCAATTTCACCCACCCTACAGTTTGGACGGTCATCGCTTCCCTTGACTCATTAGATGAGCGATAGCGAAGACTCCATCCCACTCTTATAGAGCTTTGTCTGTGTGTGTGTTTTTTATTCTGTTTATTTATAAGCACTCCAAAGGTCGCAGGGTTTGACATGGAAACGACATGGAATTTTTTTTAAAACGCAAACTCATTCAACTTAGAACTGTACAGTTTTTGGAATAAATCGGTTGGACCGATTTTGAGTAATATCATCTCAAAGTTTCAAAAACCTCCATAAGATTAGGCTGGGCAAGAAAATTTGAACTATGAAATCTCTCCCCAAAAAATAAAATTTTCTCTGAATGTGTAGGGGGCTACACATATATGATACACATTATCACCATTCTGTATGCAATTCAAATCAGTCGTTTTGAAGATAAAAATTCAAATAACTGTTTTTATTTTGTATTCCTCAAATATATGGAAATAATAGCAGAATTAGGGTGCCAAGACTCACTCCTTCTTGAATTCGATATTTGCCTAACAGTGAAGTATTTTTTATATCCGTCAAGGTGTGTAGAATACCAGAGTCGATGAAGTAGCAAGGGTGGAACTACTTTAACGACATGTATACCTTATTCAGATATCTCGCTCATCTTACAACGCATATGCTGCGTTTGCCTATAGTGTAATCTTAATTCTATGTTAATAATATCTGTTTATCAAAGAAGTTATTTGAATGTGTGTCGTATGTCTCGGGCTCTCGGCTTTCAGACATAGTATGGCGATGTTTAGTCTTCAGATAAATAATTCTGTAAAACTGCGGAAAAAGTAAAGATAAGTATGGTCTGATGAACATGAACAAGCAACCGTCTGTGGAGTTGCGATTGTATTTGTGAAGTATTTGAGGTGTGTACTTACAAGTCAGATGAGTTGGAGTAAAAGCACGATACGAAAGGAGAATATTAGAATATTTTTACGTAATATTTTACGTAATATGAAATGAATATCGGGCTATTTAGTGCTGAGTTGCTTCTTAGTCGTGCCGTCAACCCCATATATAGTTTTTTTTCATTTATTTGCATCCAAAACTTGACCCAAAGTCATAGTTACTCAATTACGTTCAAGAATTACAATTGTTAGGATCATTCGAACGGAGTAACACAAGAACGACCACCTCAAATAAATAATTGGGCAAAATGAAAATATAATATAGCACTCGTTTAACGCCACCCTCGGTCCATAGACCATAGCACCATAGCCTGGTCAGCTGTGGCAACGCTTCAGAAACTGAAGTCATCGTTAGGCGTAGGTTCGAGTTCCGCATAAAGCATGGGTTATGTAAAAGTCTTTCATAGTTTCAATACCACCTGCTCATCCGTATCCCCGCATATCCTTGCTGTTGGTGGGGTCGTTGAGAAGCATTAGAAAGAAAAATCGTTTGAGAAATTGTGAAAATTATACTGATAGATAGTCATTGTAACAATTATATTGACTTGATCAGTGCTGCCATATTCCAATAGTTATAAGGGTTTTGAGATCACATAAAGGGTGTTTGATTAAGTCATATTAAAATGTATCTCGAATAAAATCCTGTACTAAAACTAGAAAAAAATTAACCATTTGCGAAACTGTTCACAGACTTTACGGACTGAAAAAAAAATTATATCAAATGTGCGTAGATTTTATTGAATTTGAATTTCGGAAAGAAAACATTCTATGTTACCGAAAGTTGTGTTTGTTTTTACATTTTCTCAGTTGGTAGACGACAGCTTCTTCTTTCGTGGATACAAGCACCTTATATGATGCAATTGTGTATATAACTATTTTGACTTTGTGATAGATATTATTATGCATTAAACAAATATAATATTCTAGTATGTATATTCAGTTTATCTAATGCCTTCAACATTATATTCTTCAATATATATTTTTATTAGTAGTACTTACAACACTCATATTCGATAACACGTGTAGATAAGATTATCATTTTGGGTGGCCCATTCATTCTGAATTTGGTTAGACGGTTAGTATTGTTCGCTTATTGTAGCTGATAGGAAGAGTATTATATTAAAAAAGGGGGACTGATTGTTAAATGAGTGCTGCTGAATGTTGCTGAATTATGATAGTTTGAGCATAGATATAATATTTTACCTTACCGAGATGCGTTACTCCTGCAGCCGATAGTGACATATGCTCGTTCCAATCGCGGCGGCCATATTTGACATTAACAAATAGAATCTAAGTAAGACTTTCTATATTATCAGTAATATGTCGAATATGGCGAAAACTTCCCAATTTTCAAAACGGTGCGAACTGTGAAGTTACTGCCGAGACACAAGTATGTACGCCTTCTCAACGTTGAGTAACGTATCTCGATAATATATATCTATGGTTTGAGGTAATATAATCACGAGTAGACATATTGAAGTGACGTTAATTTTAACGAAATGTTTACAAAACATACCCCTTCCTATACTTTTTGTCGGCATTGCCTTTAACCTAAAATTCACAGTGATAAGAAGGATTTACTTCAATGTTGTAAATGAGAGATAAAAGGAGTAATAAAGTTTAAATTGACTCCTATACAGAATGACAGATCCGAGTGAATACTTTCCTCGAATTATTCCTGGCTAACAATAATAAAAATGTATAGTAACTATTTCCATTTGATTTTTCTATTTTAACTGTTTCTTGTATGATGATTTTTCATTATCAGCAGGAATTCGTAACATAGGCCTATACGTTGTAAGATATGCGATATACGTATATTTGTATGAAATGTAATGGGAATTAAGCTACACAAACACCTTGATTATGAAATTACCATGTCACTGCCTCCCTGTTTTATCTTTAGTTGCTTATTTCAACCTTTTTACGATTCAATTGATTTTACCTCTTGCTCTTCTCGATCATAGCTTCAAAAGACTCCGATGTGAGAAGGTTGAATTATATTCTTTTAATTCAAAACGGGTGATCCGATTTACATAATACTTTGAAATAATGTGTCCAATTCATTTTTCCAGATTCTGTTAAAATTTAAATATATTATAACAAAACATTTTTGCGGATCATCTCTTCTGGGTTATTCTTGCGGGTGTTCAAAATTTCGGAATGTTTTTTCTAAAAGGTAGTACGAATATGAAGTTATCTCAAAACTATACAGTATCGATTTGGGAAATGACATATCTGCGTGCATACTTTTTCACAATATGTGCTTTTGTTTGACCCGTGGAGAGCGAAAAAAGCACTCGTTTTTTTCAAATACTGTAAAATTAAGTCTTCGCTTCACACATCCGCTATCATTGTCTCATCTCACTTATCGTTCTTAGGGCGTGCCCACGTCGATGTGTCGTGGGCCACTGATCTGAGTAGATTGTTGATACTACGAGAGAAAGAGAAGATAGGCATAACAACATAGCTCTACATAACAGTTTCGGAATGTACTGACGGCAACGAAAACATGGAGTGCCTATAGACTTATTCCACTATAGGTTGCGTTATAAACGACATGCTATCACTTCATGCTTCACAGTGAAATGTTCGAACAACGAAATCTCGGGAAAGGTAGGACGGATCGTCTTGAGACAAACGCTAAATTCCTTCTACGCAAGACGGAAAATACCTTGAGAGGACTCGCAAATGCGAGCCAAGGACAGGTATGTTTTAGCATTGCACTTCGATACTGTTGCTCCACATCACTACACGCCTATTGCCCCGTGTTTTCTGCTAGATTTCATGTGCTACACATTTCATTCATACCACTCGAAATTATACTGCAATAATCTTAATAACTTATCAATACATTTTAATTATTGACTCTCAAACTTGATGCATCTAAATGAATGAAGAAGTGAATAGATACAATTTCTAGCTCAAGATATTTATGTTTTATTTTTAACCAGTTCAACACTTCAATAAAATATAGTTATAGAAAATATTTCATATACCTGAACAAATTGTATTTTCACATTCTAATACTGTACTAATCGGTGTAATAGTGACTATCTTTTATACAAATTAGTAAATTATATATTACAATGTTTTAAATATTTCAATAATTATGTAGTCTTACATCTATAAATATATATATATATATATATATATATATTTATATTTATAGTATAAATTAGAGGATCGTTTCGTCTTATCTATGTTATCAATCTATTAAGCCAACTTTGTCTACAATGAAACAACAGTATTTTCAGACACATCACGATGTAGTAATACTAATGTACTTCATCATATATGAATTCCAAACTTTCAAAATTGTCCTCTTATCGAATCAGAAACTCTTTTGTTGACAGCGCGATACTGACCTTATTAAATAATTCTTCTCACCTTTTTGTAAGAGAATGTTTTGAAGTCTGCACCAAGTGGTCACTGCCACTAATTAAGATAAACTTTATGAAGAGAATTGATCATTCCAAGAGTATATATTCAATTGATTATCAAAACGCTTTGAACAATAGCACTGGCGAGCGTCATACATAAAAAATATACATTTAATCAACGATATTTCAGATGTATCTAAACAACCATCTTCA
Organism: Brachyptera risi; assembly: GCA_964007535.1. Classification (NCBI taxonomy): domain Eukaryota; kingdom Metazoa; phylum Arthropoda; class Insecta; order Plecoptera; family Taeniopterygidae; genus Brachyptera; species Brachyptera risi. The sequence goes on along the minus strand of OZ023331.1, from coordinate 26,650,554 downwards.
GGTTAGTGAAGATGAACTTGAAGTGAAAATTATCAGTGAAGTGAAGGGTCAACTTATCAGTTGAAACAACGGAAGTGGAAGTTGGAAGTATACCCATGAAATATCGTTGTCTCAATTTATTTATTTGATATGTATTTATTATTTGCCAGTGTAATTGTTCTCAACGTTTGCTTAATTGAATACATATGACCTTCGTATGGCAATCAGGCTTTTGCAAATATCGGCCATGTTATTGGTTGATAAACCACACACAATAAGAGTTGACAATTGTGATGTGTTGATGTCACTACATCGTGTACTCAGTATTGAGTAAACAATGAAGTTAACATTCAACTGCTTTGTTTGTACAATACAATATATAGGTAAGTTTGAAGGTGGATTTTCTTATCCAATGTACACAAGAGATATTGACATAGTTATGGAATTAAAATCCAATATAATGCAATGTTCAAGAGAGTTTAAACATGATCTTTAACATCTAAACGATCATGATAAACAAATTTCCTTCATTTTTTTTGATAACGAAAAGGAAGCTTTTTAAAAGAAAAACATTTAGATGTATAATGTCAATCAATTGGGATATATCAATTCACAATGTTATTCAATTTCAAAATTGTTAGGTATAGGCCTATTTGTGAACGTTTAAATGTTTAAAATCAGGCACTTGGTTTGAACATCTAGTATGATGGACTACGTTCGTCGTTAAACATAGTTTCAATAATGGCAGGATTGTCGCGGCCGTTCATCCGATGTATTTCTGGTGATTCAAGCTCTTCGTACGGAACTTCCCAGTTGTGTTCGTCGTCAAACCAATGCTCTTTCTCCACTTTACCTAGACCTGGCATTCTCAGCAGGAAACCTAAATCACAGGGATACATAAATTACTTTTTAAAATTATTACCAAGTATCAAAGAGAACTTGACTCAAAGTCATTACTCCCCAGTTGAGGCCAGGATGACCAGGTAGAACCGTTCGGACGGGGTTCCTCTAGGGTGATCTTAAGCCTCGTTCACAATTGAGATATGTATTAGTCATTCTGAAATAGTAATCATGCTATGGTGCCATAGTGTCATGTTATAGTTATAGGTGGGCCACAATTGTCTCTTAATTCAACTGGACTTCCATTCCTGAAATTTGTCACTTCTTGTCACACTATTCACTTGGTGACGTGACTCACTTTTCTTATCATCTCACTTTTTGATGATTTGCTATTCCCGAAATAAAAATGGAATCTTAAAAAGTGAGTCACTTCACCAAGTGAGAAGTTTCAGGAATTGGGATCCTGTAGGCTCGTCAAGAGTCACCGAAAGATCCGGTTCACCGTCAATCAAAATCATTATTTTGCCTTGCCAAGGTTGGAGTTTCAGTGGCAGTGGCCATTTCGATATATTTTGTTTCCTGAGAGTATTCGATTTGACCCTCATAGATAAATAAAATACCCGAAATACATAAACGGTACGTACTTGACCCAAAGAGGTTGACTTGACCACAGTAGAAACATCATCTTGTTGGTCAGAATTTGACTTGTCATAAAGGTTATAAGGAAATAGTCACAAGAAATGGATTTATTTCATTTCTTATACCAATAAACATAATCACTGTGAGACAGTTTCCCATTGTGAACGATTACGTGGAAACACCATCATCTATTTCGCTTACTATATGACATGCTCTCTGTTTCACAATGAATATTCCATATTTAATTTGCAAACCAGGACATACCAGTCAAAATTATTACATCAACCTCATTTTATGAACGAAGTCCTAATAGAAGTTATAGTGTTGCAGCAAAAACAGCGTTGACAGATATTGTTTCAATTTGAAACATAATATAAAATTGATAATTCAATCATATAAAAAGCTATGAACAACTATGAACAAAACATACACAAACATTATAAAAAAACCTATGGTTGAATATTTTTTTAAGATAACTTTTTAATAAAAAAAGAGACGTTGAAATAGGTGAACTCTTATGAATTTCATGAAACTTTTATCCAACCAATTTAAGAAAATTTCAATATAATTAATGATACTGAAATTAGATCCTACATTCATCACCAATGAGACAAATTTGGAATACATTCAACTTCATTGTTTTCACCCGAATGTTTTGGTTTCTAATGTCTTTACAAATCAAGGTTTCACCTTATTTTACTTTAGAACTAATTATTCTTAGTAACCATTATCATGCATTATTCACCATATATTAAGTGATTCCAGTTGATTGGGAAAATATCGATTCGGAAGTCTTACATAATAGTAACTTACATTCTAACTAAAACATTTCTCCACACAATTGCATGCTACAGGACTTGAAGTACGGTACTACACTCAACACAAATCATAGAAAAATATATACACAATCACAGGAGAATATTTAGACTATTAAAATCACTAATGCTAACGAACTAGCTGTGTAACATTTATATATATATATATATATATATATATATATATATATATATATATATATATATATATATATATATATATATATATATATATATACGTGCAGTCTCATGAAATGATTTTTTTTATCAAGTACGTGCAAATCAATAATTATAAAGTAGTACGAGAAGTAACCGCGTATGTTTCACTTCTAATGTCATTCACGTTTTGACTTTCAATGTTCTACGGATTTACAATAGGAATTACCTCATTCAACTATATTTAACCACCCTCAAAGTGAACACAACACCCTTAAAATAACAAACAACCTTATAATAAACAATTGATTCATATATAGTATACAGCTATTTGAAAAAAGATTTCAATTGCATTTCGTAGCTCAAGATCTAACTATGATATCATGCGTATATAGGTAGCAAAATCTCTTTTGTGAAAAAAGAAAAAGGATTACAATTTTTCCGTTGTTCTGTTCTACTATGGAAATCGATAAAATATACTTCCAAGAATTCAGATTTAATTTGCACACAGATGTAGATGAAGAGTGCATTTTAGTTTTATTAAATCTACGATTTCAAAAGAGAATATAGAAGTCGGGTTGTTTATTTTTCAGTGACAGTCAAACAGTTCGATCGAAGAGTTTAGTTGGATTGAAGTGCGAAATCCGACAAAATGTGTGCATCAAAATAGATTCGAGAGAAAATAAAACGATGGTTCAACGTTTGAAAATGTTCGTTCTACTTGCGAGCACAAGATTTAGAGAAATATCACTGTTCGTGTGATAACTTTCCATCAGAATAATGTGCTACTACAATACTAGAGCCTATATAATGTTATATGGAAACTCAGATCTTTTCAACATCTACACTTTAGCAAAGATTATGCAAAACAAAATTAACAGTTTAAATTTTCAAAAATAGGCTTACAGAGCTGATTTTTTTCTTATTCAAATCTATTTACATTTGAAAATTATATTACACAAATTCGATTTAATACTCTCAATTCATACCATTTGTAGGTATTATATGGAGAGATGCGTTTCAATACTCAATTGGAGCTCTGATATATCTTGTCGTTCAAAAGGCTAAAAAACTGATTGATCCATGCGCTTTTGAAAATGTGAGTTCTATGTGCTGAATACTCAATAACTACATTATTATGAATATCTCTACATGATAGTACACCTTGCTCCACGCACGCACGCTGATTTGTGCGCATTTATGACATCGACTGAGATATTCTGTAGACTCCCTGCAAGAGAAATTGTCGGGATACAGAACTAAACTAGATGATAAAAGATCGCTGATTGAAGAGAAAAGTCATGCATTTGATGTTTCCATTCAGGGATATCAAAACATCCACTGACGAGAATGGACTTTTAATAAAATTACGTCAATGAATGACGAGTGAAATATTGACCATTAAAATATGAAGAATAATCCATTTTATTTGTATTGTCTTGAATACAATTTATAGTAAAATATTTGACTGTTTCTAAGAATACATGAGATATAATTATCAAAACTGTGACGTGCTTAAAGAAAAAAAGTGATGGTTCAAGTATAATTTTATACATAGTTCATAATTCGGTGTAAAATAATTCGAAATAATAATTGGACATCAAAAATGATGCTACGAAAATAGAGAGCGTGAAATAATCAGATAAGAATGTGTAGAGTGCATTCGAAGCATTCTGACAGGACGAAGTGTAGTGAAATGTATATCCAGTTCTAAGATAACTGTTTATTAAATAGACAATAAAACCACATGCATGTTGCTAGAAACTTGACGAACTCTAAAAAAAATCCAAACTAAAATCATGAAAATAAAATAAGATATTGCTGAAAATCCATCGAGACATCTCCAAAAAATAAACGTTCTACTGAAAACAAAGCAAAAATATTGATAAAGTAGAAGCCTGTTGTACCGGCGGAGACACGACGTTACTCGGGGTTCTAAATACAGGAGCAAAGTTCAGGGTTCGAACCTCCTCCGGTTCAACAATCCAGTGTGGTTCGTCGAGGTATAACTCCTCTAGGGGAAGAAGTCCTGGAGCACTCAGGAAGTTCGGGTACGCTATGATCACACCTAGAAATGCAATCATGAGGTTCGTACATCAGGGACCGTGAGAGGAGGAGGAGGGGGGGGGGGGGGGCGGAATTCCCTCTGATCTCTCGTCCGTCACCGTGGTAAGTTGTAAGCTTCTTCCAACTATTACTTGACAAAGTCAGTGGAACTTGGACACATAACACATGTTGCCATAAATACCACTACTAGATTAGCAAGAATGAAATACTTCAGTTTTAATCACAAACGTCTAGCACATTGCAGACAAAATACCTGCTAATTTCTGAAACGGCTGATTGATGGTAACAACAAAAAGGTGACTGAGAGGCCACTTATCTTATCTATTGATAATAATATTAATATCTTCATTTGTGCGACGGGCCTTTTCTTTCACAAAGTCACTCCCAGTAATAGAAACACTATCTGATTGCTATGAGATCGTGAGGTATAAGAATGATAAATTACGTTTGATACATCGATCAGAGCGTTATCAAGTCTATGAAATGAAGTTGACTGTGAGGATACCCTCGAGGGGAAACGATGGAAAGAGGATATAATCTACAATAATATAGAATATCATTTGTGTTATTTGCGAAAAAATTGCAAATAACTCAGATGCTAAGAAACGTGGCATTCGGCTTTGGAGTGCTTAGAAGTCGATTTAGCGAAATATCAGTTTGTTAGTGATAACTTTCGAATGGCATGAGATATACATTTCTAATGCGAAGAAAACACAGCTTTTCCTGATTATTATTTTTTAAATTATTAATATTATTATTATTTTTTTTTTTTTTAATAACATCGAAACTTGATACAAAATCATTGTTCCCCAATTAAGGCTAAGGATGAAAATAGAAGATATATTGATATAATTATTATTATTATTTTTTCATCAATCATTATTATTTTTTATTATTTTTTATTTCTAATTAGGTATTTGTAATACCTTCAAGTTGGTATGAAATATAACTACATAACTTATGACGCATAAATGTCAAGCATACGGCTGAAAAATGAGTCTTTTTAGCTGTATAGGGTCTACGCTTGACAGTTATGCGATATGAGTTGAATATTCATAACTTATATCATCTTGGAGATATTAAAAGTATCTGTGCTTTCTTCATATTATAATTTTTATATTCATCACGTTCAAAAGTTATCATAAAAAATGATGCTTCGAAAAATCGACTCCTATGGGCTCTTAACATTGCCGTAAGCGATAACAGCCAAAACCAGGCACCTCCACCAAAATAATATTGTTGCGCCAAATTATTCTTTCTTCTCTTTCTTATCATGTATAGCTAATATTAGCGATATTACACTCCTATCACAACTTTAATTCTATTCAACGTATTCATCATTGTTCCTGTGACAGCGGTATCGTTAGTATATTATCACTAAATTATCTGTCCCATATTTCTCCCGACTCCAGAGTTTCTCCACGATGTAGTGATAACAACAGACTTAATCATAATATAAAGAATGTATACCCACTCGCGGCTTCAAAGTGAAGTATTTCCGGTCTCATAATTTGCAACCAGAGTCCCATTTGCTAGTAGTGCAACTATGGCTTTTATATCGAACTATACACGGTTCAACAATGCTATACAATGCCAACGGCACCGTAGCCACTTTATCTACATCTAGTTTACGAGGGAAACCGCTACATCGCGACAGGCAAATGGGATCTTTGGCTCTGATTTTTCCCCAAGAAAGCACAAATACCGACCATGTTATTAGTATGGGGGTGGGTACACCTTCTTTATATTAAGATAAAGTCTGTTGGTATCACTAATTCGTGGTTTACGTAAGGTTAGATCCTGGAACGGTATCACAATATCTATACCTGTAATTGCTCCCGTGACCAGCGCGACTATCAGCGTCACTCCCAACGCCAGCAGCTGGTATCCCGCTTGTCCCATGCCAGATCGGTTATCCCCCGGCTCCAGAGTTCCCAGCAGATGTACCTGGTACTCGGCAAAGCGCGTGGAGTTGGCCAGAGGTGCGCGGGCTGGGAACTGCTGGTAGAGGCTGTAGTGGTATGACGCTTCACTGGCTAGGCCGGCCATGATGGCACCTACTATACCAGCTAAGAGGCCGGGCATGCCATGGAGGTTGTGGACGCCGCAAGTGTCGTGGAGATTGATGCGGTCCAGAAGATAAGGCTGGAAGGAATTATGCAATTATAATTAAATTAGTGGAAAGAGAATTGGTTCTGTAATCGATTTGTATGGATATTTTCCAGGGGTTGACTGACAGCCTGAGGTTGAAAGGTCCCCTTTGCGTCCCCCTTATTTCACCCCTCCTCCTTCCCATTCAATATGTTAGGTGTAGGAACATGACTGAAACGATTTAGAATAAACGATTTAAACTGAGACAATTTGAAATAAGATTTTCAAATTTTGCAGTTGTGGAACCATGGTATTATAGATTTCTTTTAATGATTCTTTTATAACATTTCGTATTGAATTTTCACATCACAAATATAGGTTAAAGTGATACAAGATTTACAACATTTTTTTTATTCTTTTAATAACATCGAAACTTATTGATACAAAATCATTGTTCGCCAATTAAGGCTATGGATGAAAGGTGGGATCGTTTGGACGGGGCACCACAAGGGCGATCTTACCATCCTTATTTTAATTATTTAGAACCAATTAGCTCAAAACCAATTTCTTAAAACTTCTTAAAAATGTATTAAGAATGTCTTAAAACAATATTGATATCACTATGCAAGGCTGAATTTTATAAAAATATTTGGATTTTGAATACATTTATATCACAGTAACGACACACGTAGACTACACAATTTCTGGTTTATCTGAACAATCGGAAGCTATCTCAACTTCCGATTGCTGTGCGGTAGACTCAAGGGTCTCAGATAAGATGTAATATGCCGGGAATTGTCTTTGTCGGTCAAGAATTGGTCAAATCTCGACACCTTTGTCTGTGAAATTGGCTTGCCGTCTACATACCGGTAGGTTTTGCCACGCATGAACTATCGCCGATTTCCCCACTCTCAACTCAATCTCGACCGTAACAGCAACGGCGACACTTTTTTTATTCTATTTTCTTCGTTAGCTATATATATCATGCCTCAAATACTTCCCACTCTTTCATGTTTTCCGCCCCCATATACCTACCCCTTGTCACGACCCACCCTTATATTTCCTTTGTTTCTCCATTTTAAATCGAATCTGAATATTCTGTTGAAAGTCTTTTGAGATTCGAAACACAGCGGAATACATGAAGATAAAATATGCATTGTAGTTGTACAGAACCCCTGCTAGTACGTCGAGATTCCATCGCATAAAACACAAGAAGTAACTCTCAGCAAGATGCATACGCTTTCAAGTCGAAATAGTAGAGAAAATAGGTATATATACATTCTAGATTCAGATTTCTCGCACAGTTTTGAATTGATTTCATTTTATTGAAATATCATGTTATGTTTGACGTCTCAAAAATCCTAACGGTGACTATTTGAACGATTCTATGAAGAACATATATTCAGTTTCGATATACATATTTCTAGGTTAACGGTTGAAGAATCGTTGGATGAGGGGAAGTATCATTTATTTTTACCGTCCATGTGAACTATCGTGTTGAAATGTTTTTGAATTATCGTGCATAGCTCTCAAATATAAATTAAGTGTATACAATGTACATTCTTCGCCACTCGTTGAATAGTGAATGATTATTTTCAAATGTATACTTGATATTTCTCATTATACTTCTCAGCTCAATTCTCCTCAAAAACTGAATAGATGTAAGATAAATAATCAAAAGATAGTACAATAAATACATATTGAAATTGTCCTAGTGTTCATTCTCAAGAACCTTGAAGCACATCACAACTCTGAAACTAGATTTTAATTAATAATGACTATATTTATTCATTTTTAGAGAAAACTATAGAAATCATAATCTCAATTTCGAAAACTAAAATTGAATTTTCTGCCCCTAAAGACCATGCGTCATGACATAGACATCACCACTTTTCTATTTTCACCACTTTTCTTGCATTGATTTGTGTTAATTATACTGTCAAGTTTTGACGCCATATAAATAAATTAGAAACAGATTTCCAGTTTCATAATCAAAACTCACTTTGAATCAATCACGACTCAGAAAGAATCCTGGAGGACAAATTAATTGATTTTAATTTCTGAAATTGATATGATGATTTAAAGTTTTATTCAAAATTTGGCTGATAAATATCGCCACTATTCGTCAGAAACAAGTTTCAGGTTTGTGATGACCTTTAAATCTTTATTCTTTATAATAAAACCAACAATAAGAGATATTGAAGTGCGGACTGTGAGTCCCAATTCGCAATTTCATTCAGAAAATATTATTTTATATTTATTTACAAACTAAAACACTTCAATCACTAGAATATAAAGTAATGTTTTAATTATGGGTAACTGTTGAATGCTTCTAGCGTTTTAATAGAAATCATTTCACATTTAAGTGATGTAATTCCGGAATCCGGTATTCGGAACTATTTGAATGCTCTCAAACGTTCATCGCTGAAAATTACGAATTACCGGTTTAATTTTTTTTTTGTCTAATGCTAATTGTGTTTTGTTCCAGAGATAATGAAAATGTGTATACATCCTCAAGGGAATATTGCGGGAATTACATGCCTCAACTTTTCAGTATAGGAAATGGATTAAATAAAATAGAATGTGTTTCTATTGCTTCACTGAATCGGATAAAACGCTATTGAATGTAAAATGACTTCTCGAAGAGATCAACTATAAAGTGAAAAGTATCAGCTCCAACCTCACAAGTATATACAAACAATCTTAGAACTCTGTCGGTAAAATGACATGCTTGGTATTAATAATTTCGTTCTTGCGTTGATTAGCGTTGAATATGCAGTCAAGTTTTTACGCTATTTGAATAAATTAAAATAAGATTTCAAGTTTTATTATCAAAACTCACTTTGAATCAATTAAATCTATATATACCACTCATTCGAATATTATTAAAAGTTCATTTGCAAAGTTTGAAATTACCAAAATGGGAATATATTTCATTGACAGTGACAGAATAAATGTTTCACCATGGTTAACTGTGCTATTTGTTCCACCAAGTGCAAGAATCACCAAAGTTACCCATACTATCTGTTGTCATTAACTCTCAGAATAAAGTTAACTGGACTTTCTAGCCGTATAACAAATCGAAAATAAATGTTTCACGAAATAACTCTCGTCCAACTCCAATCCTCTCCTAGAAGTATCTACACTTTTTTTAGGAAAAATATGTTTGATTAATATTCACCAATAATAGGACTACGTTATTCTGAATAACTCATCCTCACGTAGGCTTACATGAAATAAAAGTGGTTGTTTTTCAAAGTGACTCCTGTTTTCATGTTACACTTAATGTAGTCATTCGCATCGTATCAATTCCCATGCACTTTTTCAATAACTCGGAACATTGAAATGTCATATAAATATATATATATATATATATATATATATATATATATATATATATATATATATATACATATGATATGATATGTAAATATGATTATTATTATTAATATTATTATTTTCGGAGTTGCTTATGTTATTCGTAAAAATCATTTTTATTCCTCTAACATTTCGACCTGTTTGCACAAACAAAACAAAATACAAACAAAATTTCAGAGCAAGATGCAAGACCGAGAACAAGAAGCCAATCAAAGAAAAACGATATATAAAGTGTTTTGATGAAAATAGGTGGATAACTAGATTGGAAGAAGCTAAAGAAGAGCATACAGCAAGCTCAGATAATTTCATTCGATTTACATTTTTTTATAAAAAGTTTATATTGTTGTATAATATGTATTTGATTCACTCTTCGATAATGGCGTGTGCAAACAGGTTGAAATAGAGGAATAAAAATGATTTTTATGAATAACACAAGTGTCTCCAAAAATAATAATATCAATGATAATAATCTAAACCTTGTAAAAGCTTACACACACACACACACACACACACACACACACACACACACACACACACACACACACACACACACACACACACACACACACATATATATATATATATATATATATATATATATATATATATATATATATATATATATATCGAACCCAGATAACCAATAAATTGGTCCAGGTTGTGTTTCCACCGCATCTTCTAGGGCACTCTTCTTCACTACTATTATCTTCTACTTCTTTTTCTCTCGTTATGAGTTTCCTCCACCGTTCTCTATTCTCCAATCATCTCTTGTCTACCACTTTCTCCTATTTTTCTCCTCGGTTGCCTACCCCGAACTTTACTCCCTTCTGCCACCTTTCTCTTGGTCTTTCAACACTTCTCGTAGCTCCACTGTTTTCTGCTATCTCAAACATTGCTCTCGGTATTATCTCCTTTTCCATTCGTTGCATATGCCCGTACCATCCGAGTCTTCACCTTTCCATTTTAAATGATAGCCTTTCCACTCCCACTCCGTTCTTTATATTTCTTCATAAAATGTATAAATCAAAAAATTATATTACAATTTTCTAATACAACACACTGAAAAATTGACACATTGTGCGTCTAGATTGATAATGTGGGAAATAAACAAGGTTGTAGGTCGTACCTGTAGGAACCGGTATCCTGCCACTGATAAGGCACCGGCTACCATGCCAACAATAAGGGCACCGTAGGGCTGGATCATCATATCAGCCGCGGTACCGATGGCAACGCCGCCAGCTAGCGTTGCGTTCTGAATGTGAACCTGTTGCAACAATGAAAAAACATACAACATTTATATTTGCACAGGTTTTTGTAGAGGTGCCGGTATCAGATATGGCACCTCCACCAATGCTTGACGAATTGCTTACATTGTGAAACATCCATCATTTTTCGAATAGTCATTTATTTTCCAAAGGAATATAAACTTTTAGGATAATGAATTTGAAAAAAGATTATTTGAGCGAACGTAGTGAGTGACTCGACTGTAGATTCGTGCACATGGTTATATTTCTATAAATTCAAAAAAATGAAAAGCTGATGCCAAAAAAATAAAAAGATATGAAAAATAGAATCTTTCGCATTTTTTCACACAAAACTTCAATATTCGGTATTAATTTCGGATTAATTTTCTGTAATAATTATTAATGAATGTTTTCATATATAATGAGGTTTGAAGCCTCTTTCAATGCTAACAAAAGTAGTTGCAGATAGCCAGTCATATTATCCACCCACTGTCTTCACATTGAAAGTTCAAGTTTTTAAAACTCTCTCTTCAGGGAATAATTGTGATAACAAAAAGATATAACTGATTACCATGTCGAACTTATTCTCCTTGTTGACAAGTGCTGAGATCGCAAACGCCGTGACGCAACATGATGCTAGCGACAGGTAAGTGTTGATAATAGCTCGATGCTGATCATCTCCTGATACGAGCGAACCGTTGAAACTCGGCCAGAACAGCCACAGGAAGATGGTTCCTGTGGGACAACCGGGATCAACACAGGATGAGTTAATTTATTTATATCGGTTTTACCGAAGCGCTGTAATGATGCCCAAGATATATTGATGTCGATCAATGAGGTAATAGAATATGAGATGGAAAGTTATTTTATTAGGTGTCGTTTAGAATAGTGGGAAGGAAACGATCGTGGCCTCTTGTGAGTTGACATCCTTAGCTTTGTTTATGTTGGGAATAAATAAAACCATGTGTAAGTATAGTCGAGCATGGCGGTAATCGAATCCCGGTCTCCTGAATGACGGTTCAACGTGCTAGCGACTGATCTATCGTCTCAGTGCCATAACCATAAGTTGAAAATACAGGAATATACGATATAGGAAATGGGAAAATTCGATAGGAAATAGGAAAATACGATAGGAAATGGGAAAATACAGTTGATGTCATTGTAAATAGTAATAGATGTGTGTACTGACTACTTATAGACGAGTTGATCAGTCTCTATCGTGTTGAATTTGAACCGTCATTCGAAGGACCCGGGTTCGTTTCCCGTCAAGGCCGACAATTCTGACAGAGGTTTTTGGTGCATATCCTTATGAGTATGAATACTGGGGTGGTTTCTTGAATACAAGCTATGGCCGCTTCGTTCGCACTGGGTTACTGTAATGATATTTATTTCTAAGTCTACACCGTAAACTAAAAGTTATAGTTCGGTCCAAAAATCTAGATCCGGTGTCAAACTTGATTTTCAATTTTTTATTAAAATTTAGTGTCAAGTTTAGTTCAATTTACTAACAGAATCCTGATCAGTTCAAGAAATCTTCATATATTATACAGTTGATATATGAAGACTATATGAGCAAGTTTGTATATAGCAACTTTATCTGTATGTATAGTGCGTGAACGGAGATATTAAGTTGGCAACTCCGTTCAACTTGAAGAGATTAGGCCTAAGACGAATATTAATTACACGTTCACATTCCTCTCCAGTCGCCCCATTATTGTCAGAAACGCCTGGAAACCAAAAGCGTAACTCGAACCTCGCCTGAACATCTTTTTCTTTTTTGAAAACGCTTGTTCAAAACTATGCCCAAGGGACTGTTCATTTCTTCATTAATTATATATTCGAAATTCGAAACATATGATTTGTTACAAGTTTATATTGTAGATATTTCACAAAATCAATGTGATAAACCTATAAATAGTACAGGGTGATTGAACCCTGAGATTGTTATTATTCCCAATTTTCATATCAGATTTTAAGTATTTTTTCTCATGATTATAGACAAATTCGATAATTTTTTCATCTCATTTGATCAATTTCAATACGATTTCTGCAATAAAATTAAAATCAGTTTGTATTTTGTCTATAGGCAAACCAAGTGTTATTGAGAAAGTCAATCAAAGATATATACTCAAATATTACTGACCGATCATTGCGAATAAATCAGATGTATAACTGGCACCCTCTGCAGTCTTGCCATCAGCCTCCTTAAGGATAGCTCCTTGTTTCATAGCTAGGCTCACGGCCAGTCCGAAATAAGCCCCGAACACGTGAACAAACATGGAGGCGCCGGCGTCGTTTGCCTACAACAAAAGGAATTAAAAGAATAATTAATAGACATCCATTTTAGTCGAACCAAATTATAATGGTGATTCAATTTTTTCCTCTTTCTTTCTTTCTTCCTTTTTTTCTATATCACATTTTTTTCACGATAAGTTGGAAAACTTGAAATAATTTCATTCATGAAGCTATATTGAAATGTATCATTGATAAATCACACACTAGCCTAAATATAAAATATGAAAACACACTTCTTATAGAAACAAAACGATATGAAAAGATAATTAATAAAAAGTTTACATGCTCAATATTCGACTAATGTAATCAATTGTGAAAATTTTCGTCAACCGCTCTTTTGAGGATATCCTATAAGTTCACAACAGAAATTTTTTTTTAATAACATCGAAACTTGATACAAAATCATTGTTCCCAAATTAAGGCTATGGATGAAAGATAGGATCGGTTGGACGGGGCACCACAAGGGCGCTCTTACCACCCCATTTTGATTATTTAAAACTAATGGTCTTCAACACCAGGACTGCGCTGTCTGTGACCATAATTTTTCGCCGTAACAAAATAACGAACTAAATTTTCATCGGTATTGAATTAAAAACGAAATCAGTAAATAAATGTAGTGGAAGAATCAGTCATGTATTCATTTTTATTTGATATGCGTTTTTCTTTTCATTCAACTTGTAATTTCTAGGGGTGTAATTAAATTTTGTGATAATTTTTTTTTGTTTCATCTCCAGATTTCATAGGAGTTGGTATTTTGACATGTATAATCAATTCAATGAATAGTTGGAAACTTGACTGGAATTCTTTGGAAGAAAACAGTAGAATGATATGTTTTTTGTCAAGTTTGCAATGATTCAGGAAGTTAACAAAGTTGTACTTGAACAAATATGAAATAAATTAGTTGAGATTGTTTTAAAGAGTAAACTATAGAAACTGAGGTTCAACTTTACACCGAGAATGTTTTTTTTCTCGTCTGTATTTTACTGAATAAAGCTTCAACGATGATTTTTTTATAATTGGTTTTCTTAACAACCGTTTTCACTGAATGTTTCTGCTCCACACCAGACTTTCTGATAACACGTTTTTTCTGTACATTTTTGTGCTATAGGCCCTACCAAACTTTATCCAACGAGCTTCTTTCTCTGTCCACTATAAATATCTGTGCGTAAAATGTATCAATGTTTACTCTAATACTAAGATGGCTATGATGGAAGTTTCAGTAGGAAGATGTAGATAGAAGAATTTTAGATATCTATACGCATCGATAATATAAAATACATTGAAAAGAATCTATTTCTCTCTTTACCCATTTGTCAACGAGAACGGTATAGAGCTGGAATCAGAATGAGAGTCAAATCCTCAAGAGTCAACCAAGATTTTTTATGCGATTTGAGAGGATTCGGAGATATTAGTAATTCTAAGAATCGTTTGTTTTCGGGCTTAAGTTTTTCAAAGAAAAAAGTGTTGATAGGATTATTTGATTTTTAAATCTGAAATAATCTTGAACTTCATTCGCAGCGTGAGAGAATTCGAACTTTACGAATATTACATTCACAAAAAAAAATGTACCATATTAGTATTATGATGAAAATACGTGATTCCTAATGAAGAAGGTTAATTCATACCCCATCATAGTTGTGCACACAACTAAATGAATATTGACGTTTAACGCCACACTACGAGTTCATTAAATTTTGTATATTATAGTTGACGTTTTTGTGACACTAACCAGTATTACAACGAACACTGAAGTTTGTATACTCTAACAACGCTATAATTTTTCATGTGCGAGGCTGCCCCTTCCATTAATCATGCCGTTTTTGATCTAAATAAGTATACAGTACCGGTACTATAATAGTGCTAACGATTTTATTTGCGGCACTAGCCTGCACTAACGAAGCACTAACAATTGCCATCAAATCGAATTAAATCGAATTTCGATTAAATTAAATCGAATTTTGATTTTGTGTGGGGCCAGCTTCACTTCGATCAATATAAAAACAGAAAAGAAAAAATGAACTGCTCTCAAGGACTCATCCGAGTATTCATCCGAGAATTCGATAGAGAAAACACAAAAAACCTCCGTCACGATAATCGACTGTGGCGGGAATCGAACCCAGTTTCCTCTGAATGACGGCTCAGAGCCCTAGCGACTGATTCACATGTCTCAATAGTCGAGTTGTGTCAGAAATATGTGTAGAATATAGTGATAATAATATCAATATATTCAGAATAGTATACGTAAAAATAGTCTTGCAAACTACTAAAGTGATTAAACTAATGAAATATTCAAATATTATTTTAATTTTCACATTTTTCCCACAGGATGACTCTCATCGGTTTTCAGATGTGTCTCTTTCTCTCTCTCTCTCTCTCTCTCTCTCTCTCTCTCTCTCTCTCTCTCTCACACCACACATATATATATATATATATATATATATATATATATATATATATATATATATATATATATATATATATATATATATATATATATATATATATATATATATATATATATATATATATATATACAAATTGAAACAAAACACAAACAAATTATGAACACTTTCAAAATATGGAACCACTGATCATGAATATATAAAAAATTTCTAATTTCAATTTCATCAATCTTAATTTCAATTTCAGTTTTCAAAATAGTGAAGAACTTGGAAATATCATTATCAAACACGAACCAACAGCTTACCCTGAATACGTTGAGTCCAATGTACTCGTTCGACACACATATCACCACCTCTATCATGCCCATGATGATCAACTGAATAGGCGTCGTTTTACCCAATACGGCGCCCATAGAGATCAACACGGCTGCCGTCGTCAAGTCAGCCTCCATCAGAGACAGCACGCTGATGTGAATCTTACTGTCTGTGGAAGAAGTGTAGAATTATCTATTACTATTTCTATATTGGGTTTAACGACGTACTGTAATGATCTATTGGCGTCGGATGAATGATTAATGAGATGATGGGATGATGAGATGAAGGTTTTATGGGTATTGGGAAGGATAGTGGGAAGGAAGCGGTCGTGGCCTATATTGTGGGAACCATCCCGGCATTAGCCTAGACTACAGAGGGAAACCACAAAAACCCCTGTTAAGATGGACGGTGGCGCGGATCGAACCGGGTCTGATATGTCCCTTCACCTCCCGGATCACACGAAGCAAGTGCGTTAACCACTCAGCTACTGTGCCGGTGTAGAATTATCAATAATATATAACTAAGAGAACGCAGCATATGCGTTTCAAGATGAGCAAGATTTTTGAAGAAGCGCAGCGAAAACTCGATTTTACTGTATTCGAAAAAACGGAAAATACTTTTCTTTTTTGTTTGTTCGCGCTCCTTAGGCTAGCAAAATCACAGTAAAATTACGATTAAAGCCGGCCTTCCTTGAACGCGATTTGCGTTTCGCTTTCGCAAGGCGGTGAAATTGAGGCGAGCTCAACAATCAGAAATCGCTTAACTCTCTCACTGATTGGTCGTTTTATCATCATGGTGCGAATACCGCGTTTATGGAATACCAGCTTTAATGCAGTCTTCGTTCCGATCATCCAATCATTTTAATCAGCATCGAAAAAAATCGAGTTTTTGGGTGATGAAAGAGCGACAAAAGGGGTTACGAGGACATTATTGAATTTCAAAAATATCGCTTCTCAAGCTATATCTAAATCTGTACAGATCTACGATACATTTTAATTGGTTTATGCCGTGTATAAAAAAGAGAAAAATACTAGGACCAAAATATAAAACACAAACAAATGATATTACAGTATATCAGATCTTCGTAACTCTCGAGATATGTGTATTACAACGCACAAAAGGTCACGTTGCTAGCAAATTTTATATACTGATATATAGATAATTAAGTAGCTAATATAAAATATGTGTGAAACATATCAATCATTGTACGTCCCAGTTACTTTGCAGATTAATTGGTCGGCGATTCGACTTTCAGCAGTAGTATTTCATATTGGCGTATATAGATCATACTTTTATTATACCCGTGGGGACATTTCTTCTGTGAAATATCAGTATTTTGATAATAAGTTCAATCATTTCAAGATATCAAGATTCTAATACATGTGAAACAAAATATCAATATGTACGGATATATGAAAACCATCATACTGATAATACTCCCTGGTTTTTATTCAAATTTAAATGTAAATATTATACGTATTTTATTTTTTAAACAAATAACAATAAAAGGCACGGAATGAGTAAATCATTTGACAGGTAATCGAAGGTCATTTGGTCCTTATCCAATAGAATGAGGATTTCTTCATTTGTCAACACCAAAAATGTGATATTTCATTGGATCCTTTTTTTCGGCCAGACCCTTTCTGATAACTATAATATGAAATTGTGTTGAAAGTAATAATCTATTCCATCGTAAAGTGACTTGTTTGAACGTATGCCTACCTTTAGCATCATGATGATAGAATCCTCTGACGAGGATTGCCCATTGGATCATGACAGCAGCCAATAACATGTTAAAACCGACGGAAGAATAGCCATATTTCTTCAAGAACGTCATCAGGAAGCCGAAGCCGACAAACATCATTACATGAACATCCTGGAACACTGCATAAAAACAAGATTTCATTGGATGGAGCAGATATTCGAACGTTATCGAGGGAAAAACAGGTACGTAAATCAATCAGATTATACTGAATTAATAACTAATATATAATATATTTACCTAATAATCACTATGATTATCCTTTTCACGGCATATTTGGTTTCATTTTACATTCATAGCCAAAATGGATTTACATTTGTATACAATAGCTATAATCCTTGAAAACAATCAAACGTATATCGAATAATAATGTACCTGTATAAGTATGCAATTGATATTTCCTCTAAATAATCTAGCTGTTGTTGAGTCGAATTAGACAATACAACATACAAGTCAATAATACCGGTACTATAGTTATATTGAGATATATAAATGAATTTTTTTCATAATTTTCCATAACTTGAAAGGTTAATCAATGAAATTTGAATTACTTGCCTGGATAAATGATCGGAAGGTCAACTTCCGGCGTCGCTTTCATCGGCGTCCTGGCGTCGGCATCTTTCGAGTACGCGGTGAAGATCGCAAACAGAATCACGATGACTACTTGGATCGTCAGTAAGATGATCAGGTCACTGCGTTGGGCCGTCATCTTGATCAAACTCAGGTCACGTTAGGTCCAGTCACGTTCTCAAGTCACGTCAAAATTACGAATAATATTTATAACGTCATATATTCAACTCATATAAGAGGTTTATATGAGGTGTATGAATGCTTTTTTTTTAAATAATAAACTTTGATTAATCGCAATTCTCCTATTATTTTGTTTCTTCACTAATATACTTTTTATCTTCTAGATGTCTTCCAACAGATCTGAAGATAACAACGCATCGAAGCTATTCGGATCGAACACGACGAGTAGTATTTTCGTGTTCGTTGCACTGCCACACTGAATTGTAGGTCAGAACGCGATTCCCCCTGCGAATCAAACACATCCACTTACATCACTAATTCACCCGAATGTGTCCCACATCACTGTCAAGAAACATATACTCTAAAGCAAAACGATTACAACTTGATATATACTCAGAGACTGGCTATCAGAATAATCGCTTTGAGTAAGTTTACATTGATTACAATTCACATTATCCAGAATCACGACATATTATCTACATTTTCAACAAAAAAGAAAACAAAAGGATTATAAAATGGAAGGAACATTGCTTTAAATGGTATTTTAATGCTGCTATCAGAATGGGGAAACATGGTTGTCTTAAAAGTACAAGCATGGTGTTCTTTGGTCTATGGTCTGAGGGAGCTACCCCCACCCCCCCCCCCCCCCCCCCGCTCACTATGAAATGTATACTTTTTATTGACTTTCCGAAACACAAAAATGTGCTTGTTTTGTGTTGAAATGTAATGCATTTTTGTTTTGTTTTATCGTTTTCTAGTTATTTTAATTTCAATATGAAGGAGGGGAGGGGGGATGCAAGATAATGACAGCCCCCTATATTTGAAATTCATGTTTTTCATTATATTTCTGCAATGTGCTCGTTTTGTGCTGAAATGTGTTGTAAATAATTTGTGTTGTGCTGTTACCGTCTTGCAGTTATTCCACATTTAATGTGGATGAGCCAAGGTAATGCCCCCACATTCGAAATAATTACATGTTTTTGATGATGTTTTTGAAATGTGATGTTGGAAAATCGTTTTGTGCTGCTATCGATAATAAGTTATTCCAAATTTATTGTAGTCGGGCCCCCCGTCCACCAATTCTAAATGTGGCACAAATAATAATAAAAAAATATGACACCTTGAAAATAATACGAGTGCTTCATGATGAATAATGTCCCTACAAAAGTATATCATAATATATGAGTATTTACTCACAACAGTTACATATTACGTATTAAAATGCTCCAAGAAAAATGTGTAACTAAACATTAGTAATTCAAAAAAATGACCACACTAATTATTCAAATTTGAATCTATGGTGAATGAAAGTGCGTATGAGCAGTGACTAGAGTTTGTCGATAAGTCAACATCCTGTTGTGTCCTCAACAACAACAACAATAACAACAATCAGTTACAACGACAACAGGCCATATGCACCACTGCGTAGGTGTGTGTAACACACATATTGCTTTCTTGTTTTTCAAAAGCTAATTTTTACGATTATTGACAAGTGGAGGTATTGAACTTGAAAACCTACGTGTGTCCGGCTACGTGCCAAGCGACAAGTTGACAAGGCCTAATCAAACAAAAGTTGTGGCACTTGAAAAAAACAATAAAAAGGTGATACGTGCGAGGCAAGGGAGTGAGTTAATGGTAAACGCCAAAAAACATGCGAACTGTATGAATGTATGTATTGCATTGTATTTATATGTGTGTATGTATATGTGTAGGTGTGTAGGCCTATGTGCGTATTGTATTTGTTTTGTATTGTGAATTGTAAATGCATTTATGTATTGTTTATAATCAATCTACCTTGCATTAAGGAGGGGCAATGGTGAGATTCCTAATTTCTGTAATAACCTTTCAATTTCTTTCAAACTTTGAGAATTTGATCTTATAATAATTAAAAGAAATATCTGTCATTTCAAATTTTCAAAGAAAAATTGGGGGGAATTTCGAATGAAAAAATTCAAAAAAAATATTGTTTTTCTAGAAAGAATGCCACATCAATAATATTGAAACAAAGTTTATGATTTATTCTTTTTATTCTTCACAACATCATTATGAATGATCTGTAAGACTCTTTTTTGATAATTCGATTTTTTCTTATATTTTTATATTTTTGAATACCGTACTACACAAAATTTACAGACAAACAAAAACAAATCAAATATTTATTGACATTGCACTATCAACAAAATAGGAAAATCTCTCTTACAGATCACAGGTAATTGAACTATGAACACTCACAAAAAATCAGGCATATCGCTCGATTATTTTTTCTGGAATTTGCTTTCCAAATTCATGTTGCGTAGTAAAACCACGAGCTGAGTAAACGAGGAAAGAAGTTGAGCTGTTGTTGAATAAATCCGTAAATTTGATAATTAAAAATGGATTTTAGCTAACCAGGATGTTAAATAGGACATACAGATCATATAAAACTTGAAGATAACTAATTTAAAAAAAAATTCAAAATTTAAAATTCCCTCCCCCCCCCCCCAAAAAAATAGCTGAAAAACTCACCATTGTCCCCCCTTAAAGTGCAGTTGTGGAGGTGAATTGTCACAATATTTCTGAATAATTACTGGTCGTTCGTTAGATATCGAAGGTTGAATGACATTACAATCTTATACATTATCCACTATGCAAACGCAGTAGATGCGTTGTAAGATGAGAAAAATATTTGTACGAAGTCTACTCGAGAACTCTACACACCTTGGTGGAAACTGTTCAGTCCAAAAAGCGGTGAATCACCGTGCGCAAGATACTGGATGAAGAATAACGGATACAGAAGAAAAGAAAAAATAATATTTTCAGCTATTTGATGAAAATTTATTCGTAGCCATTTGATGGAAAAAATCTCCAAAACGGCTACGTAGTCCGATCTCAATGAAAATTCGTAATAAAGTGTATCATATATTTATTCACATTCAGTAAAAATTTGAATTTTTTGGTGGATTTTTTTCCACTTCTTCCGCTCGACCTAATTTTCAAACTTCAAAACTTTTTCCAAACTTCAAAAGGTTTTCAAACTTTCGCGATAGATTTTTTCAAAAGTGATCTAACCGACTTGACCCAGAAAGTATATAGTTTCAAGTTGTGAAAGTCTGCGTTTCCAGAAAAAGTTTTATGTGGATCATTAAAAGCGTGAAACCTGTACAAAGCGTATACAAACAATAAAAATTAAAAACTAGCGCACAAATGCACTCAACGCTTGGTAAATTCTGCTTCGTAATGAAAGGAAGAGCCGACATCGAAGGATCAAAAAGCAAGCCACTTTATATCAATGTGTTTTCACATATTGTTGTTTAGAGTAGTCACGATGATATTTTTGAAAATTGTGTTTCTATAATATTGTTCGTGTAATAAATACATTAGATACCACTCGATATTTTAAAATTAATTTGTCAAAGTTATGCCATCACTTCAAACATTTTTGAACGGCCATTGATTGAATAATCTGTTAGGGATATCTGTTAGGGATTTATGTTGTGGTTTTTCTCGTTAATTTCAAAAGTATGCTCAGATAATCTCTATTTAATCTATCTAATCAGATATATATTACATCTAATAGACATTTCTGGTTTGACGCACCTTTTTTTCGTATACATACATTTTAAATATTGTTGTTGAAGTGAAAAAGCCATGACCTGCAGATAATGAACTTGTAAAATGGAGGTGTGTTTGTAATCTACGAGTGTCTGTCATTAATTCAACGATTATCGTTGTTTTCTTCTGTCGAGCCCTAATAATAATTAACATAATATTATCTGGCTACATGCATTTTCCAGTTGACTGAATTCAGTTTGACATTCAAATAGTTATTCAACAGTAAACAAAGTTTCGATATATATGCATGACGTAATTGACGTTGCAAGTTGCAAAATGACATGACGTTGCAAGTTGTAACTTAACATACGTTTTTGGAATTGAAATTGACATGAATTTTTGGTTTATGGGTTTGTTTTTAATTTATTTCAGACAGACAATCCGTGTATTCATTAATTTCTTGTTGACAGACATTTGTCTTATCGTTGTTGTCACTCTCGAGTTTGCCCGACTAGTGTGTCAAATGACGATCTATAATGCTTCGTCGGATATCTTGTATGACTTGATTTTTACTGAATAATACCGGTGTCGCAGAGACCGTCCACCCCAGTGTTTTAATACCACCAGAATCAGATAGATAGATAGATAGTTTTTATTTAGCCTATTTTCAGCTATTGGCACATTACAGTGAATAATAATGAAGGATAATATAATAATTTTGTAATCATTGTAATTTTTAATTTTCTTATCACTGAATCTCCTTATTATTTTATTTAATTCTATTTTGTTTTTACATTTTTTCAATTCAATCAGTTCTCTTTTCATATACTGATATGTCATATATCCAATCTATTTCTCTGTATTATTCTATGTATATTTTTTATATTGATTGCTATCCTGTTTTATATTATAGTCATGGACCAATAAAGGTTTTTTCTTCTAACATATAGGTATAGTATTTTTTGAATTGTGTGATTTAACGGCGCGTCAACGACGAGGTAATTTGCGCCTCTGGTGTTGTAATAACTCTGACAATTAAGACCCAGTGCAAAATACCCCTTTCAGGAATTATTTACGCCTTATTCAAAATCTGTCTGATGTGACATGAGAGTATCAGCCCCTGAGAATGGTTTACCCTTTATCCATATTAATCATGATTTTAGTTAAAAGGGGTATCACAGCTCCGGAAATGGTTCCCCCAGGGTTTACCAACTAGATATCTCACAAGACCATTTTTATGGGAAAATTTGTGGTGGCCACATAATTAATTTTCCAATGATTTTCATTAATTTTTCATTTGATTTCAATATGGTACGCCGGTGTGCGAAGAACATATTTTTAATACACACATATTCAAGCTTCTTACAACTAAACATTCTATAAAAAATCTAAATCAAATGATTCAAGTTTCCTTTCTCGTATTTATGTCTTCATTCAGGTCTATATAACTGATATGGCGCGAGCGGGAAAGATCACAACGTTGCTAAATGGTTGCACTTGTTGTCACAAGTCAAACGATAAGACAGAATACGGATATTTTGTCGGAAATTATCAACTATAATGTCAGTTCAAACGCCTCCCCTACCTTTTGGTTTGTGACAGCAGTTCAACTCTTGCCAAATGTATTCTCAATTCGACTACACAGATTGTTATACAAAATTGAAGTGATTTTACGTTGTTTCATAAGATCATACTGTGGGGCATTTGAATAGGTCCCGCGGGCTGCCAGTTGGGAGACCCCGGTTCACCCTAAACCTATAAATCATGATTTCAGTTAATGGGGGTATCAGAGACCTAGTGATGGTTTACCCTATACCTATAAATCATGATTTCAGTTGAAGGGGGTTATCACAGTTCTGAAGATGGTTTTGGCTAACTGAAGCAGAGAGGTTGATGAAACTCAGCATGGGCATATGTCATCATCTAGGTCGATACTGTCTAGTTTTGAGGCGCAATCCGTTGAATCAATATTGAGATAAACCATTTCGACATCTCTGAAAACCCTGTATGAATAACCCATAGAAGAGAATTTGGAAGTCATAGTTTCTTGGAATAAATTGAAATTTTTACGGAGTTTAGGCACACATGAATGATAAATATTTTTGAAAAGTATCATTTAATTCGAATCATTTCGAATTGTAGGAAGAATGTAGGAAGAAATGTTGATGTAATTGTTTCAGAACAATCAATTATAGCTAATACGAAGATCAGTAGGTAGAACCAATTGTTTCAAAATCAAGGTGTGTATGGCTTTACATAACTTTCAATATAAATATCTCGCTCAGCTCACAACGCATATTCTATTACGTAAAACATCCGCATAACGTCTTCCTAGGTGAGTATTTTGATATGGATTTTCAGTATTATGTCACAAGCATCGTCGTAATTCTACGAAATACGTGTATATCAAATCAATACTTGTTGGTGACGCCTAAAAGACTGTAAGGGAGATTATATTACACCTATGACAGTATGAAATATAAACGTAGGTAACTATAGGTATTGCGCGGTATAAATCAATTAGGTGCTTGGAACATTGTTTCATTTAAATTTCCACATGATCTAAGATAAGATAATATACACAAGAAAAACAAACTATTTGCGTTGTGAGATTTGCGTTGGATTCATAGTGATGCGGTATCACGTTTATACCGTCTCGGTAGAACCAATCAGATACGTTCCGGAATTATTCCGGCTGGTTTACCTCTTTCCGGAACGGAAAAAAATCATACAACCGACGTGTTATTAGGAATTATACTCATAGTATAAGTATTAAAATGCAAAAGAAAAATGATCTGTCAGTTCACTCCACATCTACAGACCTATCTGCAGATCAGTAAGTAGTTTGAAAACATGTATCTTTTTAAATGTATCTGTTGATATTGATCTTCAAAGAACACAATTTGAACCTAAGCTTATGCGTGCCATTTCTCATTACTGATCCGAAAATGTTCAAATTAATCAAAATGAAAAGTGGGATGAATGAGAGTTGAAAAATAAAAATACATGGAATACCTTTCTTCGACTGATATAATTTATAGATAGACAATAGTGAACATTCTCGATTAGTGATATATCCATATTTGAATGAAATATTATTCATAGCTGGAGAGTAAATCATCCCTAAACCTACGATACAACCCTTAAAGAGCAGGCCTAATCATAATGTTTGGAGAGAGGGAATTCCTATTATGCTGACTAAATGATATTCCTTTTTCACTGAAATAATGGTATATGGAAAATAGAAAAACGATGAAGTGACAAAAGGTGAAAGGACGCTTACAAAAACCAATGCCTAATGCGAGTCTAGAACCCACGCCCTACCTGACTTCAGTTTCTGACGCAGTGCGATAGTTGACTGAGCCACGGGAACGGCATCGCACCGCCTTTCAACTGAAATCGTGGTCTATAATGGTTGAAAGGGTAAACCATTTTCTGATGAATTTCCTGATACCCCTATTTAGGTAAAATAATTATTTATAGGTAATGGTAAGAGGTAAACCATCCCTAGGACTATGATAACCCATTTTAACTGAAATTGTGATTCATAGGTATAGGATAGTGTATATATTCCCCTGGTCGACCATGGTGAGAATCAAACCCTGGTCTCCGGAATGACGGTTGGTCTCACTTGTCACTTGTCTCAGTATATATTACATGTTTATGGTGACATGTTGAACAAGCCATCTAAGAATCTCCTTCAAGAATTCCAAACAATACAATGGAGCCTACTGCTTCAAACTTATATTGCGCATAACACCGTTGTAGTATCATTTTTCAATTTTCATAACAATTGACAAAAATGAGAAAATGCCACAAAATTGGTGAAAAATTATCACAAAATTATCTGCGGCGGAAAGTTATGGTCACCAACAGCGCAGTCCTGGTGTTGAAGTTCACTGGTTTAAATAATTAAAATGGGGTGGTCAGATCGTCCTTGTGGTGCCCCGTTCAAATGATCCTACTTTTCATCCATAGCCTTAATTTGGGAACAATGATTTCGTATCAAGTTACGATGTTATTAAAAAAAAAAGAAAAAAAAAATTTAAACCCAATTTCGCTCACCTTCTAATGAGAGCTAATTTTATCCATATAATCGATAGTGTACTTGAGTCAATTTTGAATTATGTGACCAATACGCAAAAATTCGGTCAAACCATTATTTCCATTATTCAACACTTGAACTTCATGCAAAACGCTACCGACAAGTCACCAGTAATTTGAAAACTAACAGTATATATAATTCGTAATGTGATAAGTATACCTCATAAGCAGGAGTTGTTATTATTTAATATATTAAGTTATTAATTCACTAACTTATCGTGAGTTATAAATCGCAAACCAGATCGCATGAACTCAACAAGTTGCATTATTCATAACACGTTTTTTCATTTCAACGGCGACAACTGTACATTAGGTACACTGTGAGTGAATATGCAATAATAAATATGTGGAACCTGCATGCAAGAGAAATATCTTTAAATTTTAATTAATTCCATTTCATGACATATTTTATAAATGGTTGGTCATTAGGCTTATTGATATTTGACAAATTAGACAGTGAATTAAAATTAAACAATATTGAAGGGCACATTTTAGTTTTTTTGGAAAATCTAGTTCAAACTGAAAGAAGCCTGTTTGGAATGAACACTAATTGAGTTTTTTTTCAAAATGAGTGAGAACAATAAGAATTGAAGAAAATATATAGTAGCATGTTCAGCATATATATATATATATATATATATATATATATATATATATATATATATATTCAATGATTTTTAAAACTGTTTAAAAATTGCGACCTCCCCCGGGACTTGAACCCGGATCTCCAGATTGCCGGTCTGACGCGCTACCCATTACGCCAGAGAGGAAGATCTTCTTGAATATACGAAAGATATCAACAAATAAAACTGTTCAAGAAGATCTTCCTCTCTGGCGTAATGGGTAGCGCGTCAGACCGGCAATCTGGAGATCCGGGTTCAAGTCCCGGGGGAGGTCGCAATTTTTAAACAGTTTTAAAAATCATTAATTATAATAACCTACTGGTGATCAACCAGGAAGCTATTGAAATCATATATATATATATATATATATATATATATATATATATATATATATATATATATATATATATTGGTTTTGCGCCATATTAGTTCTTTACCGAATTTATTCCAACTTGATTCAAACATAATTCAAACTATTAAAATATCACTATGTGTGTCATCAAAAAAAGTTATCATTACCGAACCATTATTCGGTGAGCGAAGCGAAGACTCAATTTTACCGTACTTAAGGGAAAGATTTGTTTCTTCGCATTCCACAGATAAAACAAATGATTTTATAATGAAACTTGGCAACCACATAGCACATAATTATCATCTAACTCGATATTGTATAGTTTTGAGGCGCAATCGGTTGAACCACTTCTGAGAAAAATAATTTCGTAATTTCGAAAACTTCCACGAGAATAACTCAGAGGTGAGAATGTATATATAAAAAAAAAAATCTTCAAATAAATTCAAAATTCTACGTAATTGGAGAGCACGAATGATACACATTATTAAGTATTACATAGAACTTTTACACATTTTTCGCATGAATCTGATGAGTACAGTTTTAAAGACACATTTTTTAAATTATTATTTCAATCAGAGATATTAAGAAAACTATCAACATAATCAACAGGTGAAGCCAATTAGATAGTAAAACGATGAAAATAATTAATAGGTATTATACTCGATTTATCAATTGAGGTGATATCAATGGGTCAATAGTTTCAACTCTCGGTGCTAACAGGTTGATGTTCTCCACCAACTTTTGTGAAATGAAGCATAGTTTGGCATCACTAGAGTACTTGATAATTCCTCATCATAGTTTTATGATAATAAATAATGAGTATAAAAAATGAAGATCAGAGATCTGAAAAGAGAGAAAGTAAAGAACTAAAGAAAAAAAAAGTTATATGAAAAAGGGGAATTTATTTTTCTCAACAAAAACGTTTGAATTGTACGTACCATCCCCTTACACTTATTAGTTCACTATATCTATAATTTTTTGAAGGAGCTGCATTAAGTAAATTATTCCTTCTTGGAGATGGTAAGATCACTTTTAGGGTTCAGCTGTAAATAAACTGGGAAAACGCAGCACATGCGTTGTAAGATGAGCGAGATTGTATATGAAATGTATACTGGAAAGCTAACACACCTCGATTTTTTTTTTTTTTAATAACATTGAAACTTGATACAAAATCATTGTTCCCCAATTAAGGCTATGGATGAAAGATAGGATCGTTTGGACGGGGCACCACAAGGGCGATCTTACATGAATCTATTAACTCACCACCATCCTGATTAACATGCTGATCATTTCAATCTTTTAACGACCCAATTGGGTTTACTCGTTATCATATTGATAGCTCTCCTCTAGTTTTAATTGACGAAAAAAAAAGATTTTAAGAATTCTCATCTTCAAAACGGCTCATCGGATTTATGTAAGTATTTGGAATAATGTGTATCATTCGTGTGCTGGGATTCCGTGAAAATGTATTCAAAGATTTTTCCTTCATATTTTTCCACCTGATTTATTCATTCTATGAGGTTTTTCAAACTTCCGATATAATTTATCTCAGAAGAAGTTCAACCGATTTCTGTGTATGCCAAGTTTCATCAACAATTATGTTTCGTTTGACCTGTGAGGAACGAACAAAAAAAAACTTCTTTTCATTTCGAGTGTGATAAAATTGAGTTCCTTTTCATTCATCTAAAACTTAATACTTTGACAGAACAAAATGGGAAAACGCAGCATATATGTTGTAGGATTATTGATATTTTATATGAAATGTACTGAAATTTTATCTCGTTAATAATTTTAATCATTTCACGAGCTGATTGATTCAACCATAGACTGAAGATATACATTACAACATTTTTCTTATACACATTTTTTTCATTATATTATTACAGTATTATTTATTCTATGGCTCAACCAGACAACTCTTCAGTTTACGTAAAAAAATGAATATATAATAACTTGTATCTTCAAAACTACTTACCAAATCATGTAAAACTTCGACATAATGTCTACCAGCTGTGTGCTCAAATTCCATAGAAATTTGAATTTATTCGGAGTAAATATCATTTCCCCATATTTTCCCTCTGATTTATTCTTATGGGAGTTTTCAAAATTTTGTAATTATTTTTCTCAAAATTCATTCAACCGTTTGCCCCTCAAAACTATACAGTATCGAGTTGGGTGATGACATACGTGCATATCAAGTGTATGCCAAACAACATTTTGGTTATTATTACAAGAATTTATTAGATATAATTTCAACATGAATTACTATGGAGTAATTCATCATGCAAACGTACCCGGCAACCACTAATGAATTAATAATAATTATATCATCAAAGTCATTAAAAGTGATTTACATCGTCGACTCCCCAGCAGCGGTAATTGTTTATTTCATACCTGAAAGCGCCAAAGTAATTATACACACGTCAAAACAGCAATTCAACCCGAATAATTGTTATTCCCGTTCAATCGATAGATGATTATGGAGGCTCGAAACTACCGAGTGCTAGTGTAATAGGATGGGGGAGACGGAAGATCGAAACCAACAACGTTAATGAATCAACTACTGGAAATGTGACCTAGACCGTTTAGTCTGGGGAAATGTGTATTTTTTAAAGGATTATTAAAGGATTGAATGCTAAAATGTGTGGTTACACATTTACCTCACAATTCTGAACGGATTTAATAGAATTTATCATTAATTATTAATTCCCCATTTCATGAAAATTGAGCAGTAATTATGTAAAATAATTATAACATTCTGTTTTCAAGGTTTTGAAATATAATATAAATGAAGTTGGCTTAATATATGAAGGCAGGTAATAGATTGGGGTCCAGAATAACGATTGACAAGTAAGTTCTAGTTATCCGTTGCTTCAATTATCTTGTTTTTACTAAATATACTCAAGAAAATAGCTACGGGTGATGAACAATTAGGATAATTCTCAAAGTTCATGAACTGCACTAGACCTAATTTATTTGCAAGTGAAATTTTACATCCTATCTTGTGACCAGAAGATAATTTTTACATGCTGGTTTCAACTTGCAGTACCCATGAAAATGCAGTGGACAGTTAAAATGTAAGTAAAATATAACCTGGAATAAATATGTCAGAGCGTGCATAGATCATAGATAACGACCCCCGACCCTAGTGTATCTATAGTATGTATACATATATATATATATATATATATATATATATATATATATATATATAAATATATATATATATATATATATATATGTTTTTTTCTTGTGATAAAAAACCCCAACTAACATAGAACTGTTTTACTTCAGTTTCATCAGTAAAATATAACAAGTTACCGCAAAAAATGGAAGAAAATATTAATGGGGCTACTTGTGAAAATTTGCATACTTTATATATATATATATATATATATATATATATATATATATATATATATATATGTGTGTATATATATAAAAAAAAATATATATTTAATATATATATATGAATATATATAATTATATATATATATATATATATATATATATATATATATATATATATATATATATATATATATATATATATATATATATATATATATATATATATATAGCCTATGGTCAGCGTCGATGAATAAATGGAGTGTGAGAGTTAAGTGAAGTGAAACAGTATTGGTTTCATGATTCTTGAATCTGACGATATGGACTTAAGGTGGCTTTATTGTTTCATAATTTGAAAACATTTTATCGAAAATAAGATCTTCTTTCAATTAATTATTATTGATAACTTTATTGTTTGAATTACATCCATGAACATGAATATGAATATAATGTATATAAACTGTGACCATTGAAATGAAAAAATAAATCAATATTTGAGTCCAGCCAAGCTTTACAATTCGTATTCGTCTAAATGAGCCGAGATCGAAGCGCCACATCTTCGTTATCGTCCGATGGTTCCGTACACTTTACCACGGTGTATCATATGGGCCCTGAACTTTTGTATCGCTTTCCATTTCGTTTCTAGTTTCAGAATAACGGCCCAGATCCCCAGTAAGAATATTTCAAATATTTTCTTACATCTTCTACAGCAAATTACAGCAAACAAACAAACAAAAATATAACAGATACAGAATTAAGTAAATACAAATTCAATCGTTAAAAAACTTTTCTTTTGAAAAACTTTTTTTAAAACTTGACATCAAGTTAGACATACGGTTCTTCAATTAGACTGAGGATAGAAAGGTAGGATCGTTCGGAACGGATGAAATAAAGATAGTATATCATCAATTTATCATCCCAAAGAAATATTTTTAATTATAAGGTTATACTCGATAAAAGAATTAGAAATGGAAAGCTGAAAAGGCCAGATTATTATTTCTGTTAATTCAGTTGATAATTAGTATCCAGAATGTGATGATTCCCAACAAAAATCTGAAGAAATATAATTTCTTTTACTCATTCTCGGTATTTAAAATTGCTTCTATCATCAATATAACGATTCTACCATTTCATTTCTAATCAAGACTGTTTTACATCTGTTTAGAATTGCAAATAAAACAGCTGATAAACTGTATCAGCATTTCCATTGTAATTATAATATTGAACCTTAAATGGACGGATTGCGAAAGTAACCCGTTAGTAGAACCCTTGATCCGATACGTTCTTCCAGCAAGTAAATTAAAACATTTCTATACCTCTTCTAGCTTCACATTGTCGACCGCTTAGCGCCTGATGAATAATCAGACCACGCAAGGGTTGTCAACTCATATATATGAACTATAGGAAGTTTCGTTGTATCAAAATGTGAGGTTATTTGTTAGTGGGAAAATCAATTCAGCTAAGCGTGAGAAAACAGACTGATTATGTATCGTAATATTTGTTATCTGATAGAATATTTGATTGTAAATGAAAAGTGAAATGGAAAATCAAGTTATTATCATCTTGCTTGAAAGACAGTATCTACTTTATGGGTCAAATGGCTAGGTTTTCTAGAATGATGTATGTATGGTCAGTGATAATTTGTATTCATTTTGAAAAAGTCAAAACTCTGTTATATTCTAATTCATATATTGATTTTAAGCCTATCTAGTACGAAGTTGATAAACTATAAACTAATTATAATGAAGAATTGTAATTCATTTTATTCCTCAGTTATTTCGTTTAGAATTCTATACATTACTTTAATTCAACCTTGTATTTGATGAATGATGAATAAAATCTTTCTGAAAACTGTTTTTTTCTCAATTCTATGTCTGTCAATTATAATATATCGTTTTATGATGATTAACGATTCCATTTAATGAACAAAAAACCTGATTTTGTGTGTTTTTTTATTTTTTTGGCGAAATCATTTTCATTTCTTTCATTCCATTTTCTTCTCTACATTCATTCTTAATTCGATGAATTAGCTCAACACTAATTGGAATTAAGAGACGATAAAGTGAGCCAATAAAATAATAAATTGATAACAATTATATTTAAGATTATATTACACCTTGTTTGCACGAATGAAATAAGGCTGTATACCATCACTTATACCTATCTCAGTTCAATTAGTATAGCTGTGATGCTTATGAGGTATCCTAAGATTTCGGGGCGAGGTTGATGGTAACTCGAATGAGTTAAATTCCTGAAATTGTAGTGAGATTATGTAATTACCGAAGTTTTTATACAATAATTATTCAGTTAAGATACGGACTCCTTCGTATACGAACTAACTTTTATTCAGATGCAACATTTTAAATGGTACATTTCCCTTTTTGAATTCAACTTTTTAAATACAAAATATGAAAGGTTTCATATACGTTCATTGTGTTGATTTTATTTTTCATCTATTTTTTGTTTTCTTTCATTTGTGAAATTATCTATAGGCTCTTGAAGATCATGTAGAAAATCAACACTTATAGTCGAAAATATATTCCATATGAACCATATACAACACGGTGCTACACAGCTACATTAAAAACTTCAGCGTATTGTCAATGAGAGTAAAGGTTTGAAAACCGGCAACATGAGGTTCAAAATAAATATATTCAGTTGGAAACTATTTCTTAGTTTCTAACAACGAATGGAAAATATTTCAAGTTTTTGCGGTTAGCATGTCAAGATATGACACGATTTGACACGAGATTACTATTTATATGACACTTTATGACACTTCGACACCAAACTACATAACATGACAAACAACACTCCACCTACAGTTGGCTTTAGTTTGAACTTTATACCATGTTTATACCAACGTCAGAACTTATATGTCAATAACAAAATTTGAAGAATTTGTCCAACTATTCTGAAGAATATTAAATGAAAAACCATGTGAAAAATTATGAACATATAACTGGTTATGTTTGAGAATGAAATAAAATAGTAAAGACTTTCTAAAACCTTATTGTTGTTCATATTGTCAAGTGTAAGTACACAAAAAGTACATATGACTGTATAAAGTCTACTGTTTGATAGATAAGACGAATATTATAAAATAGACGATCCGGAGTCTTCCACAGCACTAAC
Source organism: Brachyptera risi (assembly GCA_964007535.1). Lineage (NCBI taxonomy): Eukaryota > Metazoa > Arthropoda > Insecta > Plecoptera > Taeniopterygidae > Brachyptera > Brachyptera risi. The sequence continues at coordinate 26,616,728 of OZ023331.1, read as the reverse complement.
GATGCCACACGGATGTCGCGGATATATTTTATTATCTGATAACAAGTACAGGATTGGAATTCTGTTTGCTCCAACGACTGTATACGACTATCCAGTCTACTTGTAGAGCAGCATAAGGGTAACAAGAATTCAGAAGCATGATATATTCAAATCTCACGATAGGAGGCGATTTAGAGAAATATTTGTGTTATTTAAAAACTCAATTAATTTTTGAACGGTGTAATATATTTGATTACATTAAAAACATAGATCTGTTAATATCTAAAAATTGACAAAAGTCACTGATAGGTTCACTAATTTCATAGGTTTTCACTAATATTGCACACTTGTTACAAACATACAGATACGAAACATATTTAGTTGACCTGTGTAAATTTCAAGATTCAAGTTTGGTATTTTTAAATTTTATTCATATCATATTATGGTTTTCAAAAAATTGTATTTTCGTTTCATTTGTTTTTTGACGATGCAATTTTACCGTTCAGACAATATATACAAAAAATTGGTGTTCTTCTAAATTGAACCCAGACCGCTGTTGACTATTGAGTTTTAAATGGTCAAATGTAAGGAAGTAAAAATATGTCTATGTAACAATTGATAACCCGTTTCGAGTGATCCGTTCTTGAAAAGTTGACTTGAAAGTTGTGTCATAAATAAACACTGAAAACGTTTTGATGTATAGATAAATAAAATAACGTACTTGACCAATTTTTCTTCTTTTTTACACAACTATAGGCGAATATATCCATGTAGACCCTAATTTCACTGTTTCACGTGTAAAAAAACAAATTTTTGTTATTCAATACAATCAAAGATGAAATCGAAAATCGAAATCGTGAATTCGAAATTATTTTATTCATTATCACGTTTTAATGTTCATGAGAATGAAAATATAAGAAACGACTTCAATCATATATGTATATTTTTTCATTAAAATTTTCCAACAATGACTTATGATCAGAAACATAATTACGTCATTAAAAAATGTGATTAATCAATATGAATTAAATGTAATTTTTATTAAAACGTCGGTGTTATACCTTGTTGGTATGTATCTTATACAACGAGCTCCCAGAGAAACTTGAAAATTTGGAATCGAAGCGAAATATTTACAAAGATGGTATAAAAAAATATCTTATAAATCACGCCTTTTACACCGTTGAGGAATACAAATTGGGTAAGACATGTACCTGCGACTACTGTGTTCAGCACTTTAGTATTTAAGCATATGGAAACTATCAGGAAAGCTAGATATAATCTTATTATTATCACATGTACAATCTCATTAGTCTAATAATAAAATAAACAAGAACAAAATAATAACCCTGTTATCATGATGACATATATTCAAATAATACTAATTACTATTATATTATATGTATCTTCAGTTAAATTCATTCAATCATTAATTCATTCAGTTAAATTCTTTTTCATTTTAAAATAAACGTATTTCAAAACTTGTAAGGCACACAGCCCATACACATAAGTGAGTGACAATGTTATTACCATGTAATGTATTTACTTATGAAATAAAATGTTACTTGACTTGACTTGTAAAGCTATAACTGAAACTATTTTTCCATTACCTTGTGTTATATCCGAATAAAGTAACGATCATATGTTAACAGTCTTGCAATCAAATCACGACTAGTCGTTCCCGGTGTTATCACTGTGATTCGCTTGGCCCAATGACCTACCAGCGTACAAAACACAAGAAGCCAAACATGTCTAAACACATGAAATAATCATTCGAATTGTGTTTTTCGTGTAGAAGAACAATTACGTTCACTTGCAACCAGTTCGAAAAACAAGATCTCATCACACTTTTATAAGCTTTCCATCACGAATAAAACGATCTATCATATTTCTTTTATATAAAATAAAAAAGTTTACGTGGCATGGTAGAGTCAAGAGTTCAGTCTACATGGGGAGGAAATGCATGGAAATTTATTCCGGCGTAATACTTTTTAATATACGTCTGTTTTTTTGCGAAGAATATGATCGATATTTTCATATTTATGAAAGAATTTGAATAAATTTGAAATAAATTTAATGGAATGCAAACGAGATAAAAATGGAATTCGTTTTATGTAGTGATAGGTGTTTAGTAATTCTAGATCTCATTAGATTTATAATAATGAAATGATATGATTAAAAGTCACATTTGGTTCATTAATAAACATTAGTCGAGATCAACTAATATTCATTAATTATTTAATATGGAAGTTATCATTATTATCATTTGTATGAGTTTTTCAAGAGAACCGTTCATATGGTTGATCGTATGGATTGAATTTTGAAATATCGAAAACATTTCTTCTGGATTCTTGGGATACTATTTTGGTTAATTAAATGATTTCCCATTCTACGTTTTGTTATGATGGCTTTTTGTCATCTGGTTAATCGTATTCCACGAGATTTTTAATCAACAAACCTCAAATGTCACTTAAAACATGCCTAAACCCAACTCACTATGCTTCTCTCAATTATAAATATAATTTATTATTTTATATCAATCATTTTGTGGGTGAGTAAAAAGTTACGCTCATTGAAATAAGTAGAATTCACATATAATGCAACATGATTAAAGAATAAATGAACGAACTCATTCCTGATTATACCGTGAAAGAGGATATTATTGAAAGAACAACATTGAACATTGAACATCATTTCTGTCTGCGCTATAAAACAAAACTGTAACGATAGTCTTGCTTTTACGTCACAAAAGTAGCTATATTGATGTTTGTTGCAAGTTCGACGTTATTTTTCAAAACTTACTCAAAATCCGTGGCAACGAAATACAGTTAATTATTTATAGGTGACTAAAATATATTTTGGAATTATCTGAACTGAAATAATATGCTATGAAATTTGCAGAATTCCGAAATTTGTGAGGTTCATTTGAATCGATTTTATTGTATTCATCGTTTCCGCGATGATCGTTTCTAGTATTTTCATTTGAGTGTATCCACAAAAAAAATTAGGAAGGTTGTATTACCAACAAAGTATTGGTAAAAAACTCTCGTGATAATCTCGCTGAAATTTGAAGATTCTGAAGATTTTGAATGAGACAGTAGTTTTTATTATCGTGAACCCCAACCTGAAAAGTAATAATACTTCAAAACTACCACAGTCATCAAATATAATGGTGATATTTGTGGTTGTTCTGTTGGTATGAAAAGACCTTCTTTCGCGGATAAAATATTTGCGTACTCTTATCTCAATTACTTCCTTGACGTTTTCCAAGTCAAGTTACAGATAAATTGTGTGAAATGCCACCTTGCAGCTGTTTCACGCAACAATTCGTCCAAGATTGTTTTATTCAGGTTGAACTGATTTAAATTCTATAGCACCTGTTTGACATTTCCGCAGGAAATTTCAAAACGTAAAGCAGCAGAAGAATGTAATGGTGCTAAACTATCAATTTATTCAACCTTGAAATATGTGGGCTTTATTCACTCCACGATGTGGTGATACCAACCTATCTTAACATAATATAAAGAAGGTGGTCCAACTCCCATACTGATAACATGGAAGGCATTTGTGGTTTCTTGCGGTCATTTCAGAGCCAATCGTCCAAATTGCCTGTCGCAATTTAGCGGATTCCCTTGTGAACTAGATGTGAATAAGAGTGGCTACTGTGTCGGTGGCATTGTTAAACTAACAAAATCCATAATTCTCGTAATCTACTGGGCCGTGTATAGTATTGTTGAGCATTGTTGTTCTAAATAGTTCGATATAAAAGCGAGGGTTGCGTTACAAGCAATCGGAATGATGGACTCAGATTCTGACCCCGTAAATATTTCACTTTCAAGACCCGAGTTGGGTCACCTTCTTTATATTATGATGAAATAGGTTGGTATCACTACATCGTGTTCATTCTATCGTCGTCATGGAGACCAAGAAAAAAGTCTGATTTAATTCGAACTTGTATTCAGAAGACAGAAGTGTAGCTTCCATTGCCGCAACAATGATTATGATATAACATTGCCAATAATGAATGAGACGATCATTAGACCTAAATTGCATCTAGCAGCAAGGTAGACCTCGCATCTAAAAAGCAGTGGTGCAAATTAAGTCACTATTTACAACAAAGTTTGTAACACCACAGAGAAGTAACGGTTACACAGTATAATATTTTGCCAACAATAAAATAGACACTAGTGTATCCAGCAGACAGTGATGTAACTTTCATTGTTATAACTACGACTGTTACTCAAAATCTATTGTTGGCAATAATAAAATAGAGACAAGTATGATCTAAAAGGCAGTGATTGTTACATTGCTGTAACTCAAGTCTGTTTCTGCTATGACTGGTCGAGATACTAGTGCCATCTACCGGCTCTTGTTTAATGATTCTAGATGTTAGATTGTAGATTGTTGATTGTTTAAATATTTGTAAGAAAAAAATTGTTAATAAAAAAAAAACAGAAATTCACACACGTCGCAAACCGCTCACCCGATTTTCACAAAACTCATCAAACACGTCTATATCATTATTGTATTTAATACTACTCAAAATTTAAGTTTTCTAGGATGAGCATATACGTTTTATTTTTTTCGACGTCATTCTATGAGTGATTCAAAAACTTCAAGCATCACTTTGTGAAAGTCTGATGAAAAATCTACTTCAACTATTAGCACCTACTCAAAACTAGATAGTTCTAATCTAGAAGATATTCAATGCCTGGACAAAATTTCGTGTGAATCGGTTTTGCCATATAATCTATGAAGCGCACACAATATAAAATATATTTTATGAATGCAGAAAAATACTCGATTTGGACCTAATGAATATCTTAGGTAACGCTCAACCAATGATTTCAACTCATGCCATATTTTGTTGTTAATAATGGTTCATACACTTTAGTGCCATCTATATATATGGGCCTATATATATATATATATATATATATATATATATATATATATATATATATATATATATATATATATATATATATTCATATATTTATTCACATATATATATATATATATATATATATATATATATATATATATATATATATATATATATATATATATATATATATATATATATATGTATATATATATATATATATATATATATATATATATATATATATATATATATTTAAATATATATAAAATTCAATGAATCTCAGCTCACAATAGAGTTGCCAAAAGACACAGAACTACAAGCGTTATACAAAAATTTAATGAAATTACAAATCTATATGAATGTGTTTGCGAATGATTGATAAATTCATCCATATTTAACATATCCATATTTCAAGAAAATCAAATATCACAAGAAAAGAAGAAAAGAAGAGAAGAGGTTAACAGAAAGAGAACAAACACCTTTTTATCCATCCTGGCTTGAGTTTTCGTGGTTTCCCACAGTCCTTGAAGCAACTGCTTGGATGAAGTACTAATTGGCCACGACCTTTGATTAGTAGAGTGATAGGCCTAATTATAACATAAACACTATAGGCTTATCACTCTTTTTTTTTACTTTTTGTATAATGATAAACCTTACATCTGCTCTTAATGGAAAGAAGTGATCATTGCTCAAGAGACTTAGTTCAAAGTGGAAGAATGGAAGATATCAACATTCGTGTGTTTTGTTTACTCTTAATACCAATGCTGGAAATGTCCGGATTGTTATTACAGAAACGGTTTCTACTTATAATGTGTTCCGGACTTTCGGAAACTGAAAGACTTTTATCTGCGGCGGTAAGTTATGGTAACCAACAGCGCAGTCCTGGTGTTGAAGTTTATTGGTTTCAAATAACTATAGGCAAACGCGTTATGTGTTTCCGCTTTGATGGATGAGCTGGAACAATATACCAACATATCTTCGGATTGGTTATATATATATATATATATATATATATATATATATATATATATATATATATATATATATATATATATATATATATATATACATACACACCCTGAGATCCAAACCGTTTTAATCGTTTACGATTAAATGGTGACACCTGTGGCTTGGATTTGATTGGTATCTTAATAGCTTTGAGTGATTTGAAAAATCGGATCATATGTTTTTTTTATACCAAAACGGATGATCTGATTCATCTGAGATTCCGTAATGATGTGTATAATTATTATATTAAAATTTCCTGAGAATTTGAATTTTTTCGAAAGAAATATTTTTCACGACTTTTTTCCCTGGGTTATTCTTATGGGATTTTTGAAAACTTTGAAATAAGTTTTCTCAGAAGTGGTTCAACCGATTGCGCCACAGAACTATGTACAGTATCGAATTATATAAGGACTCTTGTGTGTGCCAAATTTAAATTGATTCTGAATTTTTGTTTGACCTGTGGAGCGCGAAAAAAAAACAAGCACTTTTTTTCGAGGAATGGTGAAATTGAGTCTCCGCTTCGCTCATCCAATTAAAATGGGGTGGTAAGATCGCCCTTGTGGTGCCCCGTCCAAACGATCCTACTTTTCATCCATAGCCTTAATTGGGGAACAATGATTTTGTATCAAGTTTCGGTGTTATTAAAAAAAAAAACCAACAGTGATCACATCAAAAAATTGATATTTCATAATATAAGCAAAGAAGAAAACACCAATAAATCTTCCGAGTAAATTTGACGGGAAGTCTAACAAGGTTTTTTACTGCATGATGAATAACTGCATATACATGCAACACATATACATAACAGATTAGGACTTGTTTCAAGATAAGTACAGGAACGTACCCCTCATGCAAATGTTTCATACGACCATCAGTTGTTACTGCAAATTAGTGTCAAAAAGTTATTTGAATTTTGTTTACCAGTCTATACGTTATTCTTCCCATTACCGAATGACGTCAGCAAGTTCACTCATACGCAATGCTCGGCTCACACCACCTTTACATAAGTATTATGTAATGTCAACAAGTTAACAAATTAAATACATGCGTTTTTGTACGATATGCACCGATCGCCCGTATTCCCTATACATGCAGCCATAACGCTCGGGAGTGTCGATCAGTCAACTAGAGGCAAGCGATCGACCGTCTCCGCCGTTAATTAGCAGAAACGATTGAGGGTGTTAGCAGTTGATTACTAAGATAAACAGTAATATACTATGCTGGAATTAAATATTTATGTCATGGATGAGATTAGAAATGTGGTAAAGACGTGATTTGGGTGTATGTATGACTATCTACATATCTAATTTTATATTTAAAATAAATTTATATTTGAGTAGACCTATAATTCATGGAATTCATTCTTCATACTTGGATAAATCGAAAACTCGATTTTAATAAAAATATATATATATATATATATATATATATATATATATATATATATATATATATATATATATATAAATATATATATACATATATATATATATATATATATATATTTATATATATATATATATATATATATATATATATATATATATATATATGTATATGAATATATATATATATATATATATATATATATATATATATATATATGTATATATCTATATATATATATACATATATATATATATATATATATATATATATATACTATATATATATATATATATATATATATATGTATATATATTTATATATATATATGTATATAAATATATATATATATATATAAATATATATATATATATATATATATATATATATATATATATATATTTATATATATATATATATATATATATATAAATATATATATATATATATATATATATATATATATATATATATATATATATATATATATATATAAATGTGATGTTTGGAGTTTTGAGGGCCGGTGTGTATATATATATATATATATATATATATATATATATATATATATATATATATATATATATATATATACTTATATATATATATATATATATATATATATATATATATATATATATATATATATATATATATATATATATATTTATTTATATAAATGAGCAGTTTTCAAAACTGCCAATCACACTCTTGGTATATAAAATACTGTTGAAATTTGTTTTTGAAAAAAATACCAATCGTTCTCGACAGCTGTAAAATTCTATTGTATCCACAAATGAATAATGTCGCCTTATCAACATACAAGTGTACGATGACAACTATCACCGCTATATTTGTTTAGATGTGATGGTTTTGGCCTATTGTAGTTTATTGCCAGGACGAGATTCACGATAAGAGTCACAACTGCATCTTTCAAATGCGTCAATCTTTCAAGCTTCACAAATATTATGTAATCACCGGAGTATTTTCACAATTATCAAGTCAGTAAAGAGATGATGATGATTATTGTTTGCTTAACGACCCCACCAACAGCTAGGCTATACGGGGTTACGAATGAGCAGGTGATTATGAAACTATGAAGTAATGATCAGTGAAAGTACGTTTAAAAAACCCATGCCTCACTCGAACCCACGCCCAACGGTGACGGCCCAACGCCTTCAGTTTCTGAAGTGGTGCCTCAGCTGAACGAGTTACCGAGGGTGACTTGGTAGAGAGCTAGTAGATGGTTGGTAGATCTAGATGGTAGATGTAAATATGTAGGTAGATAGTTTAGTTGGTAGATGGTATATAGTTAGAAGATGGATAAAGTTGGTTTGTTAGTTGTAGTTAGTCGCTAAACGACCTTTTTTCATCGTGGAAACACGTATATATCTATATACATGAGAGAAAAAGGGTCGTCTATACTCTATACCAATATGATGAACTCAAATATTATCCTTATATGTTTGTATAACTGTGTTTTTTCTTTTAGTGGTATCATATATTTCAGGACGACGTTCACAATAAGAAACACATCTTCCATGAACGTCAACTGTTCAAAATTGTAACGAGATTGAGAGATAAAAGAAGTTCTTACAATTATTTTGTTGGCAGACGACTCCTTTCGTGGATACGAGCATAAACCAAAAAATGAATAATTAAAAAACACAAAGAAATTCCACAATAATTGATCCATCCAATTCATATTACGACAATACTTTTGTAAAATATAATTTGGCTTTGTCTTAATTCATCATTCATAACAACAATGTCACTACAGTCAAAAAGTGGAGGTTCAGTCAGTTGATCGTTCCTCCACCTAACCTTCCCTTTAAGAAATTAAAAAAGCGAAAAATTATATCTACTGAATAGTTCATTAATATGCTATAGAATAGGATACTGAATACTGAGTAACAACAGTTGTAGTTGGCCAAGTTTTGACGAAGATATATTCAGATAATATCTAAAAACGTTTTTCTTCACTTTGCATATTATAATTGAAGTCTATAAATTATCTTTGTGCATTTTCATCCCCCGTGTAGTTTTATATTGTTTTCGGAAAATCATAAAATATTTTATATCTTCAAATATTTTTAATGTTCAGACATACGAATTTAATGTCAAGAAACTACTACAGTAAATTCACTCTTGATGTTCGAATCCTGTCCATTGTTTAATATTTAATGTTCAATGTTTATCAATGTTTGATAACGTTCACTGCAGGAATGCTATTCTCGTATCGTTATTTAGTATCTCATTCAACTCCGATAAGTCTTAATTTTATTCTATCGTTCATTTATTAATACCATTTCGTCCCTGAGTGTTTTTGAACTGAAATATATTTATATTTGTATATAAATATTCGCATAACAAATGACCATAAACGAAGCTGTAATTACAGTTTTTATAGCCTACGATAAACAGAAACGTGTATATATGTATAATAATGAATGGTTAAACGTAATATTTTTGTATTGATTGATGAATGAGATATCAGATTTTTCAATGCATGGTATAATATAGGTTATACTATCTATAATGACCCAAATAAAATTTATTGCACGATTTTGAGTTTTTTTTAAGAATTGATTCATAAAACCAAAACGTACACAAATCTTCGAAAATATATCCTGGTAGGCCCATATCATTTCATTTGGTTAACTGTATACCGGTATATATGGTCACTCAATAAATGCTTATTGTTTTCAACGAGAATTTGATTTGATTTGATTTATTGATAGTCACAATACAATGAGTTTTTTCATCTCTCTTTACAGTATTGGTTCTTATAGGCCTATAATAATATGGTGATATAAAAAATTTAAAATATGTAATGAATGAAATATAATGCAAGCTAATAGAAGTTTCCTGATAGTATGCATCTTTTAGGAAAAGGTCTAGAAGAGCAATAGCAAATATTTGAGTACAGGCCGCAATTGAACCTTTTCCAAAGCATACGATACAATTTACGATTTACTTACTCCATTGGTAATACGGAGAAACCAATCAACATTAAAATTTCACTGAAGATAAACATTATCCTAGAATGAATTGGAGCAGATTCAGGTGGACAATATATGAGAGAAATCTTTCCGAATGTTCGTTAAAATCAACAAAAATGATAAAAAAAGAATCTTATTAATAAGAATCAAAATGTTCAATAAATTCGAAAAAAAGAACGATACACATCAAGTTCTTAGATCAATCGAACCAGCCTAGAAATAAGGTGGATCGGTTGATGTACGCCAGCCACATACAGTCACTCATTAAACAATCAGTAATCACTTGAAATTGAATTATTAATATTGTTTTTCGAGCTAGAAACTTTCCATTAGACATTCAGTTTGGCCTTGTTCTCATTCGGAGAGTTCTGTTGATCAACCCTTGATGGCTGACATTGTTTCAATGAACCAGATTGAATTAGAACGCAAGAGATGATTCCACAGTTTTACTTTTAAAGGCATTTAACTGGAACGGGCTCTGATTTGGATCAGGGCAGCTTTTAGGAAGATAAACATCAAGGTAAACTCTCTTTTTAACAATGGTGCATTCTGTGAGTGAAACAAACAAAACTGGTCGAATGAGCGGAGTGATAAGATAATTAGTTCAATTGCTATCGTGCATAGTACTGGACCCTTACAGTGACTGCCACTTAAAATAACGTTCTAGGCCTAGCTAGCTCCAAGAGACCAAGGACCACGATACGATACCAACGTATTCTATCATAATAAAAACAATGTGCTCCAACTCACATACTGATAAAATGGGAGGTATTTGTTGTTTCTTGCGGTCAGTTCAGAGCCAAAGGTCGCGATTGCCTGTCCTGATTTAGCGGATCCCCTTGTGAACTAGATGTAAATGAGCGTGGCTACGGTACGTACAGGTGGCATTGTTGAACTCACAAAATCTTTCATTTTCGTAAAAAACAGATACAATTATTGATAACATTATAATTCTACTGAGCCGTGTATAGCATTGTATAGCATTGTTGTTTTATATAACTCTATATAAAAGTGATAGTCGCGCTACAAGCAATCGGGATCCTGGACTCGGGAACTGACCCCGAAAATATTTCACTTTCAAGACCCGAGTTGAGTCACCTCCTTTATATCATGATGAAATAGGTTGGTATCACCACATCGTGTAAGGACTTTGATTTGATAATGTTATCTACGAGAACTAAATACCTTGACAATGCAAGATAATAACAGATTCACGGTCTCTTAATTCGCGTAAATGTGACCTATTTTGAAGCCCACTCCAAGAGGAGGGCTAGAATTTTCTCACGATGTAGTGATACCAACCTATTTTATCATAATATGAAGAAGGTGACCCAACTCACATACTGATAACATGGTCGGTATTTGTGGTTTCTTGAGGTCATTTCTGAGTCAATCGTCCCGATTGCCTGTCGCGATTTAGCGGATCCCGTTGTGAACTAGATTTAAATAAGAGTGGTTACGGTACCGGTGGCATTGTTGAACTAACAAAATCTATAATTCTCGTAATCTACTGGGTCGTTCATAGCATTGTTGAGCATTGTTGTTTCAAATAGTTCGATATAAAAGCGATAGTTGCTCTACAGGCAATCGGGACGCTGGATTCAGATTCTAACCCCAGATATATTTCACTTTCAAGACCCGAGTTGGAGCACCTCCTTTATATTATGATAAAATAGGTTGGTATTATTACATCGTGATTTTGTGCTAACAACATTGGAGGTACACAAGAACAGGCCATGTTGACATGGTACTTAGCTCTTCTAGTGAATAGAAGCCAATCAAAGTTCTAATCTCTCGGATCTAGCTAGGCCTAGAACGTTATTTTAATTGGCAGTCGCGGGGAAAGGGTCCTGTATCCCAAGGTTGTTTCTAATCAAGGCGGAATCGACAGGCACAGATATTATAACCATACTTTAATGGGAATTGGCACTAAAGGACATATCTTGCAACCTCAAAGGTGACAATTAAATATAACCCATTCATGACAAGGAAATCAGGAATGATGAACAGATCAATCATTTATGAAGAGGAAAAACTATATTGGCTTCATATTCATATTTTATCTTTTTTCCTTCTTATTTATATTATATTTTCATAATTCAATTTTTTTTTAATTTCTACATTTTTTTCGTCATTTTTGAGGTGATAAGATTGGTATTTTGGTGACCCGGCCGAACGATCCTATTCTATTCATCCTGACCTTCAATTGGGAAACAATGATTCTGTATCAACTGAAGTTTCAATAATTGGGGAACAATGATTTTGTACTGATGTTCATGAAAAAAAACATCTAAAAATGTAATAGAGAGAGCGTAAGCAAGCTATTTAAGTTGAACTCGTGTAACACTATCGCTGGGTTTCTTTTTATGCGCTGTAGAGTGTAGACCAACAGATAGGATGGTTTGATTGATCAACATGAAACATTTGTGGACACTCCGACTTATCCAAATTGGATTTGTATAGTTTTGGGACGGTATTGGTATCACTGAGAAAAAAATGAGTCAAAGAATGAAATAAAATCCGTCAGAAAAATTGAATGAATAAAATATGTAAAAATGAAAATATATTTATTTTTGAAGTGATAGCTAGGAAAAACGATCTACAGACACATGAAGCTAATATTTTTTATTTTTAAGAAGTAGAGATATTATATACAAGTATTAATGTCTATGATTTGAATTTTAGGGATTTTATGTAATAGCAACATGTGAGGCATGATGTACTGCGTATAATTTGTAAGTGCTAGAACAATATTCAGTATTAACAATATTAACAATATTCACTTTTTTTTAACAAGATCGAAACTTGATACAAAATCTTTTTTTTCAATTGGTCACACGTACACTGATACAGGAAGAAAAACACAATCACAACAAAAAAAACATCCAAAAAGCCCTTAAAAAAAGGCCTAATTGTTGGTTGAAATAGTGAATTATAAGTACAATTCAATTTCGGACGTATTTCTCAAACATCAAAAGTAATAAGGTATGGTTGAAGTAAAAAGAAAAAAAACATTGAGTGATTTGTTACATTCTACTTACGAAGTGTAAGGTATCTTTGATTACTAATAATTATAAGCAATCAAGTGGCGAAAAAAGTGGACAGTTTTTTCAGAAGAAAAAAATAATTTCGTAAAACCAGTATGAAGACACTTTGATTAGATAAGTATTTCGGCTAAAAGACACATAATACAGTATATTTTTTAAATTGATAAGTCATGATAATATTGATTGTTTCCCAATCAAGGTTATGGATGAAATTAGTATCTTTTGTACTGGGCGATTTTACAACTTGATATTAATTGTTTAAAAACAATTTACAATACCATTTTAATTTTTGTCACTGTCTCGATGCTTTATTGTAATTGTGCCTATTTGAGAAGTTGGACAAATACAATGTGTATCATCTAATAGCAGTCTGCTCTCAACTCAGAAGCCAGCTGGAATTAAATACAAGCAGCAGAATATTTTATTAAGAAGAACTGATTTTAGCCGTATTGAACCCTTTCAAGCCGTCTGTTGAAAGAACTTCTATGCTAATTTCTGCTAAAAGGTAACGTTCTTTGTCCCTTCATTAAGAATTCTTAATAGTTCAAGCCAACTAGGTTAGAATCTAACCTCCTTGGTTTAAGCGTTTCAGAGAAAGGGCGTTATGCATACATTTTAGATTTGGTTCTCACACAAAATCATCTTTTAATCCAAAGATTAAAAAGAAATAGTTGCGAAAGAATTTGTAAAAAATCAACAATGAGTTCAATACTAGCTCTCACGGTCCCTAAGATGAAGCAGGAAGACTCTCCTAACTTATGACGTATCATGATGTATCATGCGACTATTTTTACAAAACCGAGCCATGACTGTATTGGAATAATATAACTAGGAAAACGCGGGTTTCGCGTTGTCAGATGAGCTTGGAAGTAGGCCATGGAAATCTAGAATGAAACATATTCTGTCAGCTCAATTTACATCTACGGACCTTGGATCACTTCCAACGCTCAAAAACCTTACCTGCAACTTGTTGATATTTATAGTGCTGCAACCTGTCGCATATACTCTTTGCAAATCCAATTGATCCAAATATTCAATAAAATATACACCTTTATTGCGTTTTCTTTGTTATTTATCATCCGATTGTTGCAAAAATCTCTGAAAAGGTGTATAATAGTATTTTTCATATTCGGTGAAAATTTGAGAGCTTTTGAACAATTCTTGTTTTTCAAGTATTTTTCCTGCGGGTTATTCTTATGAGGATTTTCAAACTTTCCGATTATTTTCCGGGAAAACCTTTCTACCGATTTCTATGAATAACAATCCCAGCCTATTCTGGCATGACAAAAATATTTAGAAAAAGTTTCTAGTCGATAGGTATTTTTTCCTTACCTGTATGCCGCGTACAAAATTCAAAAAAACAAAAAAAAAAAAAACATAAAACCAAGCCCATTTTTTCCGGTATGTGAAATGGAATCTTCGCTATGCTGCTCATCCAATTAAATATTCAAGGCGTCCTCAATCTACATTGGGCGAGAATTTCCTACCACGGTGATTATTTGTGAACATATTGTGAATGTTTATTATGGATCGACAATATTTTTAGAATTTTGTAAAATGTACTTTTCTGCACGGTGTGAAGGTGTTCCGTAGCAATACGTTCATCCAGAAAGCCACTACGATTGTTTTATGTTTTAGTTGACACTGAAAATGGTCACATAAATGCATCTCGCGTTACATCAGCAAGTTTTTCAACGGCAAGCTCATTGAATACCTGGTCAAACAATCTTACTACAGTGTAGACGAATATCTAAGCTCTTGAAGACTTGTAATTTGTAATTTAAGATCAACTGTATTTTATACACGACAATTTTTAATCATTACCATTTATTTTATTTGTCTTGTTACATTGCATTGTCACTATTTATAGAATACTCATTTATCCTCATATTAGAAGTCAATAAGTCGTAGTCATCAATCAGTACGGTGCAACGGTAAACCCAATATAGATGAATCCAAATTGGAATTTTGATTTATTACACCGTTTGAAAGTAAATATGAAAAACTGATATTTCGCCAAATGTACTCTCATGAGCCCTTGAAGAAAATATTAAAGTATAAGCCTCTTTTGATACACGAAAAGACCCAACGCATGAAGCCTGCAAGGGCTCGATCAACAAAACAGTGAACATTGCATTTTTTAGTATCTGATTCTTCAGTATTTATAGGTTATTATTTTTTTCGTATATATTTTGTGTACTATCTTGTATGATTTTCCTTGAGTTACTTTCAATGTTACTGTATGGAAATAATATTTACTCACCTATTATTGTAGTTATCTGCAGTTTGGTGAGTATGACCCATAAGGTCTGGCCTATTCTATTCTAGTAGGCCTCGTGTTATCCATTAACCAAGTCAGTAATGACACTAATTGATACCACTAATCACCTTCACTACACAGTGATTAACAGTATTCTTACGATTTTGGTCGTTATTCTGTCTTTAGTATTATAGCTAACAATTATTTGTCAATTAGTTTAAACAATATCGTTATCATAACACCGAAGCGTAAATATATTTTCTAGTTCATCAATGGTGAAACTATCGGGTTTTCCCATTCAATTGAATATATTTTATTCCGTACCAACTCGTCAGAAGTTAGTCGTAGTTGTTTATTTGTTTTGTAGAAAGTTTCACCTGCTTTTCCATATACGCTGTTGGTAAATGATTTGAAGCTGAAAACGTAGTTTTCGAAACTTTCAAAGTAATTTAAAAACCAGAAAACAAAGTTGAAATACGATCCATTGTTAATAGAATCTTTGAACTTGAGAAAGGTTCGGTGAACGCTAATAGGTAAACTTATTTCTTCAAGAAATTAATTAAAGAAATTATACTTTTTCAGCGGCATTCGCGTTACGTCTGAATCAAACAGTGGAGGTGCCGGGTTTTTATTTAATCGCCAATTACGTTTCGATTCACTGTGAGTATACCTAAAATGAATAAACTCTTATGCCAGAAACAGGCTGATTACCTGGGTCCATATGTATACAATAAATTACCATTAGATATTAGAAAATGTAGTACACTATACTCGTTTAAAAAGGCACTCAGCAGGTGGCAAGATATCACTGAAAATTCCTTTATATTGAAACTGATGGATTTTTAAAAATTTAATAGCTGTGTTTGTTTTGTTTTTTCTTTCGTTTGTTTGTTTGTTTTATTTTGCTGTAGGTGTGTAGGTGTGTCGAAAGGTTTATACGCTTTGATTTGATTGGGATTTTCCCGGAGGAGTTTGTTTTGTGTCCAATATTGTAATAGTGGCCGATACATTATTTTTTGCATTTGTTTTTCTTTTTTTAGGTTTATTCATATATAAGTTAT
>OZ023331.1:26587600-26597600 GCA_964007535.1 Brachyptera risi | reverse complement strand
TTTCTTTTATCAAATTGTTTTCTAGTTCACTTCCATTAATAAACTCATCCTTGAGTTCAATTTTAAAATTATAATCGTGCTAATAATTTATATAAAACATTTTCAAGAGGTTCCTAATTAGTTTGATACATATTGACAGCATGCCACGTGATGAGTGTCTATATACGTATATTTTATCTCTTCTCGCAATGCCTGCTAGAAGATGTCTGAACTGAACTTCCTTAAATGTACAAAATATACCTTCTTGATTCCTAGTTTAATAATAAAAATATTGTTCGTTAAAAACTGGTATGGCTTAATTAAACATGGCTATCAAGAAACATAGACTAGACACTGAAGCTTGAGCAGCTTATAAATTGCCTTGAAATGTATCTAATGATAAATAGAGAGCGAGAGCATGTAAGACAAAACTGTATCAGAACATTCATCTCCGAAAATAGTGTCTTGGCTAAGTAGCTGTTGAAGGAGTGAAATTGCATCCTCATTCTATGTTTCTATCGGTCATCACTGGAATCGAATCACAATTTCTTTTATTCCTATACGCACGCGCAGTTAACTCACGTGAATAATAACAAAACACAAGCGCTAACAACCAAAATGGCTGCCATTGCTTCCCTCCTCGCTCCACTTCCCGTCTTCGGACTCGTACCCTGACCGTAACCGAATTCGGAATCCATATCTGAGCCCAGATTCATGTCCCGCCCGAGTGGCAGATCCTCAGGACACGGGAGTTTCTCCAGGGCAATCTCGAACAGATGTTTTATTCCTCCTGGAATTTTGGTCGATACTACTGCTGGACTTCCATGCCGACTGTATTTCACGTCGACAATATCTTCGTCTTCGTCATCGTAGTTGTCGTTGGGATCGTCATTGTCGTCATCGGTCTCGTCTTTCACATAGCCGTGGTTGTTCGTTTTCTCTGTTGTTACCGCGGTGTCCTCTGGGTAGTCAATGTTGTTGTGCAACTCCAAGAAGCATGTGACCTCGTCTAAGGAGTTGCGGATTTGCTCGTTGGGTGTCTCGTTGCGCAGTAAGTACATCCAAGAGAGGCGGCAGTCGCAGATGAAGCTGTTTCCTGTAACAAATCCATGGCAATATTCAGCAAATGTCATACAGTTTTCTTGTTTCATTATTTTTGAATCAAGGCTAACATTCTCATTCAAAGATACTACATTATTCTGATTTTAATCGAGAGTATAATGTTCAATTGGGATAAATATGTGATTCAATTTGTTATACTCAATCATTATCAAATATATCAAATTTCATACAAATTTCTATAAGATAATCAGTCATTTCTTCCTTCTCTAGTGCATACATCAAGAGATAATTGTGTGGGGTATTTCGAATTGTTTGGGTGCGGTGTTGCAATGAAGATTATAGATTTAGTTTTACATAATCATTATCATTTGATAAGCGATTAGAATTTAAATTGAAACTACTTTCAAACAGTTAATACCCAACGGTCCATAGTCATACACAATACGCAGAAGTCTATACCCCACTTCTACGTATAATCAGGGTAGGCTTCGAATAAACTAGATAAGTAAAATGGGCATACATGCTCTGTAATCCATATGGTCAGTATGAATGCAATCTCCGGTAACATATTATCCGTATTCCATAACCTATATACTCCTGAAGAATATGACTGAATGTGCCCACCACTGATATTAACCCTAGTTAACGTGTTATTACTACAGCCGATCAAATCTCGCTCTGTCAATGCAAGTTCTTTCACTCACGCGATTCTTGGCACAGGTCAAGTAAGAAACAAAAACGCTATATTTAGTCACACATTACTATATTAAAATTCTTGATGCGTTATAAAACTATAAAACAGATTAATTGCAGTTACATATAATAAAAAAAAACCGACAGCATATCTTGAGGGGCAGGGGGGATCAAGGGCCATTAACACTGAGCAATTTAAATTTTATGACCTATTTATATTTTATTGGTGTTTTCTGTCTTTCAACGCTTCATGTGCAAAAAAACTTTGCCAAGCCGAGGCACGTTTAATCTGAAATGTAATACTATCTAACCGGGTGTTCTCTGTTGAAATATACTGCCCCGTTTCCTATGTACAAGGTCATATAGTAATTAGTTTCATTAATTCATTGATGTTTTCCCCTTTATAATAGACTTCGATATATCACGCAAGAGGGGCGGGACGGGGGAAAGAAGTTAGGGTTGATGGAGAGAGGGGGTGGGGGGTTATACGTCATTATGCAACAAAAATGTGTGTGTGTGTGTGTGTGTGTATGTGTGTTAGTGTGTGGAGCTAATTTCAGTCACGGTTCAAGAGGTGAACGGGCGTATGTCTTTAATAGACCAATTAATGAAAGATCACGTCAATGTTTTTTTCATTTCATTTAAAAAGCTGTGGCGGAGTTATGAATTATCTTCCCGGTGATGCAGAGAGCTGCTGTGTGAAGTGGGAGGGCACATGGTTGGCCAAAGAGCTCTTCAACACATTGTAGCATTTGGCAACATATTGCCGTCAGCTGGCGTATAATAGCAATATTGTGATAATCTCACCAGGCGGTATACTATCTGGTTATAGGAACCAGTGGGTCGAGAACAAACAATCTGTACTTATATTTATATGAAATTTGTGAATGTGTATTCTTTATTCATATCGAAATTAACGACGTACTCTAATGATAACTCAAAATATATTGGCGTCGGTGAATAATGAATAAGATGATGAGGATACCCATTTTTTTCATCACAAATGTTATTGGACAATCGGAAAGAAGCTGTCGCGGCCATTCACTTGAACATCAGAGGAACCCATGAAAAAACCCTCTGTCAAGACTCAAGATGGTTGACCATAGTGGAAATCGAATCCCGGTCTCCTGATGAGAATTCAGTGCAAATGTATGTAGTATCGATTAATATCAATATGGTAGAAAGTTTGAAACAGCAATCAATGCTCTCAACATTTTGATAAAACCGACACGTATGAAAGCCACAATCGATTTTCGTTTTGGGCAAATAAGTTTCAGAGAAGATCTTGTATTATTGCTTTTGTATCACATGATGGGTTCTAAAACATCCGAGAGTTGGTGGTATTGGATAGTAGAGACGATCGTTCAGAAGCTCTGAATCTCGCGAGCTTCATATTATATATATATATATATATATATATATATATATATATATATATATATATATATATATATGTATATATATATATATATACACATATATATATATATATATATATATATATATATATATATATATATATATATATATATATATATATATATATATACATATATGTATATATACATATACATATATATATATATACATATATATATATATATATATATATATATATATATATATATATATATATATATATATATATATATATATATATATAGTTTTCTAATAAAAGTATAGTTTTATGGGTAGATCGATGACAAAAAAGTGTGGGATCTTTTGTTTATTGAATAAAAAGTAACGACAAAGCGGCGAACACTTCGAATGTTTACAGAATATTGCTGACGAGAAAGCTGTAAAAACTCGCAAGAAAGTTTGGTTTATATCAGACATGAAAGAAATTCACACTTAGTCAAGAATACACGAAACCTATCAAACAAAAAACAGTTATATTGGCACAGGTTTTTGGTGGTGAAAAGAGATCTTCCCCCTGTTTACCACATCAGGCCATCTTACCAATCTCGTGCTTTTTATTTCATTATGTGCGACCCACCGGAGATAATCTTGATGCTAGCTTCAGAACGTAATTTACTTTGATATAAATTAAATTAGCAATTATTCCATTACGAGCCGTACTTGCTAAACCGCGCGTTTAGTACACTCCGGTACAACTGTAATCGTTCAATAATTACAAAGACACGGCAATGTAGAACGAAAAATTGTGTGATTTGTTTAGTTATATATAGCTGTACAAATCCAGGTATGACTAATGATGAGATAATTACTTCAATTACTTATGCATGCATTTAATCCGTCTCTACCTTCCCCTAACTCCCATCTCATCAACCATTACGAACCTATAATCATTAGAAGGAGAATTGATTTGAAAGAATTGAGAAGTTCAACCCGAATAGAGTGAAGGTGAATCATTTCTATGAATATATTCCATAGAAAGACGGTTGCAATGCTCGGTTCAGTTTCTGAAAGCGAATCACTTTTACTGAATAAAGTACAGGTTTTCGCATAGGGTGAAAGCGAAAACAAGAAAGTACGCGATTTGTATTGAGTTGGGAAATGCGAAGGAAAAACAATTACCTTTCGGCTATTAAGTAAGTTTTCAGTTTTTAATTAGTTTCATTTGGACTTTCGAGTGAAATGTTTCATTACGATAAGAAAATACAAGCAATTAGATCCAAATCAATAGAGTAGTTCGCATATTTTACGGACTCTACTTATAAGCATATTCGATAATACAGAAATAAAGTCACATTTGATCAACAAGTTTATAAACCGATTACTGGAGAAACTCTGAAACTAAAGTATAAATACTACTAGGTACACTAAATTGCTACTGCAAAAATAAAGTACATATATACATTATCAAAAGTTCGACTAGGATTCAATGAAGGTCCAAATTAACATAGCATTAGACATTGTGGTTCTAGTCACAGCCAAACGTTTTCATTGTTCTGTGAGAAATTCAGGCCTAGACCCTATAGATGCGACCAGGCGGCACTTGGGTTCCTATTGAGATATTCTGTATGTTTTGTCAGGACACATATTAAAAAAAAACTCTATTTTGAACTTTTTCAAGTTCAAGTTAGAGCAGATTGCAATTGGATCATAGTCTACATTAATTATGTTATGATTATAAATAGATTGAAAGCGAGTAAATTGTGACTATATTTAGGCGTAAATTTGTCTGTAAGTGGCCCTCCAGCAACGTCCCTCATTTTTGTTTGAGTTCAAATTTTATCTCCATTTCTTATTTCAAATTGTATAATAATACAGACTTGATAATTTTTGCGAGAGTTGACAATTTTCTATTTTCATTTATTCTGGCGAATGCACTATACTAGTTTCGATATAATATAAAAACTATCATAGACTCTTTCCGAATCGCACATTTTGTAGTGGAATGGCTTCATTTCATTCAGAGCTAGAACTTGGAAGTATTTTATAAAATACTGTGACCTCGTCAAAGCATTCGATAAAGTATGAGTGAGAAATGCACACTCACATTTATGCACATTACGATTTATGGTGAGGTGAAATTATTTTTTAAAAATATCTGTTTTTACTAAAAATAAGTTGATCTTCTTACTTATTATGTTTCTATAAAATTGATCAATTTATTTTTGGACAATTATCATCTTCACCTTATGACGTATTTATTATTTTTGTATCTTGTTCACGTTTCTTAATGATATATACATTGTATATCTGTAAATCATCTGACGGAAACCTTTTCCCTCGAAGTATGAGACACGCTTTAGAATATGAGAACTAATTGATGCAAGATTGACTATACGCTTATTTTTTGCTAAAGGCAAACTAATTCAGCCAGGTTATTTGGGGGTTCGAATGGGCGGATGAAAGACGAATGACGTTTACCGTATCTAAATCAGATTTGGCCTCAGTTTCCAAAGCAGATCTTGACTGACTGGCCACCTTCCTGGCACAAGATGGAAGAAAAACACAAGATTCGAAACTGAGATGCCATCTATACTTATTTTCACTGCTAAATGGAACCTGCTGCTCTTATACACGCGTATATATGTACTTCTCATGATATATAATATATTATAAAATGACTGTACTCTATTCTAACTAAATCAATTCGAAATTAGTTGAGTGAAGCGCTGCGTGGTGGTTTAGGCCATGTCCATAACGAGATTAGTTCCGTTGAGCGTCGGTAGGGGGGAAGCAACAAACATCACGTGATTTTATGACGACATGGCAACATAGCGTCGAAAGGGGGCGGCACCCATA
Organism: Brachyptera risi; assembly: GCA_964007535.1. Taxonomy (NCBI): domain Eukaryota; kingdom Metazoa; phylum Arthropoda; class Insecta; order Plecoptera; family Taeniopterygidae; genus Brachyptera; species Brachyptera risi. Next base: position 26,591,651 of record OZ023331.1, on the reverse strand, counting down.
GCACGGATATTAATTATTGGAGCGGTGGTCTTGAAGGAAAGGGGTGGATGGATTGGAGGATTCACTATACGAAATGATGTGCTTTTTGAAAATGGAGGGTGGATTAAAAAGTATTGGTTTGAATGTGCAGGGTTTGGATATATAAAGCTTCTTTATTATCATTTTATAACAAGATTAAATTTCCTGTACATAAGGATTCATATCAAGTGAATATACAAAGACTGCTATTTTGTATAGGATAGAGAGACATACAATAGAGTCTAGACAGGAGACTGCAGAACAATGAGAAGAAGTGAGAAAGCTAATATCGGCTTATACCCAGTTGATTTAGCCAAGGTACGTGGGTTCGAATCCTTTTTTTGTTCGCTCATTTGTTTTCGAACCTCTTAAGATTCTAGATTCTTAAAGGACATCACAACCCTGAAACTTTATTTAATTTAATGAAGATATTCATTTCCCTAAATTTTGAGAAAACTGGAAATTATCATCTCAATTTCGAAAATTATAATCAATTTATTTGTCCCCCAGGAACCAGCTCTTTTCCTGAGTCGTAATGTGGATATTACTCGCTTTTGTCTACGTTTCTATACAGAATAATGCATACATCATCACTCATGGTCTCTAGAGGACAAAAATATAAATTTTAATTTCTGGAATTGAGATGATATCTATTTTTTTCTTAAATTAAGGGAATGAATATATCTTCATCATTAATTGGAATCTGGTATCAATAAGATTTCTCAGTAATGGTGTGTCTTTTTCGACAGGCAAAACAAAAAATATAAAAGCCATTTTTATATATTTTTACCATTTTTTTTATATACGTGAACATGACGAAGGCATTTGAATTGAGTTCCTCGTGAGACAGCCTACATAAGTGACTGATCTTCAACTGAGTTACAATTATCAGTATAGTCATCAAGCCTGCTCTGATTAGAGATGAAGTTTTTTTCGGTTAGCTGACGATTAAGTTGTGTGAATACCACCAATAGCTAATCTAGAGTCTGATTACAAGGAATATATATATGTGAAATTCTCTTTCACCGAAAACTTTCCCTTCCAGCTGACGGGAACTTGCTTAGAAAGTCAGCTTTAGAGAAGGAATCCCTTGTCAGTCGCGGATTTTAACTTTTTAAAGACTACTTCAAGTAAGAAAAATTACGATGCGAATTTAAGCCCAAAATATATTTCGAGGATTTACTTAAACTTTATGATGTAGATTTTACACTTTTCTTGTTTAATACACACACTGGAAAAATGCATATTCTCTCGATATTGGCCATCAAAATGAATCAAATAATATTGATGAATGTTTCCTTCCGCTTCATAATAAAATATCCCACCCTAAATTAAATTATATTTTTCCATTTATATACAATTACGCCCATATTTACAGAGGGGTTGATTCAGTGACAAGGTGCTGAGGCTAAATTGATGTCATAAAAAAATAGAACGTATAATTTGTTATAAAATGACTTGATTACCGAATCATATTTCGAGCCCCTCCAGGTAAATACATTTAAAAAATACACGTTAATATTATACAGCCTATATTATTCAAATTAAGTTATTATACTCTTATTTATCTGATCTATATCTCCCCCCATTTCATTCTATTTTACGTCTATCAAACTTAATAATCAATGGTTTCTCTTAATATTTCCATGTTGTATTTGTTATTGTTACGTGATAGTCCACTATTATAGATCTATGATATAGTACGTTTCTTAGCGGGACCCCCGACAGTACATGACAAGTCAGCGTGAAATTAGTTTCGTCGATTGTTAAGAGTTCCTGATTGAAAAAAGATAAGATAATAATATAATAGATGAGAATTCGTCGAGGCTGACTGGGTTGTCATGGTCACTATAGTAAATGAAGCAAGAGGGACTGCCCTGTTCCTATCGTGTGTAGTACAAAGTATTTCTTATCAATCAGCTTTTCCTTATCGTTGACTCATCCATACAAATACATTCCCGTTCAAAGGAAATTACTGCACTTCGAAAACCATCCATTGGTATTGCTGTTTGGGGTAAAAAAGGAGAGTTATTAGAATCAAGGCGTAGCAATTGGATTTTATTTGATCGAATTCAGCAGAATATTGATGAAGTTCTTGCTATGGATTCCCCTCTTTTTTTTGTATTATATTATTTATATATTACATATTGGAAACTATCTTTCTGGAGATATTAACGCATATACATAAAGCGTAACGCATACATAAAACGTAATACGTGATTTAAGAAGCTACAATTCGTATGGTAATTTTACGTTATGATATAAACATAATATAACTTGAAGCAAGCTTCTTGTCATTTGAAAACAGTCTATAAGAAAATCGAGTGAGATTTGAGAAAGTTTTGCGTCAATATAGTACCACATTCTCATTTATCACGTTGAAATGGAATTACAATTCAAGTCCAATTCTTTCATCTTCTTCTGAGGAAGTGGACTCGATTGGTTCGTGTTTTATAAGCACTAAGGGCCAATTATAAATTTATATTGCATTAGTTGGTTCTCGATATCAGTCACCCTCCGAATCGATGCTCGGAAATATGTGGCTGATAATGGTGAATCCCAAAGTTGAATACCGAACTCAGAGAACAATTATTTAAGACGACGTGATGGGTCTATCTCCATCTCCCGATTGTAATTCAGAGAAAGAAATGAATTTATTATAAACGAAAAGTTTTGCTGGATATTGAAAAGATCAAGTTTCTTAGAGAAAATGAACGGTGGAAAAACGAAATTCCAATTAAAATCGGAGTTCTTGTACGTAAACATGTTGTTTGGAATTGAATGTCTTCTCTAAGGCATAAGTAATTGTATTACCGATATACGATGTACGTAGTGGTGACAGAGACGAATGGTCCAACAATCCAAGAAGAAAATGTAGACGTGATTTTATTACACTCTTGATTTGCATCTTCAGTTATAATTGTGAATTGAATATTTGAACACATCAACTATATCGTCGGGTATGGCAAACGCAATTGCAAGGCTCGATACAATACCAATACCATCTCCTCACGAATTACGTGCTCTAGTTGGATAGAACTAACTTATTTTACATCTTAAACTTTCAGTTTTCTAGAATTTCACAGTTATACACACGGAGCAAACGACTGAACAACTAACAATTGTTTGAATTTTGAATGCCTTCACTCAACGTTTACTGTGGCGTCAAATAAAAAAATTCTTACCAAAGTAATTTGAGTTGTGATTAAATCTATTTGATCAATTCATCAATTCTTGTCAATACCATTAATTCATACGATAATAATAATGATAGTAATAATAATCCACAATTGTCGTGCCTTTTTTCATTGTTGCGAAGCATCAGTTTAATGACAATTGTTTTTTGAGTGACATAAGCCATGGGATAAAATTCAAATTTAACAAGACAGAAGTGTTTCTGGTAAGAAACACAGAAGTTTTAAGTACCTTTAATACATTTGAATGACATACATTTTTACAGGTATACATCTAAAAACAGTGCGTTCTCTTAGGCAGGGGTTATATTAGTGCGCAGTTGACCCTAATATGCGCAGTTCTAAACTTCAAAAATGCAGCTCTTAATTTCAATTTGCGCAGCTGTAAAATCAAATCTCTGTATATAATAATGCACTATAATTATACTAATAACACTAATAATGCATATTAGTAATGATGCATCATGAAGCAACAACCTTGGCCCTACATATTTCCAAATAGTAACAAGATACTTAAAAAAACAAAGTTTTCAAAAAATTCCCTGCGGGGCTGTGGATCCCCTCCCCCCCCCCCCCGCAGTATCTGCGCGGAACCTACCTCTTTATATAATTGATTTTTTCATATGCGCAGTTCTAAATTTTCACTAATATAACCACTGCTCTTAGGTGCATTATACCCATGAAAGTTACTTTGTTGCACTCAGTATGTAGGTTTCTATATCGTATATGCCATCCAAAATTTTTCGTCACGAGATGATCTTTCGCTAAATCTGCTCATATGACTTCACAACGGCTTGCCATTTTGAATCATATGGCATGAAGTATAATGGCATGACGTC
>OZ023331.1:26545100-26585100 GCA_964007535.1 Brachyptera risi | reverse complement strand
AAAACAAAACTCATACGGAAATGTGCATTAATTTGATGATTTCATCATAATCAGTCCCCAGATTGGATAGAAAAAATACTTCTGAGAGTAGATTGAAGTTTCGAGTGAAATCAGAGAATGTTTTGCATTGTTATGATGATAGACAACCACCGGAATTCTTGATGTGGAAATGATGCGAGAAAGAGAGAGAGAGAGAGAGTGTGAGAGAAAGAGAGAGAGAGAGAAAGAGAAGAGAGAGATTTAATCAATATTGTGTTAGATGATTGAAATGCTGCGGTAACTTCCTTCAGTGATAATACATTGAGATGTATTCGAATTTTGAATAATATAATGAACATAATGCACGAGTGATGCGAGATGTGATGAGGTAAGGCATTATTTCAAGCCTTTAGATATTGTCTTAAGACTTCTGGAATAGGTCTTTGTGGAGGTATACATAAATAAGTAGATTTATCTATAATGTGATCTTGAAACTTGAATGAGTTACGAAGAAAACGCGTTGATGTGCGTTGGAACTGAATGTAAATTATTAAATGTGCATTTTATGAATATAGCTAGCGTAACTGACTCAAATTTGTCGAATATATAATATATTTTGATCTCCGAATTTATTCACAACCGTAATTTCCTGAGATAGTCCTGACTGATAGGACCGGATAATATTTTTTTCATAAGTGTTCGAAAAGATTGATCACAAAACTATACGCTCCAGATATATGCTTCTTTCAAGTGGTGGCATCACATTTCAGTAACAATTGAACAAGTGTAACAATGTCCCCCAAATTGTATTCTCGACACACAACTGCAGTATTAGTTTGTTTAGGTCTATACCCCCAACTTTTCTAACATATCAACCTATCTCCATATAAGTCAGATTCAATTGTTGTGAATTACACTAAAAAATCTGTCTGCTTAATTTCAACTTTCGAAGTGTAATCAATGTATGACAGCCAAATACATATTTCATTATTATATAAGTGCAATAGTCAGTGCAATCTTTTTATCATTATAACATTTTGCCATATTATATTCATATGAATATTTATATTGCATAATATTTTATACTGTATATTGTATATTTTATATGTATAGTATATTGTATATTGTATATTTTATATGTATAGTATAAATTATATTATTTATATGACGTTTCCGATATATTAATCATATATTATTAATTATATATATATTTATATATATATTTTAATTATAATATTTATATTTATAAAATAATTATAAATTATATATTTTATATGACGTTTCCGATATCATGTAACATGATCAAAAATTGAAGGAATAAACAATGCATTATTATTATCATTATTATTAAATGAATGGGGGTACTTCACTCCGTTCATTCAATAGAGTCTATACCTTGGTTAATTCCTTACACAATCGAAAATAATAATTAGTCCTTTTTTGTAAAAAATATTAACGTTTGTTTCACATTTTGCTCGTAGCGTGGATTAAAATATGTAGCTCTACGCAATTCATTTGTAGAACAAACAAATCATGTAGCTTTATGTGCTTATGTGCTTATTTTTTATGTCATAGTATAGCTAGGTCGTGTAAAAGCACATATAGGTAAACATAGCACGATATAGCGAGAGGAAGCAATCTGGAGAACTGTGACGTCGGTCAACCGCGTCACTTCCGAACCCGGCTTTTCTTCGGTAAACATAATATTACTGGGAAAACGTTATATTCTTGTCGTGTTCACGGATGAATGCATTTATTCATTCAGGTTTGGTCTAATCTTGAATTACACCTAAAGAGGCCGCATGCGTTCGTATTTCACGCCGCAAACTCTCATGGCCGTAATTTTTTAGATATCAATATGATTGTTTTTCAATTCTGGTAATAATTAAAAAACGGAGGTTACCGCATTTACAGAATTTTGAACCAAAAATTCGTAATTTTTCAAATTATTCAAATGAAAAATGAAAAAATTTCGTAAATGCGAAAACCTAGATACATACTTTAGAATACCAAAAAAATATATGAAATGTGAAATATATCAAAAGTGTGAGCTAGGGAATTAACGGCGTTTATGTGAATATGAGTTCGGCGGGCTAGTCTACTGGTTGCGCCTAGCACTCGATGCATTTTAAACTCGAGTCTGAAGCGAGCGAACAACGAGCCCGTGTAGAGCGCCTGCGCACCTCTAGTTTATTTCTAAAACAGACTTTCTCCAGAGCTAAGAAATATGAGTGTGAATAGTTGGATCTTTCAGTTTTGCGTGGAGATTGAAGGTCAAATTATATTGTGAATCGGATTATTGTGATCTTCGACGTTTACTTGTTTGCCTAATTCACTACTTTTTCCGAGTGTCAGATCTTCTACAGAGAAAACTTCAATGTACACACAAGAATGCTGCTCAAAAAATTACGTGAAAACGTATTTTTTTTACTTTTCAGTTTTTATGTAAGAATAGATTATAATGTAAATAATTGAAACTAAACGTTCAGTTTCATTAGATGTCGCCAGTAAAAATAACAATAGAATGGGCTCCTGAATGTGGTATGGCCGGGGAAATGTGGTAAAAAAACTCAACAATAGGACATTTTTGATGAATGTATTTGTTGTAATTTACGCGCGCTTTTTTTCTACTTCTGTTCATAAGTTCCACAGTTTAACATCCAGGGCCGTACCTACAACTTCTACAGGCCAATATTAACTAGGGTCAGGGATTGTAAAACAATAGTATATGTAGATCTGAACTGACATTATTTGTACTTTAATGTTTAAGTGATCATAAATATATTTTATAGTCTCATTTAAAAAAAAAAAATCTTCGCTTGAAGAATTCTCGCTGTCAATTAGCTGTGGTATTTGACATGATGACGACATACATATACATTTTAATAGCTTTTAATCGACATATTATTGAAAAGTTGTAGATTAAAATGTGTAGATAAACGTGCATGACTTGGCTCGATGATGTTTCTTGCAAGACATCTGTGAACCACACGATAAATCATGTGTCCGACATCATTAAAAGTGGAAGTCATCAAATATTTGACAGGATGTGTATTGGTCGAGACTCGGTTTTGAATATACTGATTATAGGTTCACGAATATTCGGGGTCGGATATTTAGTAATAACTAAATTATTATCCATTTACCACGCACCGTTTAACTAACACGAAATTGTCTAGTAAATTGATTAACAGTGGTGCTCTGGCGAGAATACCCAACGAATATATTATAAACAGTTGGTTGGTCGTTGGTTGGTTCATGTAACACTGTTTTTTTTTATCGAAACTTGATACAAAAGCGCTGTCCTCCAATTAAGGCTATTAATGACAAGGTAGGATCGTTAGGACGGGACACCAAAAAGATGACCTTACCATCCCTGCATAGATAATTAATTATTTAATGTAACAATTGTAAATCACTTGACTGTAACAGTAATTTCAAATATAAATTTCACTTTTTCACATTTCGATTTAACAAATTTAAATTAGTTTATTCATCTTCGTAACGCGTTATCATTTAGATATACTTTTGTATTTATGATATATGACTTCCTGGAACATCCAGGATGATACTGGATGAACACCTATCAAACGAGAGAGATAAGATCTATTTGATTTCTCGAATAAAATGTATCTCAAGTGAAGTAATAAGATGATTTGACCGTGGTGCTTTTACCACCTCCTGTGACGGTTACACTCTCTCACTATGGTATCGCAGTACACCTTCATGTGGTCATCATGATTGCATTATTATATATCCCATGTTTTTCGACTATGTGTGAAAAACTTGACTTCCAAACAACTGTTGCTATCAATCAGGAAAAATTTCACTAGTGCCATCTAGCGGAAAGGTTGAGCTCAGAGTGAGCTTAATATGTGTAATACAGATATGTTATTTTTAAAGATTTAAGGGCCACATAAGAGGACAAACAACATGAACATTGGGGTTTTGTAGCTATTGCAGATAAGAATCCATTGCTAAATCAAGAGACCTTGTCAAAGATGTGATTAGCATCAAAAGTGATGATAAAAATGATAAAAATGAAATAATACTTGAATTGACAAAATATATAAGAACGACTGGAGTTTTGGCTTGAATATATTTTAGTTAAAATCACAAAAAAGAACGATAGAGAACTCAATATAATAAATATAATTTGTTGTGCGAGAAAACGAGTAAATTTATATTCTAGGTATATTAACTGATATTATCGTGTCACTATATGCTTAATTGATTTGCAATTCAATATCATTTTTTTTCGAAATCTGAAATCTGAATAGAGATATAGAAATGTGTGAAAATATGATATAAATTGCGAATGACATTACTGCCTGCTTGACTCCCTCATCCCTTCTCCCTCCTCCTATCACCCCCTCTCTCACCCTCCTCCTCCACCCTACAGGCACACCATCACTCTTGTCACCAATATTCCAATACCAACCCAACAACGCGATCGAGTCTACAAAACAATGCCATTATTTTACGATTATTTTATTTTAAATCTCGTCAAGTATATATTTACAGAATAATTGGAACTGTGTCTCTGAATAATTGAAATGGCGTCGAGTGTTTCGTATAAAATGTTACTTTCAACATTTTATTTTGTATTTACAGAATTCGTTTCAGACTTCAGTAAAAATTCGGAATCAGATTTGTTGTATTTCATAATTTTAATTCACTCAAGTTCCGGTTTCGCGAATAACGAATGTGTTGATTAGGCGATAATTAGCGGATATCACCCTTGGCTACCAAATAGCTTCAAATGATGAATAATTTGATTAATGATGATGAATTATTATTTTGATTTCCGTGTGATTACTACTTCACATTTCTGTTGATGATAATATTTATTTGTTTATCGAACCTGTAACCTTCTGGTCAGGGACCAATAAAGGTTACGCATATTTAACTTCCTGCTTGTACAATGCCCTATACACTACTGTTTACTGTTTAATGTGTATATAGAAACGAAATTAAATATTGGATAAGATTCCATAAGATTAAAACCAACCATAAAAAATTACATGTGTTTATAATGGAATATTCAGTTACTTTCCACAGTCCATACATACTCAAATATTTGTTATAATTTGCTATTATAAGTTGAACACATTTTTTTTCATCGCTCATACCTAAAATAAGATATACACCATGAAGTATAGCGATTGCATGGAAGTCGATTCTACGAAATATAAGTTTTGATGACAATTAACCTTTAAACTGTATGAGCTTTCAAAATTCCAATACTGGTGAAACACAGATAATTTTAATTCCTTGAGAAAATGTTTCGAAATAAAATTATTAGCCCCAGATTCAAACACTGTCACAAGTATATAATTTTTAATTTAGATACATAATTGTGAAAATGATACGCTATAAGGCAAACAGGTTCAACATCTTACCATCTTGAAAGTATTACAAATATATGTGTTTACCCTTTATTAGAAATTTGATATCTCTTAGCTTACACAACTTATCACCAAACCACTGTTATTTCTTTGAATCGACTTACACAAATAAACTCTCAAATCAATTATTCTCTTGGTTCCTCTCGTTTGAGAGCAACAGTAGAACATTTTATACATTTACTTAGCCATCAGAGGTGTGTCGTGATCTATGGTACTTTATGAGAAAATATGGTATTATTATTTTAGTTTTGATCTATTACGTACGAGTATTAAACTAGGTAATGTCCCGTGTATTTTAATATGCGTCTACTCGATGTTCTACAAGGTATATGGCATGTTCATGTTTGAAGTCGGCTATGACATCACATACACAGTTTACTAGCTACTAAAAGCTACCATTAGACGACAATGACGAATAGAATAAAACTTATTGCTGAGAAAATAGAATTGTTGAAAAGCATTAGATCTCGACAGTAATTATAATTCGCTAGATATTGGATGAACCAGATTCGAGTATTTTATACCTTTTAGTAACTTATAATTTTATCTACGATTGAATATGAAATTATTCGCTGCAAATGAAGAGAAATGTATCAATTCCTTTTATTATTACCTTCATTTTTTGTGGACCTATATTTTCAATTAATTAAATTTGGTGGAGAATAAAATATTTTCGTAGTCAAATAAACCCCATGAATATGATGTGTAATCACAAGAAGCACTTGAAATAATATTGATAGATCTCACGTAATATAAAGTACTATAAACTCTATATAACGAAGAAAAATTAAGAAAAATGACGTTCACAAAGTCTTCCTTTTTCTGGGGAATGATTAATTTTGCAATCTCATTCCCTCACTCTCCGGGAGGGATTGAGAAAAAACGGTATTATGACAGAGTCAATTAACCTCTTACTTTAAAAATATATCGACTATCATTTGTGGAATAATTATTTAATCGCTAATTCCCGGTAAAATGTTTTTACGTAGTATTTCTAGTCTGTAGGTTTTGACGAGTTATTCAAAATGTATCGTGTTTTTATCGTTCGTTATATAGATTCACTGCGGGTGGTATCTGATCAAGAAATAGGCATTTTTATGACATTTCCACGTGGCCATAAATCAATAACAATATGCTAGGTGTAGGAATTATATCGCTCACTAAAGCGTACTAAAAGAACGCTGTATACTTTTTTCAAGTTGGAGTTCATTTGACAGGAACCTCCATCTCGAAATTTCATTGTTTAAAATAAAAGGAATGTGATCAATTATTCCTCCACAGAAAAATTATTCGTAATATTATAATAGTGATTAAAATTCTCACATTTAAATTTTATAATTTTTATCAATGCTTTTCTCGGAATTTTCTGCATTAGTCTGGAATCTGTGTGTTTTATACACAAACGAGTAGCATTTCCTAATATATTTGTTCAGGACTAAGAGATTTTGAGATACAAAATTAGCTCGGCATATTCAATAAAGTTCCATTTAGATGTCTATACGATAAGTGCAATAAGCTGGTGTATCGAAACTCTCAAACTTTTAAGCCGAAGCTTCCACTCGTACGTGTTCAAGTAAAAACACCCTCGTAGATAATGCACTACTAAAAAGACTGCGATAAGGGCACGACACACCCAACCCTTATCCTTGATTGTAGCAGGAGTTCCCTAGGGAAGATACTACCGCGTGTTTGTTCCAGAATTCGACAAGAACAGACATACGCTGTTCTGTCAGCCCCTGATGCCTACACCACCGGTGATACATAGCCATATTCTGGCTTGCATATACCCAAGGCGACATTCTACATGTGCCTTGTTAGAAGCTGTCGAGGGGAGGGAACGGGAATGGGGAGGTAAATGACTGGGAGACGGTTTGAGGGATGATAATTGAAAGGGAGGAATGAAAGAATGGACATTAATAAATAAAAGACGCTAGACAAATAAGAGAGGGGATTCGTGGTGTGTATAGGGTGGTACGTAAAATAAACAAACGCATCACGCATCTAAAGATAGAAGACGTAATTAAGTTTCTTGGATTTGTTTGTTTTGGGTGAATGATGAATGATGATTAATGACGACGTGATCACTCTTTGCTTTTTTTATGTTTTCTAAAGAAATTACGATGTATTTAGTTGTGAAGTGAAATAAAGTGTTTTCTCGGCATGTTTTCTTCTCGGAAATAAAACAAATAAATGAAGTGAGATTTTGGATTGATTTCGTGCTCGGCGTTCTAGTAGTTGAATAATTATATCACTCAAAGACCAGTCAAAATCGGGTAGAAAAAACATTATGAAAATGAAGTATAATATACAAGTTCAACGACTGAAACTGTAGAACCTAGAACTTGTAGTTTTACAGTTGGTGTTTGGACATTCAGCAACATATTTATTACATGGCGCTTTTATATATCTAATTGAAATTTGGAAGCTGACAAGAGAAAATAGCTAAAACAGGGTGGTTCTTCCTTGTTTTACTACTCTCACTAGTTTTACTACTTTCACCAGATACAAAGCATGCTTCCTGAAATGTAAATGAATAATTTTTACTAGCAAAACGTGCGAAGAATCTTGAGTTTACATAGTAAAATTGTTTGTTACAAATACACACCTGTAATACACGCAACTTTCAATAATCTCACGCACTTTATCCTCACTATTTTATGAATATTGAAAGTTGAAACACCCTATAATGTTCACTATAAATTTGAACTAATGAATTTCAAGCTATAAGGACGGTATTTGGGTGAAGAATAAGAACGACAGTAAAGAAGTCGGGATAAAATATCTTGCGCGGAGGAATGCAATCAAACACAACCCCCTTCATTTGAGTGGGAATATTCGGGATATTTCGCGGTTAACCAATTGTCAAGAGGAAGGGGAGTGCTATAAACTATTAACTTCGTCGCCCTCGTTAAACATATACAGAAATGATAATGTGAAATTATTCAAAATCATGTAGTTAATTTATTACGTATACTTCTATAGGAAGTGGCTCTTTACAAAGAGCCTGGATTTAAACACTATTATATTGCTACACCGACTCGATCCCTGTTACTTTTAGATGAGAACCCATATGGTGTAGCTCGCAGCTACAACAATTGCCCGTGTATTCAAACTTTAACCGAGGTTATAGTACGATATCCATACTTTGAACTTGTAGTCAATAAAGAAAATCGTCCATCAACTAATTAATTTTAAAAATAATAAATCGAAAAGAAACTTAGTGCAGCTTCAAGTATCTAACGTTTTTAGAGGTGTTTGGGTATGTTTCTAATTGTGATGTTTCTAATTGTGCACCTGATAAATCCTGACAAATCGAAATACCACGGCTAAACAAATATAAGTGATGTGATATTTGTATTTGTTATGTTGTTAGATGATCAGCATCTTTCGTGGATACAAGTATATTGTTTAAAACTTGAACTACTGACCAACACTTTTTTTTTTAATTGTGAAGAAATTACTCCCATTAGTTGGAACATATAGCCAGGTCGTAGCTGTAGAAGTGGTTGCCATAAGTCTTCAATTCTATGAAGATTTGAAGCTCAAAGTTTGAAAGTTTAAACGATCTTGAATAGATGAGAGTAGTCGGAGATTTCATTTGACATTATAGGCACCACAAAGTACAAATTCGCATTCTTATAGCCGATTAAAAATTAACGGGCTAGTTAATTGATACACTGAAAGTTGGTCATTGATTGTTTTTATGGTCACCATGGTCACCGAGCTTACAATTGGCTGAACTTCACTACTCAACTTCATCTAGATAATATTTGTTGCGCTTTACAATAATCGACCAAGCTCTGTCGACATAAGCATGTGCGTAAAATAATGTATAAACGATCATTAACCGTAGGCAAGGTTTCCTTTTCACGTGGACACAGCTAAAATAATTAAAGCTAGATTCATAACCGCCCTCCGTATAGATCAGTACACTAACCAGTCACCGCTTTAGAAACTGAAGTCAGGTTAGGCTTGGGTTTGATTCCCGCACAAGTAATGGGTTTTTGTAAACGTCCTCTCACTTTAATCATCACTTCAGAGTTCATTGTCACCTGCTCACTCGTACCTCCATACAGCCTAGCTGTTATATATGAAAAAGCAATATTAACAAACCATGGTTCAAATGCAGTGTGATAGCCTCCGTCTATCCTGTGATACTTGATGCTTCGTGGGTATGTCCAGCCCTCTGGCAGGACATCAAAGGTGGACTTGAGTACGAGGTCGGAAAGTGAACTACGAAAGCTGAACTTGATAGTAGGCATATCCCTGTATACTTGAAAGCGAACTTGAATATGTAAATCGATACGCACGGTCGAGCTATACTTCAGCTTCAACTCTTTTGACCAATACGATCGTTATACCCCAACAATGCCGCGGTTAAACGAACTCCAATCCTGTGGTATATTCGTATGGTCAACCCGGCACCTCCACCAATGATACATCGTGTTGATTTATTTAGATGTTTTTTTTATAGTTTGATGATGTTCATTAACATTTGCGTTTTTGTATGATGAGCTATATTATTCTTCAGTGCAGATATATTTCACAAAGACGTGGCCAATTAATTCAATTTTATCGTTGCTTGGCAACAAAACGAACAACTGAATGATGTAGGTGGATATAGATATAATTGTTTTGAATGTTATTATTCAAATATTCCTGACCCAAATATATTTTTCATTCCAAGCGACAGTACTCAAGTGGAATAATAAACAATTCGATATGAATTATTATATTTCAATCTTTTTTTCTCTCTTTGCCATATTTCTCTTCTGTATTTTTTTCAACAGAGATATAAAAGTTTATTTGAACTGTTCTTTCATTTGTATTCTTTCAGAATATAGAGAAAAAATTTGATATACAATGTCTTGTATCAAAGGTCAAAGTGGTCATACTCAAAAAAGAATAAAAAATACACACAATGGAATATAAAAACAATATAAATATTTTTCCAAACCATTACCCAATTTATTTTCTCAAAAGTAACCATATCACGTTTCTCGATTCTATTAAGAATAATTTCGGTTTGGTGTGTACGTTTTTCTGGTCTCGTGAGTTTGCATGGGGCTGCCCGAGGGTGGGCATAGGGGGTTGTAAATGTCGATGCGCAAGGGTGGTTCTTGGGACAGGAGGGGAGGGGTGGGGATGTGGTTCAACATCTCTGTTGAAATATTTGATGAAACGACCACATTTATCTTAGACACTCATGCGGCGACATATAGTGATATTATTTGCGATCGCGAAGCCATTTCTTCTACAACATTAACCACTCGCTACGCGTCGTTGACGCTTATATTACGTCGTGACGACTGCTCGTCACTAACAGAGCCACTGTCACGTGATAGAGTCATCGGAAAGATAGTTATGGTCATTATTTGTGTCATATAATAAATCACTGCAATATAACTAGAGATTTCGTCTCCAATAGACTGAGATGAGAAAAACAGAGATACATATAAGAAAGAAATGAGGAAATAGGTGAAGTCGTATCTATGAATAAATAGCCTCTTGTTTAATTAGTATTTGCTTGCAATTCAGGTCGGTAGTTTCATGATGAGTTCAGTTGATTTGTGTCACGTGAAATTATAATGTTCTCAAACAAAAACGTATTTCTTCAACGTCACAGCTTTGCATGCATTATACGGACTTGATCATATCCACTGACATAACCTTCTGACGTCATTATGACGTAGCAAGAACATATATATATATATATATATATATATATATATATATATATATATATACACATATATATATATACATATATATATATATATATATATATATATATATATATATATATATATATATATATATATATATATATATATAATATATATAATATATATGATTAATATATATATATATATATATATATATATATATATATATATATATATATATAATATATATATATATATATATATATATATATATATATATATATATATATATAATATATTTAATATATATAATATATATATATATATATATATATATATATATATATATATAATATATTTAATATATATAATATATATATATATATATATATATATATATATATATATATATATATATATATATATGTATATATATATAATTATATGTCAGGACATATTTTTCGCTGCACCGGATTGAAACTTCACTGAAGAAAATATATTTCATCATTTAGCTGCATTATATGTTATTATTATTATCATTATATATTATATTATATTATCACACACATTATGAACACTGTGAGTGATCAGAAATATATATTTGGTTTTTGGTTTTTGGTTTTTAAGATTCTGTTTTTTTTTCAGTTTTAAAGATCGTTTCTATAGTGTTGTACATACTGAGACGGGTAGACCGTGGGCTAGCACGCTGAACCGTCATTCAAGTGACCGGGGTTTCCCGCCATGATCGATCATCATTAAATAGTTATTTTGTGGTAATTCACACTGTCATTTAGGTTGATACCGGGATCATTAATAACAGGCCGCGACCGACTCCTTCCAATCATCCAAAAACACTCAAGAAAATAACTTTTCGTCTCATTTTCACATCATTTCATTATTCATTCATCGACCGACGCCAATCAATAGATCTTAGTCATCAATTATCATCATAGTGCGCTTTTCAGCCCAATATAAAAAGATAAAATATTCTCTAAAAAGTGTTGAAGATGTTCTCCAATAGCCTACAACTAAAATCAAATAATCACTTATTTTAATGCTGTTATCAATGAAGCTGTGTATCCTAAGGATATGTATTCCTACATGGGATGAATTATACTATTCCTGATCGAAGATACTCCCAAAGGGTACATTCACCCTGAGGATTCAAAATATTTATGTATTTGTTTTATTATATTTATGCATCAACAAAAATATTTTGTTACCTCGGGGTGTTTTGTGCCCTGTGGGTGAATCGTAGATCTACCAAAAACTGAACCTCGGGTCGTTTATTGCATTTACGTTATTGGAATAGGAATCATAACTATATAGCATAGAATATATAGCATATTATACTATATGAGCACATTTGCTTTAGTGCATTTTGATTTCATTCTTATTATACCGGCTTCTTATTATTTATCAACTTATTTCGCACTCATGGCAGTTCGTCTTTAATTTTCTTATATTACTGTTATATCGTATTGAATTTATTTTGTTATTATCTCCATTTGTTGTTATTCTATTTCATATTTGTCATGTAATTGTTTATGGGAATGAAAAAACATGTTGAAATTGAAATTGAAACGAAATTGATAGCAGTAAGCCAATATATAATTGAGACAGGCATATTCGAGGTATATAATATATATATTGAAGATATACTGATATAATTGAGGTAGTTATAGATACCTAATATAGTTGTAGCTTATTGAAGCACAAAGCGTTCTTGCATAACGACTCTACCAACAGCTCTATTGTGAATAAGGGATGAAGAACTTCTTCAACACTTCAGAACAAATACGATACGTGAAATAGAAGAGCGAAATTAAAGTAACTTGAGAATTACTTAATGTGAACATGAATTAGGCATCTTTGTTTGTTCAATACAATTGGGTTGAATTGATTCTGGAACATGGGGACCTATATTTGTTATTAAGAGTCTACGGGAGGATTTAGCGAAATATCAGTTTCTTGGTGATACGTTTTGAACGGTATGAGATATCAAAATTCAAATACACGAGAAAAACAGATAATTATAATAGCTTCAAGATGATATAAGTTATGACTATTTAAGGCACGTTGCATAACTGTGAAGCGTCGACAGCTAAAAAAACACATTTTTTAGCTTTCGACGCTTGACAGTTATGCGACATGACTTAAATGATTATAACTTATATTATCTTAAAGCTATCAGAATCATATGTGTTTCTCGCGTATTAGAATTTTGATATCTCATACCGTTCAAAAGTGATCACCAAGAAACTGATATTTCGCTAAATCGACTCCCGTGGACTCTTAACTGATAACCTTTTTTCCAGCTGTTTAAAAATGAAAAAAGTGTGGTTATAGGTTGATAACTTCATTCATTTAGAAAAAAAAAGGTTTCAACACATATGTATTCCATTTCTGTGTTGTATTGATTACTGATCATTGAAAAATTCTCAATTAATCCATTCTCGCGTTCATAAACTCAGTATTCCACCAAAAACATGCATAAATAGTAATATACGTCCGAAACAGACTCACGATTCAGAAAAAGCTAAAACATAGCTAAAATAGATTAAAAATTCAGTATAAATTATACGACGCCACCGTGCTTATTTGCATAGCTTTTCATAACATAATCATAAATCCGTTCGCAAGATTTCATCAACAGAAAACTCACAAAAACACGGATATGCTCGCGGGTGTACAATAGTTTATTGCATGCATATTTATATTTACTTGAGCTTTTTTAAATATTAATATATTGTCTGCCAAATATATGCTGGTTTTATACTAGATAATGACTGAGTATATTACAACAGCCAGACAATTGTC
This sequence comes from Brachyptera risi, assembly GCA_964007535.1. Lineage (NCBI taxonomy): Eukaryota > Metazoa > Arthropoda > Insecta > Plecoptera > Taeniopterygidae > Brachyptera > Brachyptera risi. Next base: position 26,571,227 of record OZ023331.1, on the reverse strand, counting down.
AATATATTCATTCATAGCATAACTCTAAATATTCCAATTGACTTTTTCAAATGAGAAAACTTTTATCTTTCGGAAGTGGGTCTTGGAATCGAGGAATTACTTTCGAGTTTAGTTTTAATAATAGTTGACAGGGATGAAGATCTCTCCTCCCTCCCCAATTCCAGGCAATGTTTTAGAGGCGTTGACAAACATTGGATGCATATACACATTAACTGTTCATAGTGAATGAATTTATCGTATATATGAGGACTTATTGACCTACTGTCTGCAATTTACAAAATGTATAATATCTCTCAGAAATTAAGTCTTGCTCTCTCTTTTTTAACGTCGCATATATTTTCAAAGTTGCATAAACTCAAAAAATTGAGTACTTAATCCAATTTTTTTAAGGTTCTGTACCACAATATTAAAAATTCGCATAAATTCGTATACATATTTTTTCTATCCAAGAATCTTTCTCTGTATATATATATATATATATATATACAACTATCCCAAACCTATAACTTCTAGTTTCAACTTTGTACACCCTTTGACTCTAAAATCCGTTTCGTTTCTACCACATTGAACTCGTGTCACGACTCATTGCCGACAAAGAATACATCTCTGTTACTCCTATTGGTGAAGTTATTGTCCTCCCCCCCATCCCCTCTGTCCGAGTTTGATAACACCATGTGACATGTCTACGTCACTTCTATTACTACACAATGTAACACATTGCTTGTATCGTATTGTGCTCTTGAATTGGTTTCAACTAGATCGTGACGCTTTGATTGGTGAGGAAACGAATGTGTTATAAAAACTGAAACGAGAACCGTAACTACCCTCTAATGGATTGGATTTAGGAAAATCATTGATTTTTTTGATGATAACTTTTGATTCTTACTATATGAGAAGACGAAGAAGATCAAGATGATAATAAGATTTCAAGATTGTTTTTTCTCCCTACTGTGAATGTTTTAATTGTTTTCCAACCCAAATTATTACCTTAAGATTTATATTTATCTTATTTTTAATTATTCTTTGGGGTGATAAGATCGTCGTTGTGGTGCCCAGTTCAAACGATCCTATCATTCACCCATAGTCTTAATTAGGGAACAATGATTTTGTATCAAGTTTCGATGTAATTGAAGAAAAAAAATGATTGATTAGAGATATCAGAATTCTGACGTATGAGAAGCATAGTCATTTTTGTATACCTGTAGAATAGTGTGCACTGAAGATGAGAAGTGCAATTGTTACTAATCGTGCAGAGGTATAAGCCTGTATTGTTTTGTATCTATGAAAGATGAAAGTCATCTACCAACATAACAGATACAAATATCTCATACATTTCTGTAGTTTGGGTATTTTTAGAATATTACGATTTTCCAGAAACAAAACTGTATCTTTCAAAAGCATGAAATCTTCTAAATTGCAGCGAGATTGTCTAATTATACCTCAGTTTTTATACAATCATGCGGTTGGTAAACAATCCTCTTCATCCGAGAATACAAGTATAACAAGTTGTGGTCTGATAGTGAATAACAATTCCAGGAAAACACGAACAACCTCATGCAGAATGGGCGACCGGTTGAAATCGAACCCCGGTACCAAGTGAGAGTGAGACCCTCCCATCTCAATCGAAACAATTAGTCAGGTTTTATTCAAATATCTCAGAAACTCGGACTGAAAAAGTTCTGAGGCACTAAATATCTATTCAATACATTTGAAGAAATGGAACAGTTTACAAATTCAAATACCGTATCGAAAAAAACATTCGAAATTCATCACCAGACCAAAATAGTGCATGCTATTCTAATCTAATGGATCCTATCCTGAAGTTGGTAAAAAATGAAATATATGCGATCCCATTCTCAATAACGAGTTACTTCAGCATATTATTACAGTTCAAATATACTCATACATTTGGAAGGTAAATCTGATATAGGACCATTATTCGCTTTCATCTTCTACGTGTGTACAAGATCAAGACCACGCAGGAAAGCTTTTTATTAGATATTTATACTTAAAAAGCGAGCCGACTATATACGAGATCTCGTGCGGTTTCTGATGCCACGTATCATCGAGTTCCATCTCGAACCTAACCATAGAAATAATCCTCTCTCTCCGTCGGTTTTTTTTTTCAATCACATAATTTATAAATAATATAGTATAGTACATTTTCAACTGTGTGTGTATATGTGTGTGGTATATTTTCTCCTCTTCCTTTTGCGTTGCCCCGTGTTACGACGTTACATGCACTCTCTCCCGTAACGTAGACTAATCCCCATTCCCAAGTCGAAGCGTAAAGCTCGTCTAATCCGCTATTGAAAAGACATTCCTTGCACTTGGACCGAAATAAAGTGATCCAACTGGAGTATGCTCACGTCATGTTGGATTGCATTGGTAGCGTTTATATATATGCAGTTGATGATCGAGCGTTAGTGGTTAGTGGATACGGGAGACGGACGATCGGTCAGAGCGTAGAAATAGTTTGAAGGATATAATCGTAGTTGATACAACGCTTATTCATACTTATTGAATGACTAATGTTAGGATTTGTATGCACTGAAAAACCTTACAATAGGCATGCAAATATGTACTTAATAATGACGAAATATGAGCTTTAATAAGTTATAAATGTATGTTGAAATATCAATGTGCAATTCATCATATTTTCATCAAGTTCAGGTTTATTCAATTTTGCTGATTCAACAATTACACCCCCATATATATGTATATATTTATATATATATATATATATATATATATATATATATATATATATATATATATATATATATATATATATATATATATATATACATATGATGTACAGAGAAAAATTCTGATGTTTTAAAAACAGTTCAGAATGTTCAAGTATATACTTCTTTGTAGCAGCAAATAATAAAAACAATGATGTTGACAATACTACCATAAAGTGAAAGAATGAAATGGAAACAATCATTGTTTAAAAACGTAACCGAATAGATGGTTATACAAAGCTAAAACCTACAATTAATTTCACATTTGTTTGAAATATTTGCGTTGGTTACATTGAATTAGTTTTCATAAAAGTGTTCGTTTCCAGAAAAACCTTCAAAGCTTTCATATTTCTGCCTCATTCCATTTTATAGACAATTATTCCCATTGGACGGTTCACAGAAATGTTCATTTCTGATTTCATTTATTTGACATCCGTTTTCACTCAAGTCTTCCAGCTAATTACTTTTTGAATATGGAACGTTACTCGTCTCCTACCTTTGTCCCCCCTCCCACCTCATCCCCCCCTCCACTCTTCCTCTAGCCAACAGCTCTCCCCACCACAACAAATATTTAAATACAATATAATGATGTGACAGAAAAAGCTTTCGGGATCCGATGTAAAAAGATATCTAATTAAATTGTATTTACTGCACTGCCATGTTCATTATGGAATTTAAAATAGAAACGCGAAGTGTAGTAGGGAAGAATAGAAGAGAAATAAACTCGTTGGAAAGTTATTATGAACTATAGAAGAAAAGAAAACATCCCTTAAATAATCAGCCCCGAGCAACAAATTAACTTACAAAATATACGGAAGTTCTTTGGGGTTTGCTATTATTCTACTGCAATATGTTGTAAAACATTATTTTTATATCAATAACTAATTATATATATATATATATATATATATATGTATATATATATTCAAATATATATATATATATAAATGTACATATATATAAATAAATATATATATATATATATATATATATATAAATATATATATATATATATATATATATATATATATATATATGTATATATATATATATATATATATATATATATATATATATATATACATATATATATATATATATATATATATATATATATATATATATATACATAAAATTGTATTCACAAGAAGAAGGCCCCGTGCGTTAGTGGTGTGGGATAGGGTGGACGGTCGCTCGGATCTGTTTCTTCATGCGCTGATTGTGAAACATCTTTTTCCTCTTGACAGATAAACATATACCGGTAGGTCGATAAACACGTACATTTTCACGCACTAAAATAAAATTGTACTCTTAATGACGGTCGAGATTCAAACACAGTTATATTCCAAAAGTTATTTTTCCTGGTCACTTTCCTTCGAGTTCGTGCGTTTGGGTTAGTAGGGTCGCCCTTGTGGACCCCCGTCCGTACGGAGGTCATACCTTATCATCCTCAGCCTCAATTGACGCTCAGTAATTTTGTGTTTGGTTCTACATCTCAATATTTTTCAAGAAGACGTGCGTTTGACATTAAATTTTTATTTTGTATCGATGGTAGATGTTGACTATTTTTCACTGCATTTAGAGTTTGAGTTTAGAGCCATAACAACAATAGCGATTAGGTTGATGTTGCCAATCCACAGAGAAAGATAGGAAGTGTGAGAGGAGAGGGGGGGGGGGGATTGAAAGCTTGAAATTTTTTTTTTATAAAACCACGATGGATTCAGTTTCGACGCTACATGGCCTAATATAAGATACTATCGTATTTTGTCAACGAGAGAAAAACAGAGAGATAGCTCGTAATAAAGAAGATACATATATATAATTATCTATCGACAACAATCTACTCCAAATATAACAATGAGAATAAAAACAAAACACACTCACCATCAACAAAGAAATATGTCGAACTGTTCTTCAGACTGTCAACAATGGGATTGACCGTGTCAAAGGTCAACGATCTCAACGCATTGTTCCTCAGATCGAACAATTGCAGATTAGGCACACTCCTCAGCACGTTGTTACCAAGCGATGTCAAATGATTATCACCAAGTCGTAAACGCCTCAAATTCTTCATACCCTCGAAAGCACGTTCACTTATGATCTGTAAGCCGTTCTCATCGAGTATCAGTTCTTCCAGGTGAGGAGTATTTATGAATGTGTAATCTCCTAGCATCTTGATGCGATTCTGGTGGACGTCCAAACGTTTCAGAGCCTTGAGTCCAGCGAATGTATCGGTTGTTAGGACAGTCAACTGATTACCGTAAATCTCTAGTTCTTCTAGTTTGTGAAGGTGTGAAAAGGCGCGATCGTGGATAATGCTGATGTTATTTCGATCGATAAACAGTTGTTTCAATTCTGGTAAGCCGACGAAAACTTCACGATGGATTTCGGTCAAACGGTTCTCCTCTAAACCGATCATACTCAGATTGGCCATTTTGGAGAAGGCGTGAGTTTTCAGGATGACAATCTGGTTCCTGGATAAAAGAATCTCCTGGAGTGACGAGAGATTAGCAAAGGCGTACATCGGTACTTCAGGGATAGCTGCGTATTTAATCTCGATCACTTGAAGTTTGTGTAACTTATCGAGGGCTCTTGTGGGTATCACTTTCAATTTGGCATCGGGACGAATGTTGAAGTTTAATTTCATTAGATTTTTCTGCGACGAGAAATAATCACCAATCTTATCGGAATCAATTTCGTTAATGGTTTCGCCGTTGTAAATCCAGCATGTCGATTCGGATGCGTTTTGCACGATTTGCGAGTCACAATAGCAGTACATATTGACGCCGGCTTCTTGGATATCGCACAAGTTTAGTCCGCTTTCTTTGTCTCTTAGATTCTCTTTCTTGTCTTTGTCCTTGCGTTTCGCTGAGGATGTGTCCACAACAAGAAGGACGATCAGAGAGAGAACGAGGTATTTCGTGCAAGAAGTTGACATTGTTGGTCCTGAGAACAGAAGAGAAACGGACACAATGATTAGATTACAGTTTCAATTTATACAAGAACAAAAAGAGTACACGTTTCCTATATTTGATTGGTTTTGTGATTTTTCCATCAACTTGTTTCACATATGAAACTGAGTTTCAACAGAGTTCAATCAAATTATTGAGATATATATTTTAATTTTATTCATCAAATGATTTTATATGGCGGGGAAAATTGTACATATCGTCAGTATGCATAAAATAATTTGAATACAACACCGGTGAACGAGAACGAATGAAAAATTGTGTAGTTATTTCATAAATTACAATAGGACGGTAATTTCGGCTTAGGATGATATTTTGAGTGGCAGTCGGGGTGAGGGCTCACTATTTCCATCAAATATTTCGCTTGTTTTCAATAATAATAAAATCCGAATTGTAATAAGACACTCTTCAAATAAGTGGATACGAACGTGATTGATGTTGACCTATGTCGACGAAACGAGGCGTTTTATAGTGTTACAACGTTCATATTAAAAGTGAGGGTAACATTTAGAATGAGATTTCAACCTTTAAACGCATGTCAACAGTTATATGAGAGAGTGGATTTTTTAATCCATTATGCCCGCTTGAGAGATGAAAAAGCTATATAGCCACTCGTGCGTTCGTGGTGTCGGATAGGCAAGACGGTCGATCGGAACCTTCATCTCTCGTATCTGTACATGCAAGTACAAGCTCTATTCATGAGCTCCAGATACTCATGTAGAGTGACGAATATTCTGTTTTTATATGTGTCATATAAGACGTTTCGGCGACTGTATGCGACTGTTGGCTACAAATCTTTACATTAGAGATAATGGATATAGAACCTTTGCTTCACAAAGACGATGGATCTTTGTCAAATTAGAAATGTTGTTTAAACCAACAAACGGAATGGGCTTGAAATTGGAAGTGCATGTAAACAACATAAACAATCCAAAGAGCTCAAGTCAAGAAACTGGAAATATTCCAACAATCCGAACACTTTTCTGTCTTTTCCGCTACAATTGTTAACATTTCATATTGACTTGAATTCACTTGAACATTGTAAACTGATTACAATGATTCCGCATGAACCTTTATATATTACTTAACATGTTAAATTATGGTAGAATCGGAAGTTGCACTCTATACTCTCCATGTATACAGAATAGAAGAGAATGATACGTGGTCGATTTATACGCAAAGCTTATAAAAAGAAGAGGATTAGTAAAATGTTCTCTTATAACTTTCATCGCAGAAGTGATATCAATTAATGAAACTAGATCTCTGCAACGCATATCAACCCTGAACAAAGTTATCCGGTTCTTATATATATATATGCAAAAATAAACTGAAAGAATGTAATTTTTTTCCTTAACCGATGCTGATGTTTCTGCTTTTTATTAAGTACTAACGTAAAATGGCAGATACTTTTATTTGATAAAAGAAATCATTCTCAAATTGAAATATTGCCTTATTATAAAAAGCACGCAAATAATTGAGTGAATAATCAAGTGAAAATGAACCGTATAAAACACGCGAAGAAATAAATCATCAATTGTAAAATACATCAAATGTTGCATAAAATAACTGAAAACTTAATTAAAGGCGCTATCTATACGAACTCACTTTAAAATCATTCATTTTTCAACATGAAACAGTTCAATAAGGTCAGGTGTGTAAGTCTTAAATACACAATCAGTCTAAATTGTAGATGCGGGGCTCTCAGTAGCAAACCTTTTCAGCTTTCTAAACAAACCGCATTATCTCATAATCCAAACACAAAACAAACCTAATGAAGATACAAAACAGTTAACCCGACTACAAGACCTTCCATTCTCAAGATAATTAATCATTCCTGTTTTATTACAGCTTTTTTGATGATGGATTGCTCTATTGCACGACTCAAACATTTCACATTGCACACAAGTTTAGAAGATGGAAAATTGTTTTATAAATCAAATTATCTTGTCGGTTATAAAGTTTTACCTAGATAATTCGAATACCGACGAGTAAATAATGATTGAGAATTCAATTATGGAAAGAGACAGAATTGATTGCTTTTAGAGATATTTTTATTTATATAAACCCAATCTATACTTGAAAATTAACACGTTTTTTCCGACAGGAACATCACGTATTTTATAGAGAAATTCTTTGAAATATATCTAAAAAATGTTATACACAAAAGTATTTATGGAAGGAAAAAACACATTAATTAATGATAGGTATATAGCTGTTGAGTTAGTTTTACCTGTAGATTAGTTCCATACTTGTTGGGTGGGCTGGCAAAAGGTAGAACGCAATGGTATGAGTTTCAGTTCTAGACTATTTTTTTGTGCGTTTGGGACCCAGCTACATCACACGTTCGGTACACAATCGGATATCAACATGACAAAGATTTATTTAAATTGCGTTATTATGAATGATATGAATGATGTGGCTCGGATTCTATGAGTTTTGTATGATGGGGTCGGCAACACACATGTTAAATATATTAGTGGTTAGTAATTGGTAGACGTGATGAGAGAACTGAATGCAACATGGTGTTTAATTTACATTTCAACAATGTTTACAGGAATCGATAATTTTACACGTTTGTTTATATAACTTTGATAGAGATTTTTGCTCATCACTTTTTGACTATTAAAATATATTTCAGATATTTCCTTGCAGTTTAGTTTTAAAAACCAAGTAAATGATATGCTGTACGGCATTCATTTTAAAGTTTGAGAGATTTTTTCATAACTTTTCAGCATTGCCCATTAATTTTATTTGAAAGTGTATGAATATAAACTTATTCATCATTTCATTATTCATTATTTAGAGATTAAAGTTTTGAAAAAAAAAAGAATTAAGAAAAATGAGCATTTTCAAATCACCTGTTAGTATATTGAGATCTACAATTCCTATGCAAATACTTTTTTCTTAATCCCAGTTTACACTGGTTTACTTTATCGTCTTCAGTATACTTTGAAATCTGGGACCAATTGAACCAAGTTTCTGCTATACGCTAACAGTGCTACTTTAAAAAAAAAGTAACATCGTAAAGTTATTTTGTTCAACAATCCTCAAGAGTAACCTTTGCTTTAATCTAAACAAATGTACAAAACTCTGTGGACACACACATATAACAATAAGAAATCCCCCTATGAACTTCAGCATGGGTCCAAGGCACAGGTTTACTCATGTAAACCCATCACCGTCTCGTTCGTACACCCACATAACCTATCTGATGGTGGGGTCGTTAAGCAAACAATAATACGAAATCCCCAAATGAACTTATAGGTTGAATATGCCTGCTTCATAAGGGCTAGTCAAACGTGTTTACACTATGACATTTACACTAGGTCTAAATATAGAGAAACTTTCATTATTTCATATTTCACTAATAAACATGGTGAAAGACAATGACAATATGCTATTCTAGAAATTTTCAATCCACTGCCAGAGAAGCTCAGAAATTTAAGCAATTCAAGATCAGCAATAATGTAAAAAAATGTTGGTTATTAGAGTCAATTAGATTTAGTTCAATTCAAGATTTCTCAGTGTATTTCAGTTCCCTATTGTTGTTGTTTTATTTTCTCCATGTTATTACGTGAACATTTTTCTCCTTAATTTTCCGTTCATTTTATTATTTCTCTTGAATATTTTTTGTAATACATCTTCTAATACACTGCATGTACACACTAATTGTAGTCTATATCATATGTAATTCTTATAACTATACTTGTACTCTCTAACAGTTTTTTTTTGTATTATCGTATTAACCCACAGTTAGGCCTATTTTAGGCTTTGTGGACATTGTGAATTGTGATGTGTACTTTTCTCCCGAATAAAGAATTTTCAAAGTTATAACGTCCGAGCTCCGAGTTTTCCATAACGAGTCCGCAACGAACATTCGCAAACAAATAGTGTTCAGTTATACGTAGGTCCACTCATGAAAATAAATTAAAAAGCGTATTTTTATGAATTAATTGTCTGTGTAATACTGTCAGAAGCATACAATTCTTTAGAATTTTTGAGAGAGTAATTAATTAAATTTAATTAAATTTCAAAGTCTCTGCCAAATATTGGTGAAAAAGAACACAGATATTGGATATCTAATTAAGTATTTTCCATGTAGATCGCGATGAAGAATTTCTGTCTGGTGTTTTCTGTTTGTAAAACATGACTTTGGATATGATGAATATGGGAAAATTCATAGCTAATTGATAAACGATGATTAAACACAAGAAACGTAACACAACACCTTCTTTGTAGAGGTAATCAAATTTGTAAACAATTACAATTAAGCACAACCCTTTCTCAAGATGAGCGTAGAAACAACAACTAACTTATGGCGATACAAACAACAAATAACGTTCCTATTAACTCTCAAATTTAGGTACTACTAACCAGAAGATTTTCCTGGTAGAAATTTAATTTTGAAATAATTTTATATCATCAAAAATATAATATTTTTGATTAATAAATGTGATAATAGGAACGTGAAAGGAAAAACACGATCAGAAAATGTATTAATATTGGGTTTAACGACGCACTCTACTGATGACTACGATCTATTGGCGTCGGTGATGATATATGAGATGGTGGGATGATGAAATGGAAGATTATTTTATTAGGTGTTTTTGGATGGTGGGAAGGAGTCAGCCGTGGCCTGTTGAAGGAACCATCCCAGTATTGACCTGAACGACAGAGGGAAACCACAAAAAACACCTCTCAGGATGGTTGATCATGGCGAGAATCGAACCCCGATCTCCTGAATGACAATTCAGTGTTATAAGTATCCACTCGACCACTTGTCTCAGTCGATCCGTAAATTATATGTTTTTAATCGAGTTTCTATCACGTGGTTTGATCTCAATTAACCAATCAAATTCATTCATATGCATCATCATATTCACAATTTTCATTTGACAATATGAGATTTATGTTTAAAACTTCGGTTGGATATATTTATACAACTTATCGTATATATACAGCAGGCACGTATGTAATTGATATCGTCATGCATTCACCACCAATTGCCAGGTAAATATTTCACTCATCAATCATTCAATCTGTCGTCGATCAATCAATAACACACGCCAATTGAATCAATTACGTATGACTCAAGTTATTTCTACTTGAAATGTATACATGCATTTGGCGCGTGCGCACTGTAATGGATCTGGTATACTTGTGTCCACAAAAGTAGGTCTACAAACTTATTAAATATTAAAACTCCGGTAATTATACATCATTCTTCAGAAACTCAAAGATTTTACACTAGCGCGCTCGCTTCATTTGAGTATGTTCATGTGTGTGTTCATGTGATTTCATGTGAGGAGCAAACCGGATATGGTTCGATCCACCTCCCATCCACCTTCCATCTTTACAGGGTTTTTTCGTGGTTTCCCTCTGTAATCCAGTGCCGGGATGGTTCCTACAATATGGGTGATCCCTAATATATATATATATATATATATATATCTATATATATATCTATATATATATATACATATATATATATATATATATATATATATATATATATATAAATATATATATATATATATATATATATATATATATATATATATATATATATATATATATATATATATATGAATATATATATATATATATATATATATATATTTATATATGAATTTATATATATATATATATATATATATATATATATTTATATTTATATAGATATATATATATATATATGATTATAAATATATATATATATATATATATATATATATATATATATATATATATATATATATATATTTATATATATATATTCATATATATATACATATATATATATATATATATACATATATATATATATATATATATATATATTTATATATATATATATATATATATATATATATATATATATATATATATAGGCCTATATATATAAATATATTATATATATATTTATATGTGTGTGTGTAATTATGTATCATATAGATAGGTGAACTTTAATCTCATTATCCCACCATCACATCAATCATTCATCCGACGCCAATAGATCTTAGTTATCATTATAGTGCGTCGTTGAGCCCAATAAAAATACCAATATAAATACAAGATTTTAACGGTCATGAAAGGTGCAGTAGCGATTCTCATCGTAAGCCCCGTCCTGAAAAATTATAATACCCCGAAAATACCACCTTATATAATAAATATAACGGTGACATTTGTGTTTGTTATGTTGGCTGACGATCTTCTTTCGTGAATACGAGTATAAATAATGTCGATAATGACGTCACAAGGGGGTCAGAGAATGAAATGTAAAGCTATTCTTATAGCTTGGTGTCATGAACGATGACGTCATGTAGGCTAATTCTCATTCATTACCCACACTTGTTTTAATTAGCGGCTTGGAACAAGAGGAATGAGCACGATGTAATCTTCAAGTTTAGATGATGTTATGAAAAATGATGTTGACACATTTGGTGACATACGTAATCACGTTTTTGTTTTAATATAATAATAGAAATGGGGTATCATTTATCAGGAGAATATGCCATGATGAGCGTGTAAGTCGTAGCTTGACGATTTTATCTACTCGGTCATCTATTTTTTTTAAGAGTATTAAAAGTTGAATTTTTATTCCGTATTATTTTTTAGCATGGGATTTCTTCGAGAAGTATAATAATAGCAGAAACTTGACGTAATATTTTTAATGGTCGAGGATGAAAAAGTTGTATTGTTTGTACGGGGCATTTATATTACATATTTCTATATCATCTTTTATCATCTATATTATCATTTATATTACCCAAAACCATAGTTAAATTTCGGCGCTAATAATCACGTCGTTGAAGCGCCGTAAAACAAACCAAATTCAAATTCATTGTTGAGATCAACCAATTCTCAGTTTAAAAAATGTTTGGTGAAAAGTGCAATTTTGTAATGGAGAAATAAAACTATCGAGGCACTACTTTAGAAACTGAAGTCACCGATGGACATAGGTTCGATTCACGCATAAGCTATAGGTTTTGTAAAAGTTCTTTTACACATCTTGATTTCAGAGTTATATTATCGTTTTCTCATTCGTATCCACAAACAACAAGGCTCTTGGTCAATCAGAATTTGATTTGAGCGGAAATAATGTAATCATTTATTTTTAGACTCGGAACTGCCAGCTGCCTGCCTAAAGAGGGAATTTCTCTAGATGGATAGAAGCCTCTGGCTCCATATTAATTGGCTATCTGGTTATTGGAAATGATGAAAATAAATAATATTGATGATAATTTTCTTTATTCACCTTTTAATAGATTCTTATTTTACATTTACTGAAAAGCCCAACATAACCATTTGATAAAACTGCAATGAATAATTTATTTACATATCTATACAGGCTGATGATATAGTCGATAACACATCAGCTATTAAATTTTCTTTTGATACTAAATAACCTCTATCACGCGAGATTGTTTGAAAGATTCTTCCAACTCGTGTTTCAAACGAAAACATGGATTAATTATCGATCAATTTGAATATGGAAAAATATTCTTCTCAATATTGGATATCGAGTTTATATTCTCTATTATGTGTACTACATAAGCTCATTTGACGAATATCTGATATTGCTTGCTATATGCTATAGCAAATGTCATAATTAATCGATATTTTCATATAATGATGAATAGCTTCTTGTGAGGTTATTAAATTATTTACAAGTCGAGGTAATATTCGAAAGGCGCGTTTGCTTATCATAGAATACAACGTTCTGATTTTTTAATGCAACTATAAAAAATGGATATATATTGACTACATATCCACACAAAACGAATGGCTTTCTAAGGATGTTCAATTATATATATATTTCAAACAATATAATATTGTTTTTAATCAAAGTTACTTTTGATTAGAAATCAAGTTAAACTCTGACATCGTAATGTATAGCACTTCTTGTATCATCTTTGTACTTCCTTTGTACTAATGTTTTAATAACACATTTGAAGCTTTCTTTACTATAGTAGCTATTCTTATTGTATGTTTCCTTTGTAATATCATCGTTTTTGTTGAATGTTGTTGCTTTTTCCGTTCTATCATTTCATAATTATATTTCATATATAGTATTTTCCTATTTTTCATTTCATAGTATTAATCCTAAAGGTGAATATGTATTATAGACTTTATTGAAAATAAAACTAAACCAAACTAAAACTAACGAAATTATATTTCGTATCTTTATATGAGAAAATCACCCCATAAACATGCACGTTGAACTCACTCGAACAGCATCAGCTCTTGTCTTCACAGCCAGTGGCGTAATTATCCAATTCCTGCCCCCCCCCCCCATTCCCTCTCATCTCCCCCCCCCCCCCCCGCGCGAGATTTCACATAGGCTTCGCCCCTCATATGTTCATCTTATTCGTATCACTGTCAATAGGGCAATAATTCAAACGAGACGAATTGTTGTGAAGATAAAAAATGTTTTATTAACACTAAAATTATTTTATACATTATTATATTACTAGTCAAACGCGAAATATGCGTTGTAAGATGAGCGAGATATCTGAATAAGGTATGAAAGTCCTTGAAGTAGTTCTACCCTTGCTACTTTATCGACTCTGGTATTCTACACACCTTGATATCTGAATAAGCTATAAAAGTCGTTAAAGAAGTTCTACTCTTGCCACTTCACTGACTCTGGTATTCTACACACCTTGACGCATATAAAAAATACTTCATTGTTGGTCAACTCTTGAATCTAGAAAGCAGTAAATCTCGACAACTTAATTGATGAGCGTAGCGAAGTCTCCATCCCACTCTTATAGGGCTTTGTCTGTGTGTTTTTTTTTTTTTTTTTGTAAGCACTCCACAGGTCGCAGGGGTTGACTGATCAACATGAAACTTTTTTTGTACACCCAAACTCATCCAACTTAGAACTGTATAGTTTTTGGGATGAATCGGTCGGACCGATTTTGAGAATCATCATCTCAAAGTTTCTAAAAACCCCATAAGATTTGGCTGGGCGGAAAATGTTGAAAAATAAAATCTCTCCAAATGGAATGAAATTCTCTCTAATTGTGTATACATGGATTTTACACATTATTACGATTTTTTAAGCAATTCTGATCAGTCGTTGTGAAGAAAAAAAATAAAATGACTGATAATATTCATAGAATATATCATAAAAATTGTGACAGAATTAAGTTGTCGAGATTCACTGCTTTCTAGATTCAAGAGTTGACCAACAATAAAGTATTTTTTATATCTGTCAAGGTGTGTAGAATACCAGAGTCAATGAAGTGGCAAGACTAGAACTACTTAAACGACTTTTATAGCTTATTCAGATATCAAGGTGTGTAGAATACCAGAGTCGATAAAGTAGCAAGGGTACAACTACTTCAAGGACTTTCATACCTTATTCAGATATCTCGCTCATCTTACAACGCATATTTCGCGTTTGACTAGTTCTGTCATAATTTTTATGATATATTTTATGAATATTATCAGTCATTTTATTTTTTTTCTCCAAAACGACTGATCAGAATTGCTTAAAAAATCGTAATAATGTGTAAAATCCATGTATACACATTTAGAGAAAATTTCATCCCAATTGGAGAGATTTTATTTTTCAACATTTTCCGCCCAGCCAAATCTCATGGGGTTTTTAGAAACTTTGAGATGATGATTCTCAAAATCGGTCTGACCGATTCATCCCAAAAATTATACAGTTCTAAGTTGGATGAGTTTGCGTGTAAGAAAAAATTTTCATGTTGATCAGTCAACCCTTGCGACCTGTGGAGTGCTTACAAAAAAAAAAAAAAAAAAAAAAACACACAGACAAAGCCCTATAAGAGTGGGATGGAGACTTCGCTACGCTCATCAATAATATCTGTATCAATGTACTTTTCACGGCATTGACATTTTTTTGGTCATTTCTCTACACGATTTGTTTCATACATATTGTACACTGTTTTTTATATGGAAAAAAGCATGTATAAATACAAATACAAAAATGTAATTACGTTTATAATTGTAAATTAGTTGAATAGAGTCCACCAATGGAAATCGATATATTTTAAAATAAAAAGTCATGATTAGTCACCCCATTAGTCATCCCCTCCTCCCTCCCGGTGACTGCGATCGCATAGTTACGTCACTGTGCATAGTTTTATAGCGTCACAACCGATATGACGTAGAGTTGGAGAAACATTTCGATGAATAATGAGGTAGTAGACTAGATTATCTATATAGCAAGTGAGGTATTTATTCAATAACTTGTAGCAAACAAAAAATGCAATTGGTTTTGTTAATGTTTAGTTGCCAGTATCACATAATAAAAAAATGAAAATAAATCAATGTATGTTTCCCTCTATCGTATTTCCATTCGATGAGTCCATCTCCATACCTCTCTCTCTCTCTCTCTCTCTTTCACTCTCTCTTTCTCTCTCGCCGTCTAGAGATCCGTGCACGATGAACTTCTCTCCCCTCACGAATTGTGATGTAACTCATGCAAAGTACAAGTATATGAAGTAAAGATGTCATATAACATAACTCTTGTCACAGGAGCTTTTCCATTTCTATACGGTTCTCGACTCGTGGTTGCTGTACTTGAGTATTTGATAACTAAGCTCATCTCACTTCAGCTTACTGCAAGTTGGATATAGTTGGGTTGGTTCCAACTATTAATACGTTTTCAGATTGAAACCGGAGGAAAACGGTAGGGAGAGATATTTGTCATGATATTAGTTGTGCGATGCGGATTATGAACATCTTGTGTGATGTCACTCATTGTTGAAAGAGACAGGCAACAATGTCCCCCGATTTATGATCTCAATTAACCACTCACAACCTGGTTAGTTCCACAGTTTGCTAAATTGCTTTGGTAACGGTTGTAAGTCATTTGTAATTTGAGATCAACCTGAATAATCATGAATGAAAAATGTGACAAATACAATAATTAATAGTAGAAATTATATGCAACAATGGCGACTATGAGAATCCGTTCCAATAGTGGAATTTGGTTTTCAATAGTCAACTTTATTATTATACAAGATGTCAGATATTGTAGCACGACCAAACAATGATTATACATAGTTGTAGGGAGGGACAGACTAGGTCAGTCTTCAATGTGACATAAGAAAACCATAAACTTTGTTGCAGAATTTATACCTTTCATTCTTTTTATTTCTCGATGTATCATAATTTACAACGTTTACCGCTGACAATCGATATGTACAACAAAACCAGGTAATAATTTACATATGTATAAAAGACACGATAAGTTATCTATAATGAGAGTCTTCTGTCATATTTCAAACAGAAAATCATGTATTATCATGACCCTATATTCGTTTGTTCCATATCTAATCATAAATAAAACTGAACACTTGCAATTAATATTAATATAGCATATCGAGCTGTATAGCTCATACAACTCGGAATGTAACCGGGTTAAAATGTTCTATAGTCATAAGTCATAATTGTAATGAGAAATGAACTCATTATTCAGACCACACCCAGGACTAAAGCAATAATCTACAATTATATCACTGCCTTCTAGAAGAATAGCCTTGACATTACCGTGGATGATGATAATGAGTTATAAGGCGGTGACAATGCACGGAAACTGAACATAATTATACACTTTATTGACAAGAAGGAATTGGGCGATTTAAATATGACGAGTTGTGTCATTTATAATCTTTTAAGAGCATGCGGGAGTCGGTATTCATACAAATTAGTTTATTCGTGATAATTTTAGATCGATAAAAGATATCAAAATTCTAATAATACATATATACAGGTCCATTTAAAACCTACAAAATGGACAACAGTGTGGATTAGAAATATTAATAAAATTATGATTAACGTTATCCCAATGACCCCACGATTGTCCGTGATTGGACAGGAAATTAAAAAGTCAATACAATATTTTAATTTTGTGAGATAATTATGTATTTTCTCTGTTCAATTGATCAGGAAATTATGATCAAGTATATACCAACAAGTGCTATTCTTGTTCTGTGTTTGTTCTGCACTTGTTCTGTCTTGTTCTGCAATACGTATAGGCCCCCTAGTAGTTGGCTATGAATTAATTGCATGTTTGACAGGTTATCATTATAGTAACTAGATGAGGAGGGCAAACATAAGTGAAACTATGAAATTGATGTTGCGATTGTTAATTATTGTCCACTTATTCCAACAATGTGTGAAATCACTTGGAAGAAGCATGTTTCTTGGGTTACCATATAGTAACTATAAAACTTGAATGAAAACAATTACTACTGAGCTGAGAGGATTTGCGATTGAAGAACATAATGTGGGAGATATTGTTGTTCACTTAACTACAACAGTGTGCTACATCATCTGATATAATCGTGAAGGTCCCTAATAGCCATTTTATTTATAACTTATATATATATATATATATATATATATATATATATATATATATATATATTATATATATATATATATATATATATATATATATATATATATATATATATATATATATATATATATATATATAAACAATAAAGAGTGAATGTCTCTATAAAATGTATAATGTACACGTTATTCTCATGCATTCGTTTTTTATCTATACAAATTATTGAACAAATATTGAAAGGCTCTTTAGAATGTATAATATATACACTTCATACTCGAATTCGTTTTTTCTGGACATTGTTTGTGACGTGATTGAATGGAAATTTTCAAAAAACACTGAATTGAGGTGTATTCTAAACGTGGTTTGAATACAACAATGTAATAATAAAACAAACTACAGGCATTATTATTATTATAAATAAGGGTAGTAATATAAGATGATAGCTCCTCGGGGGTATTTCTGTGACAGGACACCTCCTGAGATGGACTGGATATGAAGGATCCGATCGACCGCCTCTCCTATTCCGCACCACTGGCGCACGGACAGTTCGCGCCTTCATCTCTCGTAAATACAAATATATAAACTTTATAACTGTCTTACCCATTTAAACGTGCATAAATTCTACTCAGTAGAGGATATAAGACGGAGAGACAATTTGTTCACAAGAAGGGGAGAAAAACAGGAAGATAATTGTACATTCAGTTGTTTTTTCAGTTGTTCATAAGCTTTCTGTGTTTTGAAGGGAATTAATTGTAGCTTGTTAAGCTTGTTTGACTGGTTGTATGAAATAAGGTCGGCATTGTAGATATCGTAACAACGAGTATCCCATAGCTACCTGCACAACAAACTAAAAGCAAAGACGAAAGGACTGCCAGGACACGCCACGCTTGTGACAAAACAAACGTGAACATTCCATTGACATTTTACTACATGATACTACTCCTACTCCAACTGCAGAACGTAGCACAGGCAGCCTTGGTAGTGCTTGAGGCCAACATTATGACTTGTGTGCGCGGGGGGGCAAATCTGTCAAGAAACCACGTGACTCGGAGATGGTCAAGCAAACTAGTGGAGCTATATAAAGCGATCGCCACACACCACCTTTTCATTTTGATGCGCAAAAGATACTGAATACAAAATCGTGGGTGTAAGTCACATGAAAAGAAGCGGAAACACATGCTGATCATCATAAAATATATTCATCAGTAGATTTGCCACATCAGTCATAATAATCAATTAATAAAATTATTTATTCGATCTGACACGGATCTCCAACATGAGGATAACGTGATGAGGATAACCGCATCACGTGACTTACTCCAACCCCGCACGCAAGCATGTTGGCATCATCTACGCGCCCTCTACTAGTTTTTAAGCTCTATGGAAAATTTCCTGTACATCTCCATTTCCCTCGCTATGTTTAGCGTTCCGAACGCCAGAATGTGCGAGAGCGGCTTGCGATGGCCAATCTCAATCACCAACGAGATTGTCGCGCCCTCCAGCTGTCGGAAATACAACGACATGGTGAAGGGTGTAGAAGGGAGTAGAAATAAAGTATAAAGGGGATCAGTTTTATTCCATCATCTCGTGGTAAGTCTTGAGTATGTATTACGTCAATGCTACAAGTGTAACTTAATTTAAAGTGCAAAGTGCATATTGCAATGATTGACCGATCATGTATTATGTTCTATTTACTTTTATATGGGAATGACCAGGAAATTATTATGAATTTCTTCAGAGATCACCAGAGAAATATATACGCCCGCTTCATGATTTGTAACTTTTCATGAGTTTCTCTGTTTACACTTCTGGTATATCTCTGAGTTTCAATGTAAATTATTTCAAATTTTTATGATTTCTGCCATCATGTTTTGTAGAAGTAGAAATAAAAAATAGCACGGTCAATTGCAACTGTTTCTGATGAAAAACAACAATAACAGGACAAAATATTTTCATCGAATCTCAAAGGGTAAATGAATGCTGAGAGAATTTTACTAAAAACGAAATATATATTATAATAGAAACACAACAATCTCCATAGCAACCGAAAGAGTTGAATCGTAAAAATGATGTTGAGTCGAGGTAATGTAGTGAGTGTTAATCGACGTTTTTCATCGAAATATGCCTACCCTCAATTAAAATAATCAACAATTAATTCACATGAACTACAGGAGCCCAACTTTTCAAAAGTTGGTGTGAAATTTGAATCTGAATGTAAACTGATGTGAAATGTATCAAGTAATTCTACCAAATCATTACAGCACATCAGCTTGATTTTGACACTCTTAAAATATTTTCAGGTTTCTCTCATCACCGCCTCTTTGATCCCCTAATCCATACACACCGCCATGCGCCTTGTTTGGCTCACTGACAACTATGTGAGAAGGCGGTGGGATGCTGCATAGTGTGAAACGTTCTATTCCTTCAACGTGACCCTAGCCACGGATCTGCGACAGCGTGCTTATTAGTAGAGGCGTTAGCTGATGATCGTCTCCCATTGCTCTAGACGTATACAAGATTCACAAGGGAGTTGAACTTGGTATTTACAGTGTCTGCGGTCTGTAATTGCTCCAAGCAATATCTGTTACCATTGTTGTAATCTGCTATTAGACGCTTAACTCTCACTGTAATGATGTGGACGATCACAATACAGAAGTAATTAGTTAACTAATCATTAACGAGATGTGTGGGCTTCCATTATGATACTAGACTGAGGTCGTATATCACGCACAGTGAGAATATAGCAAAAAGTCAAAGATTAAAATTATTTTCCTGATGGATATTAGGCCGGCCGGTTAATGCAAGGCTAACATAGCTTGATGGAATCTTCATTTTTGATCGGAAGTTCTTAGTTTGATATATTATTCTTATATTTAATCATGAGTTTATTAGTTGTAAACATTACCTCCATAGGATTTTACCGTGTTCAGTTCAAAGTTATTGTAAATAAGATAAATGACTGGAAAGTGTAAATTTAAACTACCATCTATCCTGAGAATATTCTGAATGAAAACTTTTATGCATAATTTTTGAAAAAGCATACAAATTCAAAATAATAATAAAATACTATACATAAAGAATTTAGAGAATATATAGCAAACTCATGATCACAACAGACAATTGAGGTGTGATAATTACAAAAGAGAAAAATTTAAATGAAATCTTAAAATAATATATATATAACTAGCATAGGCCTAAATGTCTTATGAAAATGATGAAATAAATAACAATTATCAAAAATGTACCTAGTTTCAACATTTACGCGTTGTACAGTTAACAAAATATTTATGAGAACATATTGGTGGTGGCGCCCGGTTAAATGGTGGAAGTGCCTAGTTGAAGCGAGTGAAATATTGAATTATGAAGAGGTGAAAACAGGAAACCGGACGTTGCCTATTTTATTCATGAAGACCAATTAAAATCCGTATTGATCCTGTTGAAATTCTCACTTCTCAGTACTCTATTCAAGCAGTCTCTACGGACGGGTTCAACTCAGCCCTCAAAGTTCAACAGGTGATTCGTTGCGCCACTTATACTCAAATATACTCTCGTTTCTCCTTTGTTATGGAAAATTTTGTAACGCTTACACCTATCTGCCATCGGAAATATTTACAATAATTATTTTACAGCTGGAATTACCTCTTCATTCAGACTGAAAAAGATTAAAAAATGACGTAAAAACTATTTATTATTTTTCCGAATCAAATTCAAGAATGTTTGTTAAAGAATAGAATTTATGATTAAAAAAGTTTTTTCAACTAAGAAACTTATATCGCATAATATTGAATGTATACAACAGCTGAAAAGCATAAATCCTAATCAAAAATGTTAAAATTCAACGATGATAATTCATTCATTCAATTTCAAAAGTAATGAAAAGATACGAGTTTATATCCACAGTAATACCTAAAATTCTGTTATCTGATACCGAACCAAAGCTATCACCACAAACCTTATTGGATGAGCAAAGCAAAGACTCAATTTCACCATAGGCCTACTCGAAAAAAGTGCTATTTTTTTTCGCGTTCCACAGGTCGAACGAAAATTCAATATCAGTTGAAACTTGGCATATACAAGTACCCTTATCTAATACGATACTGTATAGTTTGAATTGCAATCGGTTCAACCACTTCTCAGAAAACTCATTTCAAAGTTTTCAAAAATCTCATGAGAATAACCCAGAGGAAAAAAATTGTTAAAAATATTTCATCCGAGAGAATTCAAATTCTCAGAGAATTTAAATATAATGATGATACATATTATTCCGAACTTTCACTCAAATTGGATCAGCCGTTTTGATTTAAAAAAATATAAAATGTAATTTCTGTAAATCACTCAAAGCTATTAAGAAATAAGATACCTATTAAATCCAAGCTAGAGGTGTCACCAATTAATTTTAAACGATTAAAACGAAGCCTTCTTTATTATCATAGGAATTAATTATGAAATAGGATGGCAGTGACGAAATTGTTCGGATCTCAAGGTGGATATATATATATATATATATATATATATATATATATATATATATATATATATATAACCAATCCAAAGATAAGTTGATATGTTCCAGCTCATCCACCAATGAGGCAACACATAATGCATTTGTCTAGTATAGCTAAATCGACACTCATGCGCTCATAAGCGAAGAAGATTTGAATCAAATCAATAGATTCTATTTGTCATCAAAACGATATCCACGTCACGTGATGGAGAACCATTATCAAGAATTGAGGTTCATCACAGTGAGAAGTGCAACTAATGAATTATTCATCAGCCATGTAATAAAATAATCCTGGTCTCAGCTGCATGTTATCAAATAACACCTTTCTAAGCTGGTTTAATTGCCATGGCAACCAAATAGATTACAGGCCAACACTTTTAGTACAATCTCCGTCTCTGAGACGTAATGGGGGGGGGCAGTAGAAGTGGTCTTCATGGGGATGTTGTGGAGGGATGATGGAATAAACCATAGCAACATTATTTTATAAAGAACAGTAAAAGTGGAGATGGAATGGGGTTTAATTATTGACGCAATTCCACATGCAAGTATAGAATGATCCTATTTTCTACTCAGACTCTCGTACCTATTTGGTAATTTCATTTGAAATATATGAAAATATATGAACATATCATTCTGAATAAAAAATACGAAAATTACATTTCTCTATTCTTGGTAAGCTCTATATTTGCAACCAGACCTTCGTATGTTGTAACGTATCGGGTGTTAATATTGTGCACAACCTAATTCAATCTAATCCTACTTACCATCCTAACTTCTGACCCAAGCTACTTTAATCCAGCCTAAAACCTAGTTGTGAGTGTAAATAAACTGGAAAGCCAATTCAACATGTTTTTCACTTCACCATCATAACGCAGTAAGAAATATTTCCTGTAAGTCATAACAAACAAAAAGCTCAGCTTGTTTTCTATCTATTGTGAAAAACATTGTTGTCTGAAACCACACTTATAACTGGTTTCTGTAGCCTGACAGTATAGACGTATTGAACGTTAAAATATAAAAACTCTGCGTATAAGGAAAGTTATGTTTTATAACACAATACGAAATCGATAAAAATATAATACTCTTTTGTTATTAATGAACCAACTAACCGATAAAAATGTTCTAGAAATAAGTACCGTTACAAATAACATAGTAACCCACCCTCGAGAAGTTTCAACATGTCTACATCTACTTTGGTACAGTTTTAAAGAGGTACGAAAAACACTTTTGTCCAGGGCAAATGATGTCTGACAGGGGTCTTAGAACACGTCCAAATGGAGTCGTAAAGAATGCCATGTGAAGGTGAAATAACACTTGGAAAAAAAAGGGTCCGCAGGTAAAAACGATTTGTTAAGACGTTGCGCCTCATACAAGGGTAGGCTTATAATGTTCTTTCAAATGTTAGCAAGGCGGTGTAATTCCTGTGATAATGGCTTCATTTACGTTTCACTGACGCCAAAATACAGGATTACAACGTGATTAAAAAACAGCGTGAATTCGACGACAATGGGAGAGTTTTTTCATCATGGTGTATTGTTAAGTTGTTAGATTTGATCATATAAAGATTCATTCATACGGATGAATTTGTGTCATGTTTTGTTGCAGTATTGAGCATTATTCTATAGTAAATACATTATTGCCAAGAAACAAGTATATTTGTAACGAAGTTTATTGAGAAAAATACTCTGTGGATGTAGTTAAATAACAGATATCACTCAAACAATGATGAATATCAAATTAGCAATACATTGATATATATATATATATATATATATATATATATATATATATATATATATATATATATATATATATATATATATATTGTTTTTGTCCCATAGCCGGACGCACCTCCTCATTAATGCTTTAAATAAAATATTTAAACTGAAATATTTCATGGTAAAGAATATTTTGAATGAAAAGAAAAATCTCTGTGATTTTTTAGAAAAGCAAACAAAATGAAGATCAATCAATTGTTGTTTAAAAATCATTTCATATTTGTCTAGTATCAATTTAGATCGCTCATTTCTACAAATAATAATTGTATTCCATTTTTCCACCTCATTGTCGTCAACAGTGTATTATACAGGCCGATAATAATTTTGACCGGAATGATAAGATGCGGGTATATAGAAGCTATTGTGTAGGTCTATCTATTTACATTCACTTTCCTGGAGGCATCCCTCCAGGAGTTATTTAATAGCATAACTAGTAGTTTTAGTTTAGATTAGGATGGTTTCAGGTTGAATGAAATGAGTTATGGTTAGATTAACATCAGCTTAGAAATGGTTTAAGGTAGATTTAATTAGATAAGGATGGGATGATTGAGTTTGGTCATGTTGGATTGGTAAATTTAGTGAAAAAAAGTGAACTTATTTCTAAATTATAGCTAATTTTTAGTCAAGATAGAAAAATAACATGATTATCCAAGGGTGATAACAAATTATTTCTCTTATTCTTTGTCAATTAGCTAGTTATCAGTTGGTACAATCGTTCCTTTGTTCAGATTTTCACGTTAATTCAGGTAGAGCGCAACAACAACAAAAACAACGACGACGACAACAAGAACAACAACAGTGTCACCTGCACGAGCTACAACATATGGTCTAGCTAGCTACACACAGCTTGCGTGGTGCGGCCAAGTATAAAAACTCCATCTCAAGATTTGTCGTAATCTAATCTTTGAAAGGTTTTTCACTCGGATAGTGTCACGTGACAGGAGAACCAATGAGGATATCGGTAACAAGCCGATGATAGTGATTGATGATCGAGTATGATGAGACAGGCATGAACCCGGGTCTCTCCTGAGGAACACGACGATTGACTGATGACACGTTATGCCCCCCTGTGGCCCCCATTATACCTGCATGTACAACAACCTTCTCATGTACTTGTTGATTTCGTCATGGAGCGAGGGAGAGAGAGAGAGAGAGAGAGAGAGAGAGAGAGAGAGAGAGAGAGAGAGAGAGAGAGAGAGAGAGAGAGATTGATTGAACTTCATGGTCGGTGTGCGATTGGCGGGATGGGAATAAGAGAACTAAACACACTTTTGATGCTACAACGTATGAGGTGCAATCTATTGGTCTGATATTCTAATTTGTATTAATCTGGAGAAACGAAATAATATGAACAAATAATTTTAGTAGAAGAGTTGTGATAGGAGTGGACCTAAATCTGCAAGAAAAATACTACGATGATGCGAATCAAATTCTCGAGCCAACACAATAATAAAATATAAGTAGCGACCGCATGATGGTGGTATAAAAAGTTGAACTAAAAAGCTACATATTACAAACATTGAATTGTACGTCCCTTCCAGCAAGTCAACACATTAAGAAATATTCTTGATAACTCAATCAAATACTGTATCTGACGTCGTATAAATTATTTTATTCAATCTATCTGAAAGCTGTAGTGATTTTATTGATTCTCGTGATTTTATTAACATTGTCTTACCAACGCCGATCGCGCCCTTGATCAATGTCCTCAGTCTGAAAGCAATCAAATGAAAGGTTCGTGAGTAATTAATTTCCTAGTGATTCCTTCTCAAAGGATTCTCAAACT
>OZ023331.1:26485100-26535100 GCA_964007535.1 Brachyptera risi | reverse complement strand
GAAATTATAATCTTACCTAGAATATTCGTAACGATTTTGAAAAATTGAAAGAAACGTTCAGTATAATAGAATATTGTCTCATCTTCACATTAATTATTGGAATTTTTCTTATCTTTCTACTTCGATTGGCAGCTAGCAACGATGGATAAAAAAATGTAATCGAAATGACAAGAACCAGTTGCCATAATAAATAAGGAGTTTTATACGAATTCGATGTCTATAAAAAAAAAGATGTAAAAAAAGGAGACGCTTTTCAAATCGTTTCCTATTTCTATAGACTAGTGATGGGAAACTATGAAAAGCGACCGGCATAGGCGTCGAAGCTGAACCTTCTGATCCATCTCTACCGTACGTGTATCGTACATTATTAATTCATATCAGCATAAAACCGAGCGACGAGACGAATGGGTGAAAAGAAATTGCGTGTGTCTGTAGGGGTGCATATGCACAGCAGCGTAGGTTTCTAGATTGATCAAAGAGATGGTATAAAGTGTATGAGATACTGATGAGAGCTGAAAGTCACGATCGACCGTCCTCACATTTAATTAGATATAGCGGTTGAGAGTGTCGAGCAGGCGGAAAAAGAAATGTAAGAAATAGAGCGGGAAAATACGGAGAAAACACGTCAAGGCAATTAAGTAAAATATCAGTTTTAGCTTTTTTGACATACATTTTTTGGAAGATTACAGTAATCAAAAAACTGAATAAAATGGAAAAATGAACTCGGTTATATTCTGCCAAATAGTATGGATGTTTTAGAATTGTTATTTTGATTACTGGGGAGAAAGGTAGAGGAAAATAACAATTTGTTACTAATGTAAAAAGCAAAATGAAAAGAAGTGACTTAACACGGCTTTGGCATTTACATGTTTTTTCTCTGCTGGAAAGCTAAATCGAATGTTTTGAATGGAATATCTTGAATGGATATCAAGAATCATCATTAGGCCTATACTTCGAAAACCTGTCAACTTTTTATATGAACCATCGGCAGCTGGAACTTTGCCTTTTTTCAGAAAAAGTAGAAGAACACGAAACAATATATATATATATATATATATATATATATATATATATATATATATATATATATATATATATATATATATATAACTATATTTCAAGTTACAATTTTCAACAGAATATTTTGGAATAAGTTGCGCCTCAGGGTGAAAAAGCACGATATTTTTTTTTCTACGAGTATTTCCTATGGCTTTATATTGAAGATCCTATACCAGGTGTGAAAAACTACCCCTCTCTAACTAACGTTGGGCTCAAACAGATGGACTCAAACAATAGATAAATTGACTTATCTTGACTACAAGGGTGCTAAAATTGGACAACACTATCCTCTAAGGGTTGCGCCCCTCCCTTTGACCAAGAAAAATATAGTATCTAATTTTAAAATCATAGTAATCAATTTCGTTTTTATCATCTCAGTTCACTTCTTCGGCTTCAAGGTAGAATCTTTTCGTCCTTCTTCTGTTTTGACCCATGTTGCCCCTCCAGCGTATGGTATACTCCGAGCCAAGAGTCCATGACCAATATTTCACAACTAACGTAGGAATCTTCAAAGTTGGCGGTTAGGTCAATACAACAGCTTGAAACTTATACTGTGAAATTCAATCACCAATTGAATCGAGATATCTTGCTTCAATTGCTAAAATGAACATTTTTATTAAATTGGCAGTGTGTTTTATTTTAATTGGATGAAAGAAAAATGTCACATATCATTGTTCAGCTGATGGTGTTTTTAGGGAAATAATTGTTCACGAGATTAACGATGAGAAACGTAACGGCATCTTTCAAATTCAATTTAGCCTTGAAATTACAGAAATAATATGAAATGATTGAAGATCTTTAATTATTTATGTATAGTCTAGACTCTAGACAACCTTCTTACTTTCGTGGACCAGTGAAGACTGCTATATATACCTCTTGAAAACAAAGTTGTATTTAAATTTGATAGGGTCTATTCAGTTTTTATTACAACTAGACAATTGTTTCGATCTATTCGGTTGGTAGAAACCACGTGATTACCAGTATATAGACCTACTCATGTGAGGAAGATATTCGTCATAGCTAGTTTGACCGAGCCATCGTTAAAGAAGAGCGGGATGGAGGAGGAGGGGGAGGAGGCTCCATGTATTTTGATTGTCTCCAATCATTATCCCATCAATTCTGTTATCTGGAACATTTGATTATCCTCGGCCCGCAGTCCAGCATCATTATATCCTGACCACTCAGGTTCGAGACCCGCGCGCTATTCTAGTTACATATAGGAGAGATGGTCAATCGACTCATGAAACTCAGTCAAGCGGGAAACATAGAATCTTCATCACAACGTTGCACTTATTTGTGAAATTATAGAGAAGATGATGGCGAATAGTTCCTATCTGGACAGTCAGTTTAAAACTTTCTTTTCGTTGTTTTTAGAGTTGTGTATAAATCTGAAATGCTTGAGATGTTCAAAGAGTGGACTCACGAGGGTTATTAGATGAGTAAAGTGATTTAGATTACCAATTATTGAGTTCGATCCCTGTTATGTTGGGCAATACTGACTGAGACGAGAAGTGCAGTTGGTATCAGGAGGCTGGAGTTCGGTTTTCTGTCATGACTTTTTGGGTTTATCGAACAATTTCGGATGTTCGTGATCACCTCAGTTGTGATGTTGAATTTTTTTTTTTCGATAACATCGAAACTTGATACAAAATCATTGTTCCCCAATTAAGGCTATGGATGAAAGATGGGATCGTTTGGATGAGGCACCACAAGGGCGATCTTACCACCCCATTTTTATTAGATAAAAGTCTTTCAGTTTCCGAAACTGAAAACTGAGATGAACCCAGCCACTATCAGGACGACAAACAATTCACGTCTGATGAGAATAACAATACTTGTGAACTAATGAATCCTGCTTGTGAATCCTGATTAAGAGTGACGTCAGAAAAATGATTCATAAGTCTATAAAATATTGAAAATTATACAATTTTCAAATATATATTCATTGATTCAAATGTAATTTGATTGATTATCGATAATTGTCAAGTAGGTTGACCTATAATTTTTTCCATAACTCTCCAGCGAGTTCGAGGGCACTGGAAGTATGATGTGTTGGAATTGGATATGTAAAACAGAGAACTCAAAACTTGTAACGTCAGCCCTGTATGGAGTGTGTGGAGAGGGGGAGGAGAAAGGAGGGGGAACTTTGTAGTTTTCAAGCGATGCATCGTGGGAATAAAGAAGACAAAGTTTAATCGAAAAATAACTTGTGCATTTCTTTAAATAAGATAAAACCGGAAAGATGTAGACTTTTAAAATATATAAGATCAAATGAAGACGACAGTTTTTTGAAATCAGACGACAGACGGTCGTGGATTTGAGTCCCGCTAATAGTCATAGCTATAGGTGATAGTTCAATAGCCTGTCATGGATCGATATAGACTACAATTGAAAACCATTTTTATTTTTGTTTAGCGATAAAAAATAATTTTTCCACGTACTCATTATACTCGCATGGGAATGAGTCTCCCCTCTTTAATCTTATGGACCGTAACGTCATTATCTATGAAGATGAAGAAAGAGCGCAATCAAAAGCTGATATTTCAATAAAATCAATACAGTTTGAGCCTTTAAGTATTTTAAATATATCTCGAAACCTGTTGTTATAACTCTTAAAAACTTCTCTGTCTGCTCTTTATTTTTAAATCAATTGCAAATGAACACAATTGATTTCTAAAGATTACAACCAAAACTGAAATGCATGTGTAGCAAGAGGTTATTTGTAAGTGGAATAGACAACTATAGTTAGTCTCCTAGACTTGAGAATGTTTTGATGAAGTGAATCTCACACACCAGCACTTTCTACATTCTCGTTAATTTTAATGCTGATTTGAATGTTAACATTCCTTTTAATGCAGAACAACGAAAACATATTTATAAACGTCCAAATTGTTCCTTTAAAAAACATTTTTTAAATTATCAGCCTGTAAAACATTACTCAAGTTATTGTCCCCAATTATGACTTTGGATGGATGAAAAGGCAGGACCACTCGGATTGGGCATATCGCAAGGGCGATCTTAAATACCACCTCAAATGGAATAGATATTACGAATAAACATTTCTATGAAATCTTCAATTTCAATTTATTTTATTCATGCATCGACTGTATTTTCATCTGATTTAAATCACATCACATGTTCAAATTAGTCATGTAAGCGATATGTTTTATAGTATTTGAATCGATTTGTAGTATAAATGAGGCACTTGAACTCTTTGAACAATTCACTTTTTGTAGTTATTTGTAAGAAAAGTAACAAGTAACAACTATCGACTATCGATTGCCTACTGCCGAGTATATCGATTATCGATTATCGACTATATAAACTTACTTTTAAGGATTTATTTATTTGAATGCCGAACGGCAAATTTAATTAGTGTGAGGATTTATTGAAGTAAGGATTGCAGAAAAGTGTGTGGCTCCCATTCTATACTGCAATAATATGTCCCTTGATGTTTAGTTCGGGTTATTAAATTTCGACTCAAAGGAGGAATGGTAGGAACGTTTTATCTATGTACAAGCGTGCGTTTCATCTAAATAATATCAACGAAATAGTTTCACAACAACCACCTATGGGCTCTGGTTGCTTCGTGTAATACAGCGTTACTATGGTGATGGAAACACACACACACACACACACACACACATACATACAAGTTATACCTGACAAATGTTCCCTCTCTTCCTATATTCCCCTCGATAACATATTCCCTGTTATTACTAACAAACATACGAGTCCGACTGATGAAATACCGAAACTCCCGTCGAATACAGTAGCTATTTCAACACTGTGACCCCCCCCCCCCCCTGAATTGAGCCGATTAATTATTCAAAAAATGTATACCCAAAACACACCGCGTGCACAAACTTCAAACCTTCACTAATTTTACATCCCCCCCTATACTTCCCTACCCCCTCACCGTGTCGCTCATTCAAGATTCATCGTGATTGGCTGAAGAGCGTGCATACCACTTGTTCACACTTTCATGGTC
This sequence comes from Brachyptera risi, assembly GCA_964007535.1. NCBI lineage: Eukaryota > Metazoa > Arthropoda > Insecta > Plecoptera > Taeniopterygidae > Brachyptera > Brachyptera risi. The sequence continues at coordinate 26,530,050 of OZ023331.1, read as the reverse complement.
GTAAGGGGCTCTAAAGGGCCTCTCAGACCCTCGGTTCAAAATTCCTCACCCATTTGAAGGGCCCCTGAAGATGTTGCTAGATGAGCATGTTGTCATAATGGAGAAGAATTTGACGAAATCGTTTTGATGAGAGATGTTTTTCGAGAGGTTCTTCAAAGGTTTTTGGTAGAAGACACCTGAAGGAAATAGGAACGTGATGGAGGAGGAGAAATTATTTGTAAATTGCTTAAAATTGAGAATACTTGATCACAGGTCTGTGTCTTAGTCTATGTATAACGACTAACAACACACTATTAAAATTATATTGATTATTTCCATCGAGACGTATGATTAGTGCTAAATAATATATTGTTTTATCGCTTACAGACTTTTTGATGAGAAGAACATATGATTAAAATGCATTATTTAGTTTATTAATAATGAATGATAAAATCGATCGAGTGTGAGTCGATAAGACAATACCTACTTTTACTGTGGATGTAATCGGATGCCTACATTCATATGTCACTTCTATTAGTGCAAATGAATAAATGCTGTATAGATATATTTTTTTTTATTTAATAACATCGAAACTTGATACAAAATCATTGTTCCCCATCAAGGCTATGGATGAAAGATATGATTGTTTGGACGGGGCACCACAAGGGTGATCTTACCACCCCATTTTTTGATTATTTAAAACTAATGAATTTCAACACCAGGACTGCGTAAATTCCAGAACTGGATAAATTAAACAAAGTTACTCAAACTATTGTGTATTTTTAATTCAGTTTCATGATTACTACAGATTCATTTTTCTTAAATCCAAAGGCTATACAGATCACAAATTAGAGAAGGGTTCCTTTATCTGTGCACAAAGTAGAAGTTAACTAGAGAGAGAGAAGGTCGTTAGTTATTTAATGAACAGTTCAGACGTCCCCCAGTTTAGTTTGTTTCTGTTTGTGGGTGGCAATCGTGTATCACAACAATAATCATTATAACTTACAATTGGAAGCAGAGTGAAATGTCAAATGAAAAGTTGGCTACTGTGGTAATTCGTGACAGAAAGTACTTTAGATCAAGTATTAGCTTCAGAGAAGTTTGATCTGATATGGTGGGAGTTTAGAACATGTTATTAGCATGGGATTAGCATGTTGTAAGGGAAAAAACTTCCCACTCTTAAGGGAGATACCATTATATATGATCGTAAAAAAAAAATAGAGGTAGATAAGGGTATATTAATTTGTCGAGATATTTTATTGCAGATATTACAAATATTCATAAGATATTATAAATTATGTCGCGAGGAATTGTACAAAGCTCAAATGACATGATTTGTCGATTTATTGAAAAACCACTTTTGAGTGACAACTTTTATGTTTGTAACGGTATGAGAATTCATTTATGGAGAGTAATCGGCAGAAATACAAATCATAATTCAATAAAGAATATGGAGAAAATACTGTTAATATTACAAGTATAACCTAAAAAAAAAGTATGTTTTTACATCTGTACATATGGAAATTTTTGGAAATGAGTAAAAAAATAGTGATATAAAATACCGTCACAGCAATAACTGCTTGAAACTTTCAGAATGTGCATCCCGATTCATTTCACCGACTTGTGAAATTCATTCGACAGCTCAATCAGTCAGTTGCCATTGGAAACCCACACAGCACTGTGGGTCAGATGATTGTGGGTCACAACCTGGGTCAGATTAGAATAATAGATACTTCCTTTTATGTGTAACTATCTACTTTACAATTATAATTCCTTCACTTTTACCTAGTATGTGGTCGTACTAAACGCATTTCGACTTGTATATGTACAACTATAGTTGTACATATACAAGTCGAAATGCATAGTCATCGCCATACCCGTTGCTGTTGGTAACGCACGCAACAGAGCGAGGGTGGGTATATATGTAGAGATGACCTAGGTCAGAGTTGCATAACAGATATTTCCACTAGTACATCTTCTCAAGAAGTATGAGAGATAATTGACTGTGGCAAATCTAAACGCCGTGAGCCATATAATCCACTGACTCTTGCGCTCTAGTATAATTGCTTGATTAGTCGGACGAGCCATGTCTAAATACCAGTTCAATCATGAAACAAATAGTCTTCATTTTCACATGATGAACCGATATCTCATTTCCATGATCCCTAATGGAAATCCATATTGTCTTATAATCAAGCGTGTATGACGTAACGAATTTCCCGATCGTTCGTTTCCTCGTATCACTCACCACTATCACACATCGGTTCCGAACATTATGACGTCAGACACGGTCTAATTGCTACAATCCCCGATAGCAGGAACGACAGGAAGCCGCAGGAAGTAACCGGGATAAGGAAAATGCTTGGGGGTGAAATGTAAAATGTATGCGGGCAATTGTAATCCCCGCAGTCTCTCTATATATGGATCAGTACACGGATGAGTGGACATCAAATGAAAGCACACAATGTACATATATATATAGTACACAGGTTTCTGACTTAGTTTTACAATAATAATGAGTATTAGGTTGCCTGAATCTCCCCTATGTTATTCTTTAGAATTTCTAAATATTCTTTTGTTATTTTTTTTCAGTTTCCCCTCTGTTCATATACGCGAATGTCAACCCCTAATTTTATATTAATTTTTATACCGTTCAATTTGCGAGCACGCGTTTTTGTAAAAAAGAAAAAAAGAAATTGAAGATAGTTTTTTTTTTACTTTTTACCTTACCCTTCAGAAACACTGTTGCTACTTTATACTTTCAGAGAAGTGACTACGTAAATATCTTTGATAAAAGCAACAAGTTTTTTTCTGTAGGGTAGAAACCTTTGATCTATATCTTCTCGCTGTTGATAAAATATAGCTGAGCAAATAATTTACAAGGATATTAAGTTAAAGGTGGAATATACAGGATTGACGTTTTTACAATAACGACAGCTTTGCCAGCATGATCGAGCATCAAGATCAAGACACAGCGTGATTTTCCTCAGTTCTTCAAGTGAATCTGTATTAGACCTTAGACCAAATACAATATTCAGTTTAATCAAGATGAAACAGTGCACCGCTTCCATATATATATATATATATATATATATATATATATATATATATATATATATATATATATATATATATATATATATATATATATGTGTGTATATATATATATATATATATATATATATATATATATATATATATATATATATATATATATATATATACATATATACATTTATATAGCATTTGTCTATGAAAATACAGAATTCTTCTTGTCAGTATAAATCTTGGCAAACCTTAGGGCCTACATACTATGAAGCCTTTTATTACAAGCTTGCATCAACTCACTATTTATCTTGTTACATCTGCGGCTACAATTTGGCTGTCATTATACCATCATTCTAAAACACATTTCCATATTATATTCCTATATATCGCCCCTCTGCCACAACTCAATCCAACATTAATTGAGGAGGCGCTTTCCCCCCACTTATACGCCACTGGGTTCAATAAGTTAGTGGGTTGGTCCAATCATGCATGTAAACAAACCCTCTTGTCTTCGTTTTCTATCACGCAGCTGTTTTTAGTTCCTCTTCTAGACTAGACTTGACCATGGGTCAACCCATGAATAATTTTATTACCACTCGTAAATCAAAATGTTACATGTTATTCTGTATAACAATATTTAGTATAGTGCTAAAAAAAGTTCCTAAATACGTCTCGAAGGCGTGATTATTATGATAATGCTGTACCTATGCGTGACTTGGGCTGTGTTTATAGCTGTACATCATAATGTTGTATACATGTAGGTCTGTCATGCAAATTTTGATATTTTGAGACGATATTTTGAGTAGTAAAATTGTGTTATATGATTGCTTTTGAAATTGACGATGACATGAGAATTATCTTTGAAACTTATATTGAAAAGGGACCAAGATTATGAGCCATAAAATCATGAGTTTATGTGTGTTTTCGGAAACCGTAAAACGTAGTTATATTCATTGCAGTTGAGTTTGAATATTTTTTCGTAGATTGTAATGTTTAGTGCCTCTTTGAAAGTACACGCAGAGAAAATGTCTGGCGGTGAACTATATATAAGCTTCAATTGTGAAAATACTCGTGTACGGATTAACAATACAGTTTCTGAATTTAAAATGGTCGTAAAAGTTTGAACGAATTGAGGATTTGATAGTATTACAATTCAATTTTTTTTCGCAAAATCCTCCGTGTCAACAAATCCTCCCAAAAAACTCGTATGCCAAGTTTACGAAGTTGATGATAAAAACATCGTACAAAAGCTTGTTATGCAGAGTTCATGGATTTTCATTTTCATCACGAAACAACAACCGTCGTTAGCCATGGTAGTCAATAAGTTGGATAATGGTTTTTACTGCTTTTTCACACGGTTTTCCACTCTCAACATTTTCAGGTGATCAATTGTTTCTCTGATTACATTATACGACAAAACATTTTTAATAACACTTCACAGTGATTTTTACAAAGTGGAAATACTGATATAAAATGAACAAAGGAGAATGAATTTTCAATTTGGTATCTGTAAAGCAGACGACATTTGATTAATCTGTATGAATAAACAGATGTTTCTAGCAAATAACTTTATTGAATCAACGAAACATCGAGATCCTTTTTACAAAAAAAAAAACTACACTTCAGTAAAGCACATATACCATAAACATGCACTTGCTTTGAATCCGTCAAGCTTATCAGGGATCAACTAATACACGCTTATATAAAAATTGTCACTGCTTTCAAAAACTAAAATCTTTTTACCTTTTCTATTCTAATGTTAAACTGTTTTATACATTCATCACAATTCATCGCATAAGTGCTATTTGGTTTATTCATAAGAGCCAACGATATGAATGAATTATTATACCTTTGCACATTCAGCAGTTGTGTATAAATCTCTAGCTTTTGTCAACAGCAATCTACTATTGCTATAGCAACAAACAACTTTGTAGACAGATCCAATAGTGTCGACCGTCATGCCCGTTTACCGAGGGAGCTAGCGAACCGTGCAGTTAATATTATATACTATGAGAGAGAAAGAAGATATGTAATATAGCACTGGGAGGGTTGAAAAACGAGCAGGAGGGGCAGTGAGGGGGCAATTGAAAAATAATCCAATTACCATGAAAATAAATAGAGCTTGCTGGTAGAATGGGAAACTGGTAGCTTGGTTACGATCCTCCTCTCAGGTTATCATGTGGACTATATCAATGTGGTAAGCTGTCCAAGGTTTCGGTATAGCCATGTATATGATGTATAGGGGAATGGACGGGGGATGGTCGTATTTCAAGGGAAATTGCTTTTCATAATTCCATAGTCGTTTAGTATGATTATTTTATATCAATTGCTCTGAACGTAATTATCTAGACGCTTAAAATCCTTTACGGTTTAAGTGTAATTTGATGAGAGATTTAATTATAAAACTGCTTGGCCATCGTGATACGCATGTAGCGTTGGTATTAGGTGAATACAATTATAATTCAATATTGACTGATTTGTAAAATGTTCTCTGATGTATTTACATGGATATTTAGTTTCCATTACTGAAGAAGAACTAGTCTACACATATGAATGATATGATCATGTATAATCATGTAAATGTATATGTAGTTCATATGTCGACTTAATTGGGCTAAAGTCCCGTCTGAATATTCACTACATGACTGATGGAAACCATCCAAGTTCAAGTTGGACATAAATGTATGTTTATATTCAGATGAGATAAAATCCCAGTGCCATATGTTGTCTGTACCAATTCATATGTTGAATTGTTCAATGATTTGTTCATATGTTTCAATGATTGAATTGATCTCATTTTTACTTGGATCCTGTCAGTTCGATAATCACCTACTGAGAACAGAAAAGAAATGCATCAATTTACGATATTTGAAGTTGGCTTTTCTCTTTCTTGGTTACTGTCAATATATGTTATACAGCAGGTAGTATTATTAATGGAAAATACATTTCGAATTGAATGATTTTATATCAAAGAGAAATCAAAATAAAATTGAGAATAATGAAAAAGGAATGAATTTTACTCTTTGTTAACGTAGCACTTATCACCAGAAGCCATTCCTTCCGTTTTACTTGTTTTGTAATATCGTACACCTCACGCACACTTCTTAACAGAATGAACTGTAAAGACATGTCTTCTATCTATCTCATTTTATTTATATATATATATATATATATATATATATATATATATATATATATATATATATATATATATATATATATATATATATGTATATATATATATATATATATTTATATATATATATATATATATATATATATATATATATATATATATATATATATATATATATATATATATACATATGAATATATGAATAAAACCACTATACGCACTCAAGCAGAACAGAATCAAATTTGAAGTAATATAAAAAAAACATGAAAATATGATAGGGTAAGAAAGACCCGAGGCGCAAAAGTCTAAATTACCAACGTTATGTATAATAATTTAGGGGAAATTATATTATAGCATATCCTCAAATATAAGTAACCCTTGAAAATTACATCTCGCTTAAATAAGCTAGTTCGGTAGAGATATTTCGTGCACGTTTCAAACGAAGTAATAAACTTACGGATGTGAAAATATGACATCACACACTTAAAAATACAAAAATATTTTATTATTCTCGAATGAGAATTAAGCATTCACGGACACAAAACGTCGTAAAAATGAAATAAAACTTTCGTCAATTATTTTCTCTGTCCATTTCATGTTTGGCAAGACAAATACGCTTAAGTATTTTCAAACAAAATATGTGTATAGATTCATCAGAGGAATATAATATGAAAATTACTGTGAAACATCTATTTTTAATCTGCGGATGGTATTTTGTGTATTATATTAGTCTCAGAACAAGCAACGAGGTTTGTGTACTGGAGAAAGCTGTTTGAAATTTCAAACTTCAAGTACGATTAAGAATATTTTGGAATTTTTTTTTTCATCAACATCGAAACTTGATACGTGGTCATTGTTTCTCGATTAAAAAGCTATGGATGGAAGTGGGATCGTTTAGACGGGACACCACAAGGGCGATTCACATCGTACCACAAGGTACCACATTTTGAATATTTCAAATAAAAAACAATGAACTTTGACACCAAGATTGCATACTATTATGACACTATTCAATTGTTTTATACCGGAGTGTATTGTACACATAACACAGCTAGCCACAGGCTATATTATTCTATCAGAATCAAATAAGTTTCAACAATCCAAACACTGAACACACACTTGAAACAATACCTCTTTTAATCTTCAACTTGTCCGCTATGGAGTTTTTGCTCTTGAAAAGCTGGACAGCTAAAGCTCACACAGCTTGGGTGGCGTCGAAAGGAGCAAATACTTCCCTCATGTCATGTAACTAAATCAAATACATAGCTCGGCTATACGTGAGAAAAAAACTCATATCATTGTGTATTGCCTCGGGCTGAATTTCGTGTGCAATATGTCGAGATATACAATATACTAGTGCATGTGGTGTGCGGTTAGAAACTATACGACCGCGGGCAAATTCGCACACTATAGAGAAGAGTGAATTTTCGTAATATTTCGATTAGAGGACAAATAAATACGAGAGATAAAAAATCGGAAACTATCCATTTTTTTCATACAATCCAAAACATTTCCTCCAATCAGACGGCAAATATAACGTAATGAGAGAGAGATGTAATGTAGAGAGCCAAGTCATACCAGTACATAGTTTTTGAAATTATTAATTATACAAATATTTTGTTATTATAATCGATAATCTTTCATTTTGTGATATAATCGCCCTTGTCCCTGCTGAACGATCCTACCTGCCATTTTTGTATGAAGTTTCGATATGAATTTTAAAAATCGAAGAGGTATCGACGAGAAAGAGGATTCAATGTATGTTAAAATCTGTATTTCACGGTATCAGGCTTACTGATCAAGTATTTCATACGGATGTGAGCTCCAAGAGAGCAATAGGTAATCTAATATCGAGATAGCTGTAAATAGATACGCCTGCTGATGCGTATAGAGTGCGTATAGCGAGAGATGTGCTAGGACCACACGCATCTCTTCTAGACTTTATTGACAATAATATGATGTCAACACAATCCGTGCATGCATTGTCTTCTAATCAACTTCATCTTTCTCTGCCTCTCTCTCTCTCTCTCTCTCTCTCTCTCTCTCTCTCTCTCTCTCTCTCTCTCTCTCTATCATCTCCATGCAAGAGATAAAGGATAAATCATTACACACACGTAGCTTCTGATTCTATTATAATATAAACAGCAGCGGGCTTAACGCGTATTCCATACCCTATCAGTATTCGACATCTCATCCGTCTATCCTATCTATTAGCTCTGGCGCTTGGGTGTGTTGAACCGTCAACGAATCCAGCAAGCAACAATTGTCATACTAAAGTTCATTTGTCTTTGTCAAAACCAATTTATTTCACTAGAAAATATAATCAATTGTCAAAGTTATTAGTCTAGGCTAAATATAAAACGCTTTGCTATTCCAGAAGAGATATCTCAGTATTGATCCTAGAGATCAGTTTGAACTGATTTTGATAAGAAGAATCAACGAAATTTTTTATTATTGAATATATTTGAGTCTGAAATTATTTGTGATGCTACTAGTTCTCCTTAAAGACTCCACCAATAGCTACATTATTTGGGAATATGGGAATCGTTTTTATTTTTTCATCTGTGCTCAACAGCCACACCAATATGAGGGTTATATGGGCGAGTGTAGACGATGGAAGAATGTTTACAAAAACGCATGCATTATGCAGGACTCGAACCCACATATTTGTTTAAATATTACGGAGAATAATATATTTTATGGCTTCGAAGAGATAATAATGACAGGCTTTATTGAATGCAAAGGACATTTTGGGGTTGAAACCTGATTGAATCAGTGAAGCGAAGACTCAATTTCAACGTACTTTGAAAAAAGGAACTGTTTTCTTTTTGTTCGCATTCTACATGTCAAACGAAGGAAATTTTTGCATGAAACTTGGCATGCACATATGACATTCATATGTCATATGTGCATATGCACCATTACTGTATTGTTTTGAGACGCAATCGGTGCAACCACTTTTAAGAAAACTATTTCTGAAATTCTTAAAAACTCCATATGAATAACCCAAAATGGAAAATATGAGAGAATATTTCTCCAAGTGAATTCAAACTCACTAAGGAATTTAAGCAAACAAATGATACACATCATTTTGAAGCTTCATATAAATCGGATGAACCGTTTTAAATATAAAAATCATCATGCAATTTTTTTTGTATATCAATTGAAGCTCTGGGAACCTATCTGTATGATCAACAGGTGAAACAAATTAGATCGCAAATCGATTGAATTTATCAATAAGTGAATAAGGAAGACGCAGTGAGTGAATAGATACAAAATCAAGGTGTATTTTACAACAGCTTTCCAGTAGGCCTACATTTGATGTGAGATCTCACTCATTTCACACCGCATATGCCGTGTTTCCTCATATATATATCAATAAGACGTAGGCACAAGTCGACTTGATTCTAGTAAAGGAAATTAATTTCATCAACTGTTGTTTGACAAGACTTCAGCTAGAACAATTTAAAGTTCAACTTGACACAAAGTTGCTCTGAAGCGAGTTTGTCATTTAAACAACCCCTATATTCCCAATAATACTAATTGTTCCCCAAGCGATGTAAGTTACTCACTAGCTAACATACCAACATAAACTAATATACACGATATGGTGAATAGACGTTGATCTGCTTTCCAGATAACGTTGTTAGGATGGCAACACTGCTGCTTGATACTTAAAACTGTCATGTGACTAATATGTCAGATCTGATACGGATTATTAGTTGGTGCAACGTAACACTAGATTCTCTCCCTCTCTCTTTCTCTCTCTCTCTCGCTCTCTCTCTCTCTCGCTCTCTCTCTCTCTCGCTCTCTCTCTGTCCTCTCTCCCTTTTTCTCTTATAATACAATAAATCAATTGGTACTGACTGGAAGAAGGAAAAATATAAAATATAATTTAATATTTTGATGACAAAAACTTACACAACAAATTTTCTTTTCGATGAAAATAAAACTCAATTCAATACCGGCATAGCGATATATTTATATTTAGAACAATTTATCAAATTACCTAATTTAAAGATGAATAGCATCAAATTTTGAAGTTTTAAAAATAATTCTGAATGACATATCGGAGTGTCGTGAAAATGTGAAAATAAATTAAAAAATCGCAAAGTCAATGGTTTCAATGAGTCAAATTTTTTAATTTCATTAACCAGCTACAAATCAGAACTTTATAATGTCAATTACATGATTCCATTACAGTGACATATTCTGTAATGGATTCACTAAATGCTTTATATGCCTTTATGTTACGTCTGCTATCCTAACAAGATTATCTAGAAAGCGGATCAAAGTCTATTTATCATACCGTTTATACTAGTTCTTGTTGGCAGTAGTGAGTAATTTACTTACAGTTTGGGTAACAATTAGTATTATTGTGAATATAGGGGTTGTTGCCACGACAGACGCACTTACGTACAATGTTTCTTCAAGTTGAAGTTTAAGCTGTTCCAGCTCTTACCGCGACAACCACTTACAAAAAAACATCCTGAGGCCTCTTAAGCTCCAAAGGACTAGGACAACATAAGATAAACAACAGTGTCACGGCACTTGGTACAGTAACTACTAACTTAGATCTTAGTACAATGTACTAAGACGGCAATCTCATATATAAATTCTGACTTAGCATTTTGCACTTACAACAATCAAATATAGAAAGACTACAGGTGTTGCCATAGTATTTAGCTCGTTTATACAGTGAACATTATTCAAAGTTCAGATTCTAGTCAATCTATAGAATTCTATTTTAATTAAGTGTCACGAATATGGTTCTACACGATAATATTCGACATTGAATTATAATTCTATCAGGCAAAGACACTCATAGTATTTTCCTTGACATACGTCATCAAATGTATAAATACAAAATGTCGTAAATTCCAGTGGAAATAATCTTTCGTGTTTTATTCCATGAGATAGACACCTCAACCACAAAAAACACATAGATTCCAGTGTATATAATAACACCAGTTTCTTTATAACTCGGCGCCTCCACCAAATGCGACACTTAAGCGTATTGCAGTTAAAGAAACGTCGCTTTTTTCAGCCTCTTAATAGCACACATTATTACTCAGTTTAATGGAATACAGCACACATGTCGGGTTATGAGTTTATGACGTCATGAAAACATGTTACAAGCCAAAGAGCATATAATTGAGTTAACGTGGTGTGTCTTAAGGAAGTTGTGGCAAAGAGAAGTTTGCACGTTCCTTGATGTAGCGCGTAGAGTGCTATTTCATCAGATGCTTCAGACACGATATTAACGCGGGGAAAACGATAATCAAGCTCGTAACGAAATTGATCAGTGAGGTGCGAAAATGTTGAAAGTGTAGATGAACCAAACAATGAGCAATAGCAACCAAACAAACAAAGCACTAAATTCAGTGCGAGGGCTATTTTATTCAATTATACAATATTATATCATTATAAAATCATCAAAACTATTCGTGAGGTGTCATATTCAAGGTATGAGTGTAACTAAAATTAGCACTATTGAATGGTTAGAACAATTAATAATTGGATTCAAAAGAGATATTTTAGACACAAATATATTGTATAATGTATATGATGGTATAGGATGGTATATCCGCCATCCTGGCTCATTCAGCTAAGGCACTGATTTAGAAACTTATGACCATTCGAGTGTGTATTCGAGTCCCACATACGGCACGAGTATTTGTGATTATCTTACATCTATACTATCTGCAGCTCATTCGTATCGCCAAATGATTTTTGGTGCGGTCAGTAAGCAAACAATAGTCTCAAGGGTAGGCCTATACACATAACTGTTGAAAATTCAATTATTTGAATAGTTTTGAATTTATTTTTGTTGTAGAAGTAGTTTTATATTTAATGATATCATTTAGCTTTAAATGTGTTTGTAGTGCAACCGGTTTGACTACAATTAAACAAGTCATGAACCAAAAACTGAAGCAAATAAAACTATTTTTATTCTCCAAGAACTTCTTCCACATTATACGATATACAAATAACTCGACTTATATTCCTTCGGGAGTGATCGACTCTTTTTAATTTCAAGAAAAAGGTACGTAAGTTTGTGTTGAAACATAATACTTTAGAGGGTAGAAATAGAAGAGGATACTTCCTATAAAATGTTACTCGACCCCAACCGAAATAAAACGTAGACATGTTGATTTACCAAATTGAATACGTTGCCATGACATCTGAAAGCCCATCTCATTCACCTCAGATAATGACACTAGCAGTCATAAAGAGCGGGAAAGAAGCCTGTTACACTTACGACTCAATAAAACTATACACGCCGTAATAGTACATAGAATGAACACACGGCAGCACCTTAGCAAAGATCTCAATCAAGACATCTAATATTCACCGTCACTATTTGTGTATTTGACGACTCCTGACTCTAACCACACGTCTCAGGCTATCATTGCACATTGCCGATTGGGGGATTCGAACCGTCAACAAGGGAGTTTCATTGACTACCACATCCAACATGTGACTTGAGAAACGTCTAAGCTGAAAGGGTAATTGTTAGCTCGAGTGTGAATAATGTAAAGAGATCTGTTTGGTTGTGGGGGGTGGAAGGGAGAGAAGAGAGGGGACGCTGAATAGAATATAGGGGAAGAGAGAGAAAGAGAAGCTCTTCTATAATTCAGAGATCATCCCCTCTTGACAGCAAAACTTACCCCTATTCTATGATCAAACTGGATGCAATAGGCTGGCGCCCTGCGACACACCCAAATAGTTTGTATTTATAATTTATGATATGACTAAGTTTAATTATACAACAAAGCGAAAAGTGGAGGAAAACTCGTTTTCAACATTTCCCAGGGTGAAAATAGTGAAAAGACTTTTGTTTTGGCGGCTCGTTGAAAATACTAGCGATGTTTTCGAGTCTTTTGATCTTGATTATCCTTGAATCAAGGATGACTTTCAGTTGTCTGTTTTGTGGTTACATTTAGATCTCAATTTAATCAAGTGATTTCTATATTTGTTTTCCTTCGTGAGGTAGATCATGTTTATTCTGTGATGTTAATTAACTACTCCATCGAAGATAAACCAACACTGAATACATGTCACTTACAAGATCATGTCTTTTGTCCCGAACGAAGACGTTGAACGGGATCACGAAGTCTCAGTATGAAGATGGATGTTCTGGAATAGTGTTCATTGATGAAATATTCCTTTTTCAAAACTATACTTCCACAAAGCTATCAACACTGATCTGAATATCAACGTTGAATGGGCGAAGACAACACAGTGATTAAGTGACAACCAAATGCAAATCACTATCACAGCTTCTACATGTATACAGATATCAGAATCAATTGGATAATTTAATTATATATATATATATATATATATATATATATATATATATATATATATATATATATATATATATATATATAAATATATATTGTGAATTATGATGATAAAATATTTGATTTAAAAATTTCGATTCTTTCATGAAATATATTTTTCAAATACCTAATATAACTACGGAAAATTAAATTATTGTAACCTTCATGTATAAAATTTGTTCTTGAGAAGTCTATTTTCATATATAATTCTACAAAGAGATTGAATCGAATTCTCAAGCATCAAAATTAGACAGAACCTCAAAGAATTGGTCGCATAAGAACTATCAACAGCCCCCAAAAAATACACAATAATTATTAAATATGTGATTGAAATGTAGAAAAAAATAGGTATATCGCTGAATATATCGTTTGAGCTCGTAAGTATACAAACGAGTTGAGTTTAATAATGACCCCATAAACAGCTACGTTATTTGGGAGAGCATTTTTAATATTCTTCATTTCGTACGCTATAGTCCATCTGAATATTATTTCCCATAAATGCAGTGATAAAATAATATATGTAACTACATACGTCATTTCCTTGACGTGTTTACAGAAAACTATTACGTAAAACATGTTATACTCATGACGTACAAAACTGTAACTATTATGTTTATTATGTAAGTAGATAATATTATAGATGTCTCAGTACGGTATAAAGTTTAGTTAAGTATAGTCTCCATCTCTACCATGGAGATGTTATCTGTGTGCACGTCATCTCTCTCTCTCGAGATATATGGCTTCGTTTCTCGTTTGATTGATCTCAATATATAGTATATTCATTGCAAATTGAAATGTCAACCTCACTACATACTATATAGTATGTCTTCGTCGTAACATCTTTGCAATCCATTAGTCTCACATTAAGGATGGGGGTATGTTTGTACACGTGGCATAAAGTCCAAGCATATCGGGAGTTATACAGGAGGCCGGGTAAACCATGATAAGACTGGAAGCTAATATGAAATGTTCTAGCGAGCTTATGTCAATGTTGTTTCTAACTCAATTCCAGAGACTAGAATATGTAAGCAACATTTCGTTATAGGCTTACTTACACCATGAAAACAGATGTTTCAATTCCAGCCAATTCAGGTACGAAAACCCTGGAACTGTTCTATTCACATTCTGATGACATGAAAATTATTGTGCAAAACAAAGTGCAATTAAATACCTTCCTTTGAAACGTGATAGAACATTAGATTGGTTTATTTGACAGAAAAAAAATATATATGCGTTCAACAGATATTCGAAAATGTGATAATAGAAAGTGAAATGGGGAAGAGAACAGGTTTTGGGAAAAACGAGAAGAATGATGAGAACTAGTAAAGGTTGTAGATTAGAGTGATGACGGTGAAGACGACGCAAAAAGAGAAACGAGTAAGAACGCGTTCATTCTTTTCAAGGTGACAAAAATTGAAGTATATGATAATGAATATTTGAATGCATCATATACTGGATTGAAACTTCATAAGATGATTTTAGAAACCGAAGAATGTTTGCCCAACATAAAAACATAATTATATCTGTAAATGTTTCGAGTCATGATTTTTTCCCTAACTTGAATTCGAGGAAAGAAAGGTGCAACGCAGCATATATACTTTAAGGACGTTTTTAACCGTTTCGACAAGGAATGGCTTGAAAAACGCTGACTCTGTCCTTTCTTCTCTAGAAATAATTAACACGGTTGTCCAAACATTATAAAAGCAGTAAGTCTGATGCAGGTGTCTCTAAAGCAGTCAGAAACCGCCCCTTAGAATACCTGTATAATTGAAGGTAGGTGTTTTTCAAGCGAGAACAACTCGTGAATTACATCTTATCGTATACATCTTCATGAAAAGGGGATGTTTTTTAATGGAATGTTTATCTTAAATCGTCCATTTTGTTGAAAATATCTTTCAAATAATTAAACTAACGTAATATATAGTATATTTCGAAGGCGTAAAAGAAAGGGTCGCTAAAGTTATGCTCCTAACTAAAAGGGGTATAAAGATATAATCTTGAAAGTTGATCTTTTTGTTGTATAAATTCGTGTTTCTCGTGCTGTTGCAGACCTGCTCTGGTAATGTTCTCATAACACTTAAAACCACGTGAGCCGATCGATCGTCTCACCTATCTGATAACACTATCGAACGGAGGTCTCGGCCCGTCACAATGAAACATTGAGCAAACTACAAACAGAATTTTAAAAGCTATATACCTAATCTACCATCAAAAAACAGCGAGGGGATTAAGTAATAGCTTTCTAAGTGTACCGTATAGGTTTATATTAATTTTAGGATTAAGATTTAGGATCTGATTTTTGCTACTAAGTCTGTATAATATATATATATATATATATATATATATATATATATATATATATATATATATATATATATATATATATGTATATATATATATATATATATATATATATATATATATATATATATATATATATATATATATATATATTTATGTATATAATTATATGCAGAGCTATATACTGTACTGCAATTAAACCTTGTTGCCATACTTCGCGTCCGCGAACGATGAAAGCGCTGCAAACCATCCGAGCGCTATAGGGAAGCTTCCTTCTGTGATCGTCTACGCGGGAGTGGGACAGTGGAATAATGAACCATCCATAGGATAATTGTCCAAAAATCGATTCGACATAATTATCGAAACAATTGGTGAATTATAGTTAGTAGTATACAATACGATACTACAGTCATATTCTATACTAATGAATAATTGAAATGACATCTATTTAAAAAATATATATCAGCAATTTAATAAACTGAAGCTAGAACGAAATCTATTCTATTTGATTCTATGTTTATATATGCATGAATTCCCCAAGGCAAGAATCCAGCTTGAATAAACGTCGGAAAAATATCATCGCGTATTTTATATGCATTACAATAGACGAGATGAACCATATGGACGATACATAATAAATTAATTGGATAAACTATCATCAAACCTGCATGAGTTCTAATGTTTTCATTACATTATTTATTTTCAGTTAGCGTATAATTAACTTGATAAGATAATTCCACTGAACATAATTTTAATGATTCCATGAAGCAGCAGTAATACACGAACGAAAATAGTTCGATAAATTGAATAGTGCCCTACTTGATTGATTTTAAAATGAAACACAAATTATGTCTCAGTATAGGCATCTTCACACATCCCATCTTATATATATATATATATATATATATATATATATATATATATATATATATATATATATATATATATATATATATATATATATATATATATACATCTAACAGAAAAGAAATGAAATTGTATGTTTTGAAATAATGTATAGTATATATATATATATATATATATATATATATATATATATATATATATATATATATATATATATATATGTATATATATATATATATATATATATATATATATATATAAATATATATATATATATATATATATATATATATATATATATATATATGTGTGTATATATATATATATATATATATATATATATATATATATATATATATATATATATATGTATATATTGATTTTAATTTGTGCTACATACATCATGATACCTGCCTACCTGGTAAGATCGCACTTGTGGTGCCCCGTTCGAACAATCTTATCTTTTATCCTCAGCAATGTTTGGAGAGCAATGATTTTGTATGAAGTTTCGATTCAAATAAAAAACATACTTGATGGGGAATAAAATCCACATCAGCCAAAGTTTGTATGTGTGTAAAACAGGAACAGTAAATTATTAAGTTGAAATATAATATCCATGAGGAATGGAATACGAGTAAATATGCATTTGTAAGCTGAACATAATTACTTTATATAGTCGAGAGATGCAAAAATGTGATTTGATTTATCCTCATTGTAATCCCATTTCAAATTTTGAACTGTGACTGGTATAAAAGAGTCGTTGATGCACTGAACCGTTATTGGGGAGATCCGAGTTCGATTCTCGCTTTGGTCTACCATCTTGACTTTGACTTTTTTTGCCGACCTCTTTCGTCCTACTTTTACAAACACATAATAAAATGAAGTCTAATCTCATTTTCTCATCACCTCGTTCATCACTCACCGAAACTAACTGATCTTGGACGCGTCATTAGTATGCGTCGTCAAAACCAATATAGAAAAATGTAAAGAAAAGGAATTTTTGAATAAACCGTCTGCAACCAAATTCTCTAATGGTGTACGATATATTCACCTTCATACAACTGATATTTCTCTCGATTGATTTTGACAGTCACTGCTCTACAACTCCAATGTTCCCTCAAGTGGAAGCTGCACGTTTTCGGCTTAGAACGAACCCGTTTCAAACTAGAAGTTAGTTATAAACCTACTTACTTATACCAGCTAAACGAAACTACGGTAGGTTTCAACTAAATGTACGTTAATTACACGCAACCTGTAATACACCACAAGCCAACAATAATTATTTCAGAATAGAACACAGCATATGCGTTATAAGATGAGCATAATGTTTATGTGAAAATTAATGTAATAGAAATCTACACACTTTGGTAACCGCAAACTTGTTTCCATAAAACTTATCAAAGATTTCTGTCATTGTTGTACCTATACATAAACTTACATTATCTCGAAATATGTTTTCTTATAAAATCATTTTCACACTTTTCGTCATTTCATTCTCAAAAGTGATATAAAAATTTCAGTCATCAATAATTTCTCAAAATTTACTTGATTTATTGAAAATTTGACAAATCTCAGAAAATAAGTGATCATATAGGAATAGTTTCAAGTGAATCGGTTTTGCCTTGCAATCTCTGAGCGCAAATAAACGAAAAACAAACCAATTTAGACAAACAAACAAAGAAAAAACGACCCGATTTGGACTGAATTAATGTTACGCTCAGTCGACACACAGACTTTTGATTCCCAGAAAACAAAAGAATCGTAAATAAAATATGATTAGTTACAGCGCATTATGTGTTTATTTTGTAAAGCCATCATGTATGTAAGTTAGTACATATTATTGAACTAGCATGTTACATACACATAACATTTCAACTCGATGTGAATACAAACCTTTTTATAAAGCATAATCATGTAGATTTTATATTTTCCACAATTAATAATACACTCCATGAAATTCGAGCTGTAATTAGAGCACTGGGGTTCATTTGTGTAGTCTAACCGACTGTCATTTACATGGTTTTAGATCAGAAATTAGCTCTTTGGTTTGAGTGGAAACAGGAAAATGGTCTCCTTTTCATCGAAAATTGGGTTTCTTTTAGAAAACCAGAGCTTTTTCTTGATGATGTCAAAAACAGATTGCTAATATAAGAGATTGGAAACCGCCTGGCCAAGAAGTTCGTGAGAAGCTCTTTGGTTTTTGACTGTTGATTTAATACGATAGGAAACAGCTATAAGTTTTCGCTTGGATGGATGAGTACACGAGAACTTGGATCAAGATATTTCATTGAGATATGTTCAAAACTTATAACTGCAGACTAACATAATATCACATTTTTGTCGTCCGAACAAAAAGACGGTATTAGGCCATTTACATATCATTTTATGAGTTGAAGAATAGAGAACCTGGAGTACTATTGGCGAGCCTGCCATTGAAATCAGCAAATATAGTGACCCACCTTAGTCATTACGAGTCAAGACGATAAACACCAAACACTACGATAATTTCGAATGGACAAATACGGTTGTAGTACAGTATAACAGAAGATATAAGCTATCTGTCAAGACGAGATGCAGTAAAACTAACACCTCTCGGTGACCTGTTTAACTATTTCATACGTAATTATGTTCAGTTTTCACACCATCACATAATGCGCGACTACGCCTCAGTTTATAGTCGACATGAAGGCCGACCAAGAGGTATGACTGACAGACAGACGTGCGATATTGTACGTTATAGAGCTATTTCATGCGTGATACGACGGTTCATGTCTGCATAATAATAATCACACACCTTCCAATCACGTGACACGTCAATCCACTATAACCTCTAAACTATAACCTCACAGGGTGGTACCACAGCCGTCTCGACCAACTATAGGGGGCGCCTGAAGAGCGGATACGGGAATGAAGTCGACTCGGTTGTGTGACATAGGTCTGGGTGTCCAACCTCACCTGAACCCTAACCACATTCCATTGAAAAAGTACCCCGAAACCTATGTCACGACTGAGTCCGATTTTATTCCGGTATACGCTCTTCAGTTCCCCCAGAATAGTGGTACTAAGTAGAACAGTCTATAACAGGATGGATTGCGAGTTGTGGTGGTTCCCCGGTCTCTTATGGTGTCTCATCATGAGATATAAATCATGAATATGTATCAATTTCCGATCCAAATCTATGGAAATACCGATCGTGAGTAGTCTAGTAGTAATACAATAAACTAACTTTGTTTCACAAAATTACATATACGTCAGCCCAGCTGTAGCAAGTCACCTGAAATGCCAATATTAGAAGGCAGGACCCATAGTACCACACTACTCGCTAGGAATCGGTTTTCCCGGGACATTACTGACGAAAAAGAACAAGATTGACAGCCGAGTGAAACCACCATGCATAGCTCAATCCATCTTGGTCTGTACTATATCCCCATGTCCATCAGTGTGATACTAGTTATAACTTTACTATGACGCGGCCCACAGGGAGAGTGAGACTAAAGTCTTCCAGACCCCTGTAACCTGACATGACGCTCCACATATCCCCTAGACTCCTACAGGTAGATTGGCACCATATAGCCTATAGCCATATTATCACCTCATGCCTATCCTACAGGATGGTACTGGTACCATATGTATGTATATATATATATATATATATATATATATA
This sequence comes from Brachyptera risi, assembly GCA_964007535.1. Classification (NCBI taxonomy): domain Eukaryota; kingdom Metazoa; phylum Arthropoda; class Insecta; order Plecoptera; family Taeniopterygidae; genus Brachyptera; species Brachyptera risi. Next base: position 26,509,706 of record OZ023331.1, on the reverse strand, counting down.
TATATATATATATATATATATATATATATATATATATATATATATATATACCGATATAATAAATTAATAGGCTATGCAATAAGTCAACTATGCTATGCCATGAGGCCACAGAGTGACCACATTCGTCTAGACAAACGAATATTATACGAATGGTATGATGATATCCCCATATTTATCGTAGAGGATGGCACCACATCCTATAACTATGACCTAATGTCTATCGAACACGGTGGTGTCATTGCTGTACAGGAAAATGACGTAACATATCATTGTTGTTGCTCTTGTTATACGCACTAAATACGCACTAAAACAAGGAGAGACTATACGTAAGCAATCCATGTACAATTTATGGAAAATTTGGCCGATAAATATGCGTAGATTTTGTTTCAGTTTATATTAGAATTTCGTAAAAATATGTATATATATATATATATATATATATATATATATATATATATATATATATATATATATATATATATATATATATATATATATATGACCACAGGTATACATGCACGCGATATTCTCGTATCATCTCAATTCACCAATTTTATGACCATCCAAAATGTACGTTTAAGTTGTTACGCGTTTTCTAAATACTTTTTATGACGAACCTAACAACACGTAAAATAATATCCTGAGTACGTCAAGTATAGATGGCAACGCGATAACAGCTGGTTCTAGCTTCAAGCTTATTAGGTTGGCAATATGACACGACATCCAACCATTCACTATTCAAACAGACATTGATTGCACTCGGTTTGAACTTTCAATTAATCGTATTAGTTTGAACTTGTCTTCCGACTTTCGATCTGGATTCAGCATCCGTGTATTTAGATGAGTGTAAGCAAAGACTGAATTTGACATACTGGAAAAATTGTTCGATTTTATGATTTTTGTGCATGCTTCACATCTCATCAAGTGACATGACCCAGTATATATCTGTATAATTGTTTGGAAAATCGACAGTAAAAACCTCTCAAATAACGATGTCAAATTTTCAAAATGATAATCACTTTTCTCATAAAAAAAAGGAAAATGACTATTGAAATAATTTCCTCGCAATTTTTTAGGAAGCCTGAAGCAAAAGTATAATCAAAAGCAAAAACAAAAGTGGAAGAGCGGTCATCTACGGCCGATCTTCGCCTATGTAAATATAAAGTTATGAAATATTCATGTCCAAATCACGTCAGTACGGTACCTGAATCACCAATGTGGAAGTAGCTCTAACGGGCAGATTAGAGTTGCTATCACCATGGTCACCCATTCCATTGAATTCATATAGTGTTTACACTACAAATTCAATGCTGCCGATGTTATTTATTTTCACCAACTCTCAAATAAATACTAACTATACTTAGTAATACTGGGTCTTGGTTAATTATTTTCAAATGTTTTAGTTCAATCATGTAAAGTGTTTTCGAGTGATAATTATTTTTGACGTTTACATATATTGCCACACCCATATCACACCGACATGGGCTCGAGTCGATTTTCTACTTTCTAGTTACCTAGTGCATCCACAATATATCAAGGTGGGCCACCAATTGCATAAGTTCGCAAATTTTAAACTTTGGTATTTATACTATTTGTGAATTAACTCGATGCTGCGTTGAACACGTCTCTTTTGAGAGGCTTTTAGTGGTGTTTCTTATTGTAAACCTCGTCCAGAAAAATTATCAACTCTCAAAACGGCAATATTTGTAACCGTTGCCATGGTGCGTAGTAACTTTGATTCAAATGTAAGGGGGACACAGATATAAATTAAAATGTTATATATGTATATATATATATATATATATATATATATATATATATATATATATATATATATATATATATATATATATATATTTATACGAATATATAGGGTTTCTCGCAGATAAAGGTAAATCCACAGTCGCCTGAGACGGACTAATGTCCGTTGATCATCCTAGAAACATATTTAATATAAGTTGGCGTGTATTCAGAAGGAAGTAAGTGAATTGTTAGAGTGGTGGGGGGGGGGTCATGTACATTAGCGGGCGGGGGAGGGGGGCGATCTTGTCCCCCTCAGGCCAACATGCACATACGCTAACCAACGGTAACATTTGTGTTTGTTATGTTGGTAGACGACCTTCTTTCGAGGATACTCAGGATCGTAATATAGATTATCTTTCTTGCCATTCTTTTTCTCGACAACAATAATCACTTATAAAGAAGACATAATAATAATAAGTTACAGTTGATGAGGTTAATTGACTATGGTATCTTCCATACCACGTCTGTTTGTCGACCACCCACATCTTATCTCACTCATCTTATGGCTCGATCACACGTCTCAGGGTACAGTTTAGTATTGACGAGTGATGGTTTCGAGTCGTCAAGACAGATGGTAAAGCATACCGCATATATATATAGGTTAGTATATTAAACTCCAAGGTATAGACAGACGATTTTATACGGGTCATTAATATAAGTTCGGTATTAAAAAGAGAACGTTTAATGATGTAATAAGATCTTAATTATGAAAAGTTTTAATACATGTTCGAATAATGCAAGTTTGTGAAGTTGGCAGAAGCGTGAGAAACTGTAATATGTTCCATTTATGAATTGCTGCGTTTTAACGAAAGAAATTACTGGAATATGTAAAAATGAAAATGAAATTGTGAATATCCATTTTCGTAGACAAGTCTTTTGTACTGCTGGATTCCCACCCCCATCCCCCTTAAACCAAAAGTATAACAGAACTTTCGTATAGTTTCATCGAACATTTATTCAAATTTAGATCCATTCCAATAAAAATTACCAAACCAAGTCAATTTTATGATTTTTTTTTTCAAAGTTTTCAAACTCGTCCGAACATTTTATTCATAGAAGTGGAAACTTTTATTCTTTCAGATTAAGAAGCATCCTTAAATTTCAACCGTCCCTTTTGTATCCAGCTTGAATTTTCAATTCACCGCCGCTCCTGTATGTACTATACAGTTCAACCAGTCCAACGTAGACAGGTCGGCACTCTCAACCGTTAGTGCTAATTGATGCAAAAGACTATCGATCGAAACGCCAACTCTCAATGAATGTTTGATTCCTTTCAGCGGGGCACATGCAACGTAACCGAAAATCAGAATCAAAAACCTCTTTAATCTCCGTTACAACAATCGCCTCACTTTGAAGACCCTGTTTGTGTTTTGTTCTGTAGGCCTATACTTTATCTACTCTGGTATCCTATTCACCTTTACCAATCGAGTTTATCTCTTGAATCTCGACTCTGAAAATGTAAATGGCTTCCTTTTCATTCGTTTTAAAAGGTATTTACGTAAAGGATTTTGTTGGAATTAGATACTAGTAAAACAAGAGGTAAAACCCTTGCCGCTGTATCCACAGTCTTTAGCCGTCTTAAACCGACAACAAGGGAATAATTTAAAACGTTACTAGCTTCTGTTTTATATCTCTAATCTTGTGGTGAGTTATGGTGGTCACGATAGAGTATCTCTGCTACACATTAGTTTAAACGGTGAGGGGTTTCAAGTCGTCAAAAAGCATGCTAGAAGGAAATTCCTTCCCCCTGGAGTTAATGTTGTATGGAAGTTATGTATATTTATTGGGTCTGATTGTATGTTTAAGTTAGCTTTTCTTTAAAGCCGCTTGAAGTAGGTTTATTTGAAAATGTGTTAAATTACATTTCTATAAACAGCGAGTTGATACAGTTTATAATAGTCGTCCAAGTTATTCTGCATATTTATATAAACGATATTTTCACTCCGAGTTGTAGATCTATACCTTGAAACTATAGGCGGCCTAATCAAATATTGATTTTTCAACCATTCATATTTATAAATCCCTATCATGTGATAGGGTGTATATATTATACCATTTCAGTTTGGTAAAAGATACATTTTTATATACACATATCGATTTGAAGAAAATGATGTATACATTTAATAAATGTTCATTTTAATTCGGATTCGTGCTATAGAGTTATTAGCAGACAACATGTATCGTCTATCTTGTCACTGCGATCACTGCCTATACAAAACGACGTAATAAACCATGGCACCAACTTCAACCATAGTATATCCAACTAAATTCAATTCATTTTAAATAATATTAAATAGCCATTCAGACAATACAACATTCTATCACAATAAAAAGAGACAGTTTTCTTTCTAGGCAGACAGAACGAATAATGGTAACCCACCCTCATAAAAAAAAACTGTTCGGTAATTTATTCCATGCAGCATACAATATTCGAACGCATGCACCCAGTCGGTTAACCGCATGATATTCGAACACCAAGTATAGGTTGACCGTATGAGATTCGAACACCAAGTCCTTTGACCGGGGCAGCTTGCGAATGATTCAAGATTGAGCAGCGTTAATCAAAGGTCTGTAAAACGTGATTTATGGCGGAGTAGAAGAAAAATACATTATCGAAAGCTCATTGGAGTCGACTTGATCAAATATTCGTTTCTCGTCAAGAACCTTTAGAACGATAAGATATATTCATATCGCCACCCTTGGTAGCTCGGTCAGCCAAGGCACCGGTCACAGTTGGCCGTGGGTCCGGCATAAGGCAGGAGTTTTTTAAAGTTTGTTTCACTTATCAATCACATCATAGTTTCATAATCACCTGTTCATTCATACACCCGTATAACATAGCTGTTGATGGGGTCGTTAAGCAAACAATAATCATCATCGATATCTATATCTGATTTTAATATAAATATAACTAATTTAAACTCTGTGCATTAAACAGACGTCTATAACTTATTTTTGTATGGTTGGACGGTGCACTGCACTGATGACTTACATCTATTGGCTCGTCTTAACTTCTACAGGCTTCTAGATTGTTATATTTTCAACTGTAGGTCTATAACACAGATAATCGATCTACACCTGTGGAAAGTTTTGCATCACTCGGCGATTGTCATGAATACCGTATCGCAGGTACTGAAAACAATATAATTATGTTTCACGAAATTAAAATCAACTTGTGATCCGTCCGACTGCAATTATGAATTAATGTAAGGCGCGCCGATAGCGAGGCAAATTATGTCAAGTATATTCAATCAAAAATACATATATTTTTTAATTCATGATTAATTTTTTTTTCATAATTTTTTTTTCAAATAATGTCTCTATTATATTTTTTTACATTTAATCATATTATTTTTTGAAAAGTAATGCATTGTTTTTATACATTTTGTTATACTGTGTTCGTGTGGCAACCGTTTTGGCGGCAATGTTTAAATAAATTACTCTCTCTCTCTATGAATGAATCTCTATTATGCTCTATCTCGATGTATCATAATATATTCTTCTAAATTATTTCACATGACTCACAAGCTAGACCAGACGGACACGGGTTCAAGTCTCGCTGTGAGTATGGATTTTTATAAATATCCTTGCACCTATGATTAATTCGTCGTTTTATAAACATTTGTTCATTCGCACTCCCATATACACAAAGTATTGCCTTGAAAATATAATAACAATGCCAGTAAATGTGATTTATTGAGCGCAAAGGACACACGAAACTACGATAAAACGTGATGATCGAGATTTAAAAATATGTTTTCCCAGAAATGGACGTTAATAATAAGTTACATAACCTAAAATAAATCGCAAATTTAAAAATAGTTGATCGAATAACAACGGGAGGTAAAACTGATTTATCGACTGTTGTTAATAGGTTGGTAAATACTAACGAGAAACGACCAAACCATTTATATCTGAATATTAATTATCAATAAAACCTCTTTCGTACTATAGAGAGGTTTTCAAGTGGAATAATTATAAGATTCATCCTTTATTAGGGTGATTAGAGGTGATTATTTGTGTTCAACTTTCAAGTACTTTTACGTCGTAATTCCTATTCATTTTCAATTTGAATATATTCGACATTCTATAGATGCAAATAAAACTGAAACCCAAAATATATATAGAACAAAAATAAAATGAAATTGAAAATATTATGTATATATATATATATATATATATATATATATATATATATATATATATATATATATATATATATATATATACATAAGTTATGTATGATTTTCTTGAATTGGTTCAATATTGTTGAATATTCTAAATACAATTTTTTGGGGAATTCACCCATTTTTTACAATCTTCTCTGAAATATGAGGTTAACGTAAAAGTCATATAGTCCATAACTTTTCGTCTTTTATTGCCTTCATTGGAAAACAAAACAATGATTAATATTATCAATTTTTGATGTTATTAAAAAAGAAAAATGATAAAAATATTAAGGAAAATGACATAAAAAAAACGTTGATGTAATGATAGAATAAACAGTTCATGCATGAACGAAACAAAATACCGCCCGCCGTGTTTCAACAAATTCAACTTGTAGATCAGTATACCTCCTCTATCTACATACTGTTTCTCAGTATACGATACCGGCTATAGCCAGTATCTTGTCACATCGTCTTCATCGTTTTCACGTTCTTCTTCAGTTCAACTTCTGCTCACCACCCTTTTCCGTTCTCCCAAAATATTTTCTCTGCTACATCTTCCCATACACTTCTCCAAACATCATATATCTAGTCTCTCCATCTACCACGTGGTCTTCCAACTTTATTTCAAGAATAAAATATTGTAAGATTCAGTAAAGTTTGGGGGAATAGCATGAGCATCATGTGTGTCTAGGAACACGGTTAATTGATATATGTGATGAGATTATGTTAATAACTGTTGAGAACTACTTAGTCATGAAGGTGTTTGAATGAGTGATTATATACTGATTGGATTAAGTAGATGAAAGACGAAGAGCGCTTGCGTGTACGAAGCGAGGCAGAAGAAGTTTTAAGCCCATTTTAACGCGGGTTTTCAAGAATATAACTAGATAATCACCGACAGGAGTCAAGCTTGAAGATGGGCCTGCAAGATATAGACACAGAATCAATAATTGAGATGGGTGGATCAGTTTCTAACGCGTTGAACCGTCATCCACAAGACCCGGGTTCGATTTCCGTCACGGTAAATCTTACTGGTGGAGTTTTTTCTTTGTGGTTTTCGTCAGTCATAGGAATGACTATACTGAGATCTCCTCCCATTATTCCAACAGACTAAAAAAAACTATTTACCAAACAGATTGGCACAACACTGGTTATAAAACATTATAATTCATTTGATTGTCATAATTGTGGATAGTTTTCATAATAAGTATTTGAATTACTTTATTATTGAATTACTTGAAGTACTTGAATTTGATCATTTCTATCGTTCAGAATAATAAAAGCAACCAATTAAATAATTGCAAGTGGTAATTGTGTCTTCGAAGTCACAAACTATAAACTTTTTTGCTGTTCCAAGACGGTTTGTTAAGAAAATCAGAAGATAAGCCAGTTGCTAAAGTGACAACCTGTTTACGACTGACCGATCAAGTTAGATAAGGTTATAGATGAACCGCAAAAATGAGGCTGTAGAGTCGTCTCAAAAACATAAAAAAAATATCCGAAGATCATCAGAGTATGAAATTACCCTTTTTTTTAAATATGAACAAGACTTTATATTTCCCAAATTGTATTTATATTTGTGTTTTCAACTTCTCCTCGTGCAAAGTCGTGAGAACTGCCAGATAGTATTGAAGTATAACTTATTCTATATGGGTTTATCAAAACATGAATCAAATGATTGTATTTTCGATTCGTCCTGAAAATCTAATCGTAAAAAGCTGAAAAGGTTATCTCAAATCAGAGCACGTAGATGGGCGGTATAAAACAGACATCGTCCGAAGTTATTCTTGTCCGAGAGCGTGAGATGAAAGAGATTTGGACGTCGCGACGTTGACTTGATATGGGATACCATGGGACGCGATCTACGATCATGTCACGGAAAGAATGGGACGTTACTGTCACTAAATCATCCCTTCAACTGTCAAAAAGTAGCAACTTCATTCTAATCTAACATGACTTTTACAACGTTGAGAGAGAAACTAATATGTAAGAGAATTTCGATATCGAAATGTGCAAACTCTTGTAATGAAGTGAGAAAATCGAAATCAGATACGTATGTAAATTTGATATTTCTATAAAACTCTGTGAATGAATTTGTCTGTAAAAGAAACCATTTATCAGCATACAACTTCGATCCATCTGTAATACAAAAACACAGAATAGAGGTGGAAAAATGCACAGTTTCCTAAAGAAACTGTGTATTCAATAAATAATAAATGAAAATATCGCTATATACACTGAATATGTTCCATATTCAGTGTCAACGTAACACATAAACAACCGTCAGTGTCTTTCCGTATGAAGAAATTGTAGTGAAATAGTTTCACACCATTCAGAGAAGTATCTTCTAAAATACTGTCGATCCATATCAAACACATTCACGTTTTTCGGTCTGTACTCTGGTAAAAATGTATAGCAAAAATATCGCTTAATTGTTGCTTGGTCTTATTGCAATTTGATCTTCCCACATTCCTTATTATAAGATTTCATTCCGCATTTTCGACGAATATCTGCATCTTGTTATGTATTTGTTGGTTTCATTTATTGCGCTGTTATAAGGTTTAATAGTCATAACTATGCATTGGTAGGTCAGTATCACGCTTGCTCCATGTGACCGGAAGGGGAATCTCCGCCATCGTCAATCTTTGTAGAAGTTTTTCGAGGTTTCCCTCCGAAGCCAGGATGGTTCATACAATTCAGACCATGACTGTTTTACCGTTATCCATAACTACACTTTCTTATTAGCTAAGAAAGCATCCTCATCTCATTAATCATACATACGATGCCGATAGATGTTGAATATCATTACAGTGTGTCGTTAAATCCAATCGAAATAAAGAGATAATTATTTATTTCGGTCAAATCCTCTGACGGGATCGTCTTGCCAACTGGGTGCTATAGCAACCACTGAAACTGAATGTAAGTCGCTCAGCGACACCTCATGGCGCTTGCCTTGAAAGAACTCAATAGACCAGTATCCAAAACGTTTAATTATAGAGCACCGCATTCATCAGGTTACGATTCAGGGTGAGTCTTAAACCAATGCCATTGTTTACAAAAGGTGTCTTGCACTGCCTCCAGTTGTTCGTGAGCTCGCGCCCCTAACATCGGCCTTCCTTGTGTCGCCCATAACTCCACTTCTATCTCTGTCTCTCTCTCTCGCTCCTGTAGAAACATATCCATAATTCTCTGTTAACCCCTTAGTTTCTTTGCTATTTATAGCATTTAGAGTGGCTTTTATCGTTAATGTGGCGGCCTGTCCAAATGCGGATACAGCCAGCTTTACAGTTTTTACAACTGAAATAGACGTTTTTCTCTATTTTTATTTAAGATAACCGATGCAGATATTCTGTCTGACTAGAGTCTACACTTTCAATGCCAGGATCTTGTTTTCATGTTCAAGGCCTCGAGTTCGATCACTGGGCGATACATAAATCACAAGGCTTATAATATAAGCCGGCCGATTATCAGGTTTGACATATTTATTAATATATACGTATGTACTCATATTATTTATTTCAATGGATTTCAATAAATATGACAATTTGCTTGCATTCCATAATACTATCATAGAATCAGCCACTATATCTCTATTGGTCTGACATGAATGAGAAGAGACTTGGTGTCAAACTCAAAATACTAAATAATATGAAAACAATGCACATAATTTCGAAGGAAACGTTTTCCCTTGCAAAACAGTAGATTGGAACAGTAAAACAGTAGAGGTCGAACGAGAAAAATGGTGACAAAACGTGGCATTCTCATAAGCTATATAATCCCTGTATATTTGATTTTTTGTATATTTGATCTCTGTATCAACATTCTATGCTACTGCCTGTACAAAGTCTATTCTTGTCTAAATTTATAACAAAGTTCTATTTTTCAGATGATTTCAAAATTCTCTATACAAACACCTCAAACACCAGATCAAATAACTTAATTAGCTATGTAATTCCCCGCTATAATAATAAGCATGGTAAAAGGCGGTTGATGTACGCCATCCCAATCATTTTTAATTCTGTTCCTCAACATCTATTGAAACTTCAAAAGTTATGTTCTGTCAAAAAAAAATTGAGTACTGGCTTTTAGACTCCTTGAGTGGTACTCTGTAATTATTTGCAAATTGTTTTTTGTCACTTAATGTGTATTATTCGTATCCACCATTATCCTATTTTCTCCCATTATTCTATCTTTCTAATTTAATTAAGCGCAATGTTATTTTTCATATACAAATGTATAGTGTTTTCTTTCTTCGTTTTATTATTCTCTGTATAATCCACAGATAAAGCCTTGTGCTAGGCTTTGTGGACAAGTGAACCTTATGTTTTATGTAAATGAATGATGATAATAATAAACAACCTATATATCCAACTTTGTACTGTATAGTTTTAGAGCGAAATCGGTTGAACCACTTCTGAAAAAAACACATTACGAAATTTTGAAAAACTCAATAATAATTGGAAGAAAAATCCTCGTCATTTTTCAAATTATTGAACTAAACGGGATTAGTATAGCATAAGAACACCCCACCCAATATGCAAGCAGAACCCCGAGGGCAAATATTTGTTTGGTTATCGATCCCACCAACTGTTAGGTTTATTGGAGGTACGAATGAGCGGGTGATAGATGAATGGAGTTTACAAACCAATACCTTATGCGAGACTCGAACACACGTCCGACTTCACTTCACTTTCTAAAGCAATGCCTTGGCTAAGTGAGCATTAGGGGAGGCCACAAATAGTTGTGTGACTAATAATAAAAAATAAAAGTAATAAAATAAAAGTAATAAATAAAGTAATAATGAAAGTAATAATACTGAATATAAACTTGAATTTATCTGAATTTCAATTATCCGCCTGTCCTGAAAAGACATGTGTACAGTGGCTACAGACACGTGCTGTACCTGTAACCTCTTCATCGTGTTGATAAGTGTGCTTGTCTGGTTTTTAGGTGGCTGTGGAATGACGCCGAACAGGCGGGTAGCGGGAAGAAGAGGAGGGGGGGGGAGAAACAGAAGCAAGGTGAGGCTGGTGTGGGTGTTGCTGACGAGCACAGCGACGTGCGATATACATGAGAGAGACAGACAGACACACAGAGAGAGAGAGAGAGAGAGGCCCACGCTTGAAATGAGACTAGAGATTTGGGCGTTTTATTGCACATCGCGTAGTTGGCGGAGTGAATTAGTAATCGGATGCATGTCTCGTGATCACGTGGAAGAACAATGACATAATGCGGAGTTACGTTACAGGTTCGCACGATTTGCTAGCTGGATGAGAACATTGTGCTATTTATATACGAGACGCTTGAACTTGATTGGCGCTCCGAGTTTCCAACAGTGGCGAGTTGGGATCACTAATTATAGTGGACAAATCAGCCTGCTTTGTTAGTTGAGCGTAAGCGAAGACCAAATTTATTGTAACTTGAAAAACAAGATCGTTTTTTAGTTGCGCTTCACAGGTCGAACGAGAGAATAAATTGTGACAAAACGTGACATTCTCATAAGTTATAATCTAACTTGGTACTGTGTAGTTTTAGAGCGAAATCGGTTGGGCCACTTCTGAAAAAAACACATTACGAAATTTTGAAAAACTCAATAATAATCCATAACGATGAAATTGGAAGAAAAATCTTCGTTATTTTTCAAATTATTGAACTTGAATTTAAAAATATCATAACGTTTGGAATCATTTGAATATCGGAATTATCAGAACGTTTTACATAAATCGACAAGTTGTTCTGGAAACGGAAAATGATTTTTTTTCTATAATCAAAATATATATTCAAATGATCAAGAGGTAGCATTATAGATTTCAAAAAGGTACAATTAATTAGATATGCATAACAAAGGCAGAGAGTGACTAGACTATAAGTAGTTTCAAAAAAACGCATGTCTCGATTAATATAAATATATCACTCATCTTACAAAACGTATGCTGCGTTTGCCCATAGTGACTGAAGATATAATTGTACAAATTGAATTAATATCAATTAACTTCATGATTTTTTTTTAAACAGCGCAACTGCCAAAACAAAACCAGTCCGATCAAAATTTAAAAAGCATAGTCTAGACTCAATTTCAGATATTGAAAAACATCGGTGTTTGTTTATGTGAATTTAGCGTACTCATACACAGCCCAACTTTAAAGCAGCACCTTCTTGTATGACAAAAGAAGAAGTCTCCGATCGACCGTCCTCCCCTATCTCACACCACAAGCGCACGGATGGTTCGCTCCATCATCTTTCGTGTAAACAAGTAAACCAGAATCGAACGTTAAAAAGCGATCAAACAACAATCAACCGTTGAGAAAAATTTACCAAGGAACCATAAGCATATAGCAATTAGGAATAATAAAAGAAAAACGTGAATTTTTGTGTGTGTGAAATTGAGAAAAGCATTGTTCTATATCAGATATTGTTCCTTCATACATTTGTTTTAAACTAGGCAAACGCGTTATGTGTTTCCGCGTTGATGGATGAGCTGGAACATATCAACTTATCTTTGGATTGGTTATTTGGATGAGCGAAGCGAAGACTCAATTACACTATACCGAAAAAAAAGTGTCTGTTTTTTTTTTTTTTTGTTTTTTTGTTTTTTTGTTCGCGCTCCACAGGTCAGACAAAAATTCAAAATCAGTTGAAACTTGGCACACACATGAACCCCTATCTGACTTGATGCTGTATAGTTTTGAGGCACGATCGGTTGAATAACTTCTGAGAAAACTCATTCCAAAGTTTTCAAAAATCCCATTAGAATAAGCCAGAGGAAAACATTCGTGAAAAATATTTCATCTGAGAGGATTCAAATTTCCAGAGAATTTCAATCTGATAATGATACACATTATTCCGAACTTTTACTCAAATCGGATCAGCCGTTTTGATGTAAAAAAATATATAATGTTATTTGTGTCAATTATTCAAAGCTATTAAGATACCTATTAAATCAAAGCAACAAGTGTCACCTCTTGATTGTAAACGATTAAAACAAAGCCTTCTTTATTATTATATGGATTATTAATGTAAAATGAGATGGCAGTGATGTAATGGTTTGGATCTCAAGGTGTATATATATATAATAACCAATCCAAAGATAAGTTGATATGTTCCAGCTCATCCATCAACGCGGAAACACATAACGCGTTTGCCTAGTATATATATACACCTTGAGATCCAAACCATTACATCACTGCCATCTTATTTTACATTAATAATTCATATAATAATAAAGAAGGCTTTGTTTTAATCGTTTACAATCAAGTGGTGACACTTGTTGCTTTGATTTAATAGGTATCTTAATAGCTTTGAATAATTGACACAAATAACATTATATATTTTTTTATATCGAAACGGCTGATCCGATTTGAGTAAAAGTTCGGAATAATGTGTATCATTATCGGATTGAAATTCTCTGAGAATTTAAATCCTCTCAGATGAAATATTTTTCACGAATGTTTTCCTCTGGCTTATTCTAATGGGATTTTTGAAAAGTTTGGAATGAGTTTTCTCAGAAGTTGTTAAACCGATCGCGCCTCAAAACTATACAGCATCAAGTCAGATAGGGGTTCATGTGTGTGCCAAGTTTCAACTGATTTTGAATTTTTGTCTGACCTGTGGAGCGCGAACAAAAAAACAAAAAAACAAAAAAAAAAACAGGCACTTTTTTTTCGGTATAGTGTAATTGAGTCTTCGCTTCGCTCATCCAATTATATTAATGTATCAACTTATGAATTTGTTTGGGCAAACATTTAAACGTTTAATATGAGTGAGATCTTCCTATTACTGACCATCAACATTTAATTTTTTTAAATAGTGTTGGTCATTGTTTATAAGTTATATAATATAAAATAAATCCACACACCTTGATTTTGAAGGTATTACGCATTCGACACTAAAAGTAACAAGAGAATGCCATTATAAATGCAATATAGCCGACGAAAGGTTACACAAAAAATGTCAACAATGTAACATTTTTGATAAATGTAATTGTTTTATTTTGCAACTTTTCACAAGCTCCACTGTTTACTACCAACAGAGTACTTGCAACTTTTTCTATTGAATAGAATAGTTATACTCTGTATAAGCACACCATCTTCGCTAAGCTCTAATTTTGCATGATACAACTTGTAATAGAAAGTATCACATTCTTGTGTTTGAATTCAGTGATTTTTTTTTCACTGTGAAGATTTTTTTCATATTTTCTCCTCTTTGGTATTCTCTTGGAGGGTTTTAAATATTATTTTTTCTCGAAAGTGATCAAACGATTTTGCCCCAAAATTATACAATAGGCGTATCAAGTTAGTTAATGACATATTTGCATGCCAAGTTTCATCATAATCTGTTGTTCAGTTTGACCTGTGGAACTCGAGCAAAAAAGTTCTTTCAAGTACAGTAAAAATTGATTTTTCGCTCAGGCTCTCATCTAATTAGTTGATCAGCTTATTTTTAAGATATCATGTTCATCCACCGACGCAGTCTCATCCCAAACGACAGTCGTGACGTTTACCTACTAGACCTAATTAAAACACGTTATGACAGACTTGCTTGAAGGAGGAAGGAAGGGGGGGGGGGTGAAGCAATCTCAAATTGCCCTCCCCCCCTCCCAGTACCACCCACCCTATTGGAGTTGATTGAGTCGTGACTGTCAAAGTACACAATACACCCCATTATCATCTGACTCTCGGTTACCGCTATATGCGTACGGTATACCTCTAATTGTGTTAGTGCGTGCGGTATATAGCTATTCGCACTCCCAAACTGTGAGAACAAAGTTTAACTTTTACTTTCAGTCAAATGGAGCGTATAGAGAACACTTTGCAAATTACATTCTTGTTTTTTATTACAGTTCTCTCGGTTGTTCAAAACTTCAAAGTGAACACAACGCCTGAGGAAATTGATAGAAGGTGTGACTTAAAACAGCGCTATTATCGTGTTTTCATCAATATTCCAAGAAAATCACGAAACAGTCTCATCTATTAGTTATAAGACTATATAATTAAAAGAAGATGTTTCCAATATTTGCCTATTTGTAGTTGATTACTTAATATCTTTAAATTATAGATATTGTCATAATGTCATTTTAATATGATCAAAACCTTTGAGTTGATCTATGAGTGGGTATACTGAATATAGACCTAACGGAAGAAATTGGTTGGTATTGCAGACAGAAGAAAAAAATACAAAGAAACATCATCGACAATCACATAACATTCTAGTTGAAAATGAGTGAGAAAAGAAGATTTGGAATGAAAAGAGTACGAAGAAGAATCAAACCAATGGAGAACTTTGTTACGAAGTAATGAGAACTGTAACGAGAACTCTGTAACGAATCCTTTCCCCCAACACAAATGATTGGCTTGTTCATTTTCCCCGAACGTATTAGTTAAAACCCTATTCATAAATAGTTCCTTTCGTGTTATGAATAATTATTATTTAAATAAATTATTCGTTCATTTATTTAATTAATGAGATTTCATTTAAATAATTGTCGTCCTCGTGGTGCCCTTACATTGTCATCCTTAGTCTTAATTGGGAGTAATGACTTTGTATATACCAAGTTTTCGATGGTGATAAAAAAAATAGTATCCGATAACTCGTGAACCTCTGGTAATAAACCAAACACCGACTTTTATTGCCATGCAGTTTCACTCGAGATCTTCACATGCAAAGCAACAAAACCAGTCAAGTTTCAGCATAGACCAAAGAATACTTTCAGTTTACCTTCAGCTGTATTTTCTGATTGTAAGTCTAGATGGTATAACTATCAAGGTGGTACTATTGAAACTAAACCTCTTTTCACGTCTAATGTGTTCAGATTCCTCGTGATTATGTCTACGTTGTAACAGATTCTTCACGGCGTTGTGACTCATCAAAGTCATCTTAACAAAAAGATTCTCATCCCCCTCTCCCTTCATTTTCTCCCCCTCTAGCATAGATATGAAACGAATTAAAATAATGGAATGTCAACTTAAATGTCTTAACCTTTCTCTACATGTGGTCTCTCTACGCGTGACCGAAGTGTTGATGTATTTAGTTTCAATTTTAGGGTACCAGTATATTTGATACTCTGAAAATAGTAGATTTTCCTTTCTTAATTTAGCTATGGGTGAAAGCAATCAAAACTAACGACACCATAATAATTACATATGTGAATAATTTTGAGAGTATAGATATAGATATATAGTAAAATAGTATGAGTAGCTTTTAATAATTATTCCTCCAACGCGATTATTTGTTATATTTCAAATAGTATTTATATTCATTATGGTAGATATATATATATATATATATATATATATATATATATATATATATATATATATATATATATATACATATATATATGTATATATATATATTTTTTTTTTCTTTTTGAACGATGCACTGTTATGATTATTAAGATATATTGGCGTCGGATGAATGATTAATAAGATGATGAGATGAAGGTTTCTTAGGTAATGGGAGGGATAGTTGGAAGGAAGCGGTCGTGGCGAATTTTGTAAGAACCGTCCCAGTATAATTAGCCTAGAGACTATATAAAGGGAAACCACGAAAAAAATGTAGAGATGGACGGTGGAGGGGATCGAACCAGGTCCGATATTTCCCTCATATACCGGATCACATGCAGCGAGCGCGTTAACCACTGCGCTGCATATGCCGATGGTAGATATTAATACATTTCCCAAGATGATATGAAAAAAAAAACAGAATCATTCGCCATTTTATTTGATTCATTTCAACCACTTCGCACTTTTTTATGCACTATTTCGATTCCATTAACGTCGCTTCACGAGTTATATATATATTTTTATCAAGTTAATGAAATGCAAATGTGTATTTTGTAATTTGTTTGGTATTTAGAAAGCGCCGCGCCCTCACTGCCCTCTCTATCGCATGTCTGTATACTTGTAGTAAAACAAGAGTAATAGGTCTATTTTATTATGACTGTTGACAGCTACTTGACATGACTGACTTTAGCGCCACGGCGACAAGGACGGCGCGATGTGGCACTAAATAGATCAGCAGGAAAGCACCTTTTAATTCGTTAATGAAAACAGATGGACCGCAGGTATTGACCACAGTGTACTCTCTCTCTCTCTCTCTCTCTCTCTCTCTCTCTCTCTCTCTCTCTCCCTTTCTCTCTCTCTCTCTCTCTCTCTCTCTCTCTCTTTCTCTCTCTCTCTCTCTCTCTCTCTCTCTCTCTTCCTCTCTCTCTCTCTCTCTCTGTAATTTTCTTTTCCAAAGGGAGGTCAATTCGGCAGGCAAATTGGAGGTGGGATAGATAATATGTTAGAACTGGGTCTAACAAATTGTCCGCCACTCGCCACTAAAAGTTACGTTAGGGATACTTACATTATGAGCGGGTGATAATGAAATGATAAAGTGATAATAAATTAGAGGACGCCATTACAGAAAAATAGAAAACCTTATACAGCGAGACCAAAACCAGCTCTCCTTCTGGATTCAGATTTCAAAGCAGTGCCTCGACATGTGTCTGAGACAAACCGACGTCCCATTTACTTGTATACAGAATGGGAGAAAGTTACGATCAACCGTCCCACCATCCCACACCACTAACGCACTGGGGTAGGTCGCTTCTCCATCTTTCGTGGATTAAAGTTTTGTATTATATTATATCCACATACTCACAAGAGTTCATGTTGTCACACAGCAAGCAAAGCGAATGTCATTAAATGTACAGACATCAGAAGTTTGAAGACAAGTATATACTTTCGACTCGTTAAATTATTCAAACTAGTATACAAAGATGAAGGCATATATATATATATATATATATATATATATATATATATATATATATATATATATATATATATATATATATATATATATAATATACCATTTTATTTTACATATATTTCGAAGTTTTCTCTGAACCCGAAACTAATTTCCTGTCGTTGAAGAAATCCATTACTACCCAACGTTGGTTTGCGGTTATAAATGTTATATTCGAATAGAGGTCGTTTCATCTCACGAGAAATCAGATATGGTTTTTGGTCGACTCAGCTATCACAAAATACTCGGCTATAGCTAAAACATATACTGTATAATATATTGATGTTTTTGTGGATTAGGTAAATACGACAGACACTTGGGGTTTCACGCAAATATATATCCGGTATGTGTACGTAATAACAAACAATCCAAACAAATAACACAATGCCAGCTAGGCATTACGCTAATTTTCCCAAACATGCGTGGTAATAATTATGAACCAATAAAACCACAAACAAAGTGTTTCTAAATTAAATGAAATATTCCACTGATTGTTTAGTTATTAATTCAACATTGTCTGATGCATCATTAGGGACGCATAACGTTCCACCAACCCAACAAAATAAATTATTCAAATTCCATGCACTCGAAAACGACGAGTCATCATGTGACTAATGTATAGAATAGAATCAAAACTCATTCGTAAATATATAGTTGTATTCACTAGAGATGATGAGGCCGACCAACTAGACAATAGTAAAATCTTCGTTTTTTATAGAGAAACCAATTGGAGCCTTCAACATTCAAACCTTTTGAAAGATGCAGCTGTGTTTATAATAGTAAATCTCGTCCTGAATAAAAATTGACTCTCAAAATACCACAGTTAGAGGGTCGTTCAGGAAAGAGCTATAGCTATATATGTATATATATATATATATATATATATATATATATATATATATATA
This sequence comes from Brachyptera risi, assembly GCA_964007535.1. NCBI lineage: Eukaryota > Metazoa > Arthropoda > Insecta > Plecoptera > Taeniopterygidae > Brachyptera > Brachyptera risi. The sequence continues at coordinate 26,491,039 of OZ023331.1, read as the reverse complement.
TATATATATATATATATATAGCTATATGGACATAGCTACTTCTTTCCTCCCACCACAGCTCAGTCAGCTGAGGCACCGCTTTAAAAAATCAATTTCAATTAATTCAATTCAACTAAATCTTTTTCTTCGTCGTCTCTTTTACAAAACAGGAGAACAGGAAAACAATACAAACAGTAATGAAGTGAACCAAATATATTTAGAATAAGATTTCAAACTAAAAAAAAGAAGAAAAGAAGAATTAAGCCTGTGTGAGAACTGAATCTTGTGTGCGGGTATTACAAGTCTAAAAACTGAAGTCACACTTTGGTGTTGTTTTAATAGTCCCGAATGCGGCATGCTTTTATTCACTTATCATCACTTCGTAATTTCATAATCACCAGCTCATTCGTGCCCCCAAATAATCTAGCTGTTGGTGGGGTCGTCAGCAAACAATAATCATCAACTACATTCACCTCAACATCCAATTATTAGGACATAATACGACATCGCTTGTAGAATTAATGCATGTGTCTATGGCTTGATTATATCAATTAACCCATGAATAATAAAATATGTATTTCTGAATGATGTTTTGGTTAGCGATTAGCTTCATGCACGATCTGACTATGCATGACGCGGTCAGTGTTGGCTGTTGGGGGACCGACACAGTCGTGCATGAGTTGGTGTTGGTGGTTAGGGGAGGGAGGGAGGGAGATGGACGATATAGGAATGTTTACGCGGATCATGAATTCATGATCCGGATCTATTACTTTGCACACGATCAGTTATGCGATATGAGAATCGACAATAAAATGGCCAAAGGGCGTGAATTAAATGTATCGACATTTTTTTTTCAATTTATATTTTGCAAGTATAAATTGGTTGAAATATATTTCTGATAAAATCATAGATTCTATTCTGATTGGTATTTTTTAGGAACTGTTTGAAAATGAAAAATGTCCGATGATGATACAGGTGGCTTTAATTCATATTCTTATATAATTCGAACTACTTTATCTTTTGTACGGGTATAAATTGATAAAATGAATATTTCAACATAATCATAATAGATCGAATTATAATTGTTATTTCTTAGAAACGGTTTGAAAATATGATATAATATGTGATGATGATATATAGGCTATTTAAATTATCATTCTAAAATATCACAGAATATTTACTTTTCATTGGAATACAATAGGCCTAATTAGGTAATTGCATGCATTTTCAATTTTCATGCACGTGGTATTTCTTATTCTTATTAATAGCTTATTGATGATTTTCATGCTCGCCAATTGAAAGCCAGTAAATATATGGCATCTGTGCTCCTCGCATACAATAGAATTTTGATACAGTAAAAAGTTTCAAAGTTATTGTCGAAAAACCGATGTGACCTATTTCACTCAATTAATTTTTGCTCACTTTTAAAGTCTTGATTAATGTATAGAGTAACTTTCTATGGTCTTAATATGGAAATGCCGCGATCTCTTTGTTTGATAACAATATCCCACAGTGTTGGAGGTCGTCCAACATTTCACACGTAAATATCACCGTATAGTTATATGTCACTTAATTGATTGGCGTTGGCGATATTTATATGATTATAAACATAACTACGTCTCTAGTATTAAATTTTTCAAACTCTAGCTAATTTCTCTACAACTACGGTTGTAGTTACAATTATTCAGTTGTTAGTCTGTGGGATTATAGTTATATGGCTACTCACAGCTCATGCTAATTTGCAGACTCTCTGTGGAGCTAAGAAACATGAGGATAAATTGTTGGATCTTTCGGTTTTGCGTGGTCACTGAAGTTCAAATTATATTGTAAATCGGATTATTGCGATCTTTAATGTTTATTTGATTTCCTAATTACTTCTTCCGATTTATGAGAAATATGTTCTAAAAAGGAGACTTCAATTGAGAAATTCAATAACAGAAGAAATATTCCGCAAAGAAATTACGGAAATACGTATTTTTACTTCTCTGATTTTAAGCATGAAAAGATTATGAAGTATATTATTGAAAATATACATCAAACGCGTAGTGCAATCATAGTGGAATATAGAAGAAAATATTTTATTGTGTATGGCTGTAAAATTACAATTTTTGTTTTCAGTATGGCTGGTTGCACAGCTCTGGAACGCTCTTACCTATCCATTGTAAGATCACATTCATCCCTTGTGGTTTTTAGAAATGAGCTACGATGTAGGCGTTCAGCAAGTTTCGCATTTAATGTGTGTATTTTCTAAGAGTTATAACTAACTGACTGATGGCATACGATTAACTTTCAGTTTCGTGTTATCGCAAAATGCGCAAGATAGCCTAATTGCATTTGGTCGCAGTGACTAATACCTAACAGAGTAATCTAAGCGTAGAAAACGTGGAGAAAAGGAACACAACTCACTGTTTCTGTTGTGTAGATTACGAATTAGCATTGAGGAAATGAACATTTCAACAACAATTAATTATACGGTTAGTGTAATTAAGAACCCGGCACCTCCACTCGGGTTGAATATACGAGGAGCTGAGTTGTGACTGTATCATGGGAACTTACAATGCATGCAGCACGAATGCTAAACAGTTGACATCAGTCAACTAACTCACTGTGAATTTGTGAAAGATACTTTTACTTATAAAACCTAGCGTTTTGTCGTGTTGATTCAATATAGAATTATAAGCAAGAATAACGTTTCGTTGAATTTATTTATATTATAATATATTTTAATATCGAGAACGTGACCCCAAGTCGTTGCTTCATTTCTCATTATGCGGTATTGGATAGTTAGGAAGGGAGATCTTACCACGTTTTTATATTATTTTGTGTTTTGATGTGCATATTTATTCGAGTCAAAGCAAAAAGAGAAGATATTTGCTTTGCGATTATCATTTTTTTTTTTTTTTTTTTTTTTTATTAATCTTTTTTTTTCACATACAAAAATACACATGGCAGTCAAAAAATCCACAAAGTCTTCAAAGAAGACTTGACTGTGGGAGAAACAAAGAATATTATAATCTGTATATTTTTTTAATTTTTATGTTGAATTTATGAAGAATTTATGAAGAAGGTGATCAAGAAAATGTAAATATGATGATGAATTGAGTGGCAACTATGAAAGCATAAGTAAGAGATCTAATTTTTAGATTGAACAATATTTGGATGCATTTATTCAACTATTCATAACCTATTGCTTTTCTCTGGAGAATTTATATTACTTTACAATCAGTTCAGTTCAGATCAGTTCTTCGGCTCATGTGGCTAACATTCTTTGAGCAGAAACAAATATATTTGTATTATGGTATTGATATTATAGTATGATATTATAGTATGAATAGTATTTTAGTATAGTATTGTTATATAGTAGGCCTATTGAGTACATATTATGGTATTACTGTCGCATATTTATAATTACGTGTGAATATAACTGCGATGGTTAATGTTCGCTTAACGACCCCGTGGGATGGATGAGCAGGTAATAATTAAACTATGAAGACAAGAACTTTTGTAAGAGTCCTTTCGCTTATCATCACTTTGGGAGTCGAGTCCGGGCCCAACAGGGGCTTCAGTTTCTGAAGCGGTGACTTAGTTGACTGAACTATGGAGGGTGGCTTTGAATATAACTATATGTAATGAATGAAGAATCATAATTGAATGGAGAATTATAATCGACAGATTGTATTGTACTAGACAGATTGTTATAGGAATTCATTTTTTTAATGTGTTGATTACTTTAATTTAATTTAATTTTTATTTTCAGTTCCATGATTTTCTTCACCATTCCATACCATGTCACCAAATATTATTATCAATTACATACACAAATGTAGCATATAGAATGGTATAGATGTTTTGTAACATTTGAGCTGAATGTTTTGATCACTCTAATTTTTTATCAATCTCAAAAACTTGAAAAATATCTATATAATAAACATAATAATACGATGATACTGAAAAAATATGAATTTGAGTTTTTTCCAACTATAAATATATCCCATTGCCCCCCCCCCCCCCCCCCCTCCCACACAAACATCAATAATTACCTTTTCTGAAGGCCTAACTATAAACCTGGCCACTTTTCTTGAGAATCCTCACAAAGGCAACATAGTGCACTATTGGGACCGTATGTGGATAGATATGATGTCACTGTGACGAAGTCTGGAAACCAAAGTGATGACGTAAGTAGAATTCTGTTTTAATGGGTCAACCAAGCCGAGGCGCAGTGGTTGAACGTGTGCCTTTAGAGTAGAGAGGTATCATGCTAGGATTCGAATCTACGTTGAACCACTCTCTATTTTACAAAAAATATTATATAAAATACTTTTTTTGCTTGGCCATTTATAGTTCACAATGATTTTTTCAGATTTTTTTCAATACTGGAATTTTTTTTCATAACTTTTTAGCCACTTAAATGATCTATGTTTTGCTTTGTCCGGTTTGGAATCACTTTTTCTAATGGCGTTATATTATATCTACACACGGTCGTAAAGTGCCACCCAACAACATGTCAATAGTAATTTATCGTCTCCTTCAAATTATCGACTCGTCAACTGAAATATTTACATAAAAAGAATAAACTCTAAAGTAGCAAACGACTATAATCATGTATGTTTTATAGATGATAGTCCATGTCTCGTAAATAATTCACACTATTGATGTGGTTGGTTAGCATACAGAACGAATTGATTTAATAATTCAAGCAACAGGCTCACATGCATGCGCCGATGACAATACAATACCATATATACACTTTTTATTTATACAATTGCAATAAAAACAAATTTTCACTCTAGCAATGGTCTTTGGGAAGTAGATTTTATGTTAATGGGTGAATTAGAATTGACGTTTTATATCCATAGATTTTATGCAGATTTTAAATTGAAGATGATTGTCTACAAATCATCTATCATACGTACAATGGAATGTTTTTGACAAATTCAAAGAAAATCTCCTGGCTTTAATCCAGCAAAGAGATTTAAGTGAAGAACCCAACCCGAAGAATTGTATTGCTATAGTATCAGTTTTTTTAAAGTTTTTTTTAAATAATAAGTAAAATGTTCATCGACATTGACTTCAAAAATGTAGTTTATACGTTTTAGGGGTATAGTGAGATAGCTCTTGTGGTGCTCCTTCCAAACGATCCTAATTTTGTTTCGATGTTATTAAAAAAAAACAGCTTCAATATAGGCTTTCTATACTGATCTTTAATATTGTCGTGTTGTGAATAATTACATTTGTACTAAAAAATGTCATGTTTAAAAAATTGTTTATTGCTCAATAAAATTATCACAAGAACCCATAAAATGAAAAAGCTAGCTAGTTTTATTGGAATTCAAAATTAATTAGTTTAACCAAATAGTGTCATCAGTTATACCCCTATATACTTTGTACCGCACCCTTGTCTATACACGATAACTAAACGAGTAAAGTCCACGAACCGCCTGTCCGTTAGCGGCGAAGATAGGGAAAACGGTCGCTCGGAACCTTCTTCTTTTGTAAATACAAGTGTACATGTACTTTCAGACTCAGTGGCAGAACGAGTTTATGTCACTCACAGACTTATAATCATATTAATATTATAACAGTGACACGCATTGATTTGACCATTGCACGCACGTGCGTGCACATGCGTCTCTATCAGCCGGTGCGACAGATTGGTCAATTCCAAGGGAGGCGAGATATATCATCATTAAAATGTATGTCAATGTAGACAATATTGACCGAAAGAATGCATGAATTTTAGAGTTGAACGGCGCGTTAACGACCAGGTTATAGAGCGCCGATCCGCAAGAGAGAGAGAAAGAATATATCATTTTGAAATGTGACCAAACGAGTGACAAAAACAGATAAATCAACCTTTTATTGTCTATACTTATAACATCAATAATAAATAAATGGTCGATTTGACTAAATTGAACCATTTTTGGAATGGAAACAAATGAGATGTAATTCGCACTTGATGG